>JAZKJV010011172.1:0-455509 GCA_037367405.1 Ottelia alismoides | reverse complement strand
TATCGTGTGTTACGTTAAGGATGACTGGGAGTAGAACTACAGGTCGGGCATGCAACCTGTAGGTTTGTCGGAAAAGACCCGTATTGGCGTTTCCCTACCTAGGTGGTACACGGTTGCCTTGTTATTATAAGAGCGCACGAAATGAATGTTTTTGTAACGCGTGGTACCGGGAGCCAAAATATTCGGATTGGAACGACGGAAGATGTGGTCGTGCCATGTGGAGGCTCGGGTGGTTCAATAGCGGCTGGGTCACTATAATATGTTTTTAAAGCCGCTAGGTTATATGATTAAATGTTAGCCTCAGGTTTTAAGCAACCGAGTCCTCGAGGACGGTGTACTCATTTTGTTTTCCAGGCTGAGGGTTTGAGACCCTATTTAATAAAGAAAAGGATATTGTTAGGGTAGTATTGGAGGATTGGTTGAGGCGACGTGTGGCAGTATAAGCTTACCAAGATCAAGACAATCTCCAATCCCGAAGTTTCCACAGCTTCGGAGTCTAAGAATGGTGGGGTTCTCCTGAACTAATCCTTGATGTGGAATAGAAAGGAATAGGACTTAAATTAATAAGAAGAAATAAAACTTTTGTGATATCAAGTTTTGAAAAATTATACAATTTGTTTGCTTTCTCTTCTTCGTTACTTAGCATTCGCTAATTTTTATCCTATGATTTATGGAAAACCCAACAGGTATCGGTGAGCCATCGTAAGGACCTTAATAGACATCCAGCCAGCCACAGTAACTTTACTTTATATGGTAGTTAGTAATCTTTTGTGTATTTTCCTTTGAAGCTGATGTACATGTAAATGGTTATAGTCGGACAGTGTATCATCTGAACTTTATTTTGTGAATGGAAAAATGTTGAAATACTTTCTTCTGAGTATTTTTATTTGCAGACTGTTTCTGAATGTTAGTTGTGATTGCTGAATAAATTATTGCTGAGTAACCCGATCCGAATATGGGAGGATCCGACGGCCCGGGAATCGGGGTCGTGACAGATTGGTATCAGAGACAGGTTACTCCAGTAATTTATTTAGTAATTAATAACTATGAGCGGTATTCAGAAACTAAGGTTGTATTAAGATCCTTTGATCTTAATAAATGACTGCAGTACCATTCACAAGTCATTGTCCCTTATGTACATCATGCTATGACATATAGGATCTGACCTTTGACCTTGACTCATCCCAGGATCATGACAGATCAAGACATGTCTAGACAATTAACGGCTATGATGGCAATGCTCCAAGACATGGGGCAAAGGCAACAAGCATTGGAGGAGAGGCTCAATGCACAGGCTGAGAGACCCGAGGCATCTAAGCATGCGGATGCTAGGATTGAAGGTTCTGTCCATCTTTCTGAGGAAGAATCTAGTTACCATCCTTCAACTGAGTCTGCTCCTACCCCGGTTGAAGGAGCAATGGAGAAGGCCCTTCTTAGACACCAAACATTACTAGATAATTACCGAAAGGGAAAAATTCCTCGATTCAAAGGTGTAGAGACACCTGCCGAGGCTGAATTATGGCTTGATAACGTCAGTAGGATGATGAGAATAATACACGCACCAGGAGATACTTGGGTGCACTTTGCCGATTACTCCTTGGCAGACTATGCAAGACGATAGTGGAGAGCCATTTCCAAGAAATTAGTAGATCCTGTTCCATGGGATATCTTTGAAGAGAGGTTCCGAGCTCATTTCTGTCCCTCTCATTGGGAAGAGTTAAAGAGGAGAGTTGGCTTCTCTGAATCAGGGTTCTAAGACCGTAAGAGATTATCATATCCACTTTACTGAGCTACTACGGTACTCACCAGCTCTAAAAGCTTCACCACAAGAGTGTCTTACCAAATTTGTTAGCGGTCTTCAGGGAGATATACGAGAAAAGCTTGCTGGTTTTAGAGCCATAACCGTACATGAAGCAATGGACATCGCCTCTCATATTGAGATGGAGAGGGATGAAAACCGCTAAAGAAAAAGTTTCAACTTTAATGGTGGACCATTCAAAAGCAAGTCACATTATAACCATAGAGATCGTCGCTATCATCCAGTCGGGTCTAATATAAGCTCGCCACAGAATTTGGGCCAGGAATTATCAGGAAGAAGGGGTTTCTCTAGACCTCCACTATATCCTCGCGACTCAGCAGCAGGAGCTAGCACCTCGATGGCTGGATCTTCAGCTCAAACAGGAGCACGTGTGTGTTTTTACTGTCATCAGGAAGGCCACATCAAGAAAGATTGTCCGAAATTGAGAGGTTCAGGGTTTAAATCAACCCCAATTAACAGTATAACATTCACCTCGAGCAATGGAGCAACACACGGAGGAAGAAATGGTAGAGGTTGGGGCTCACAAGGAGCGTCTCCTACACAACAACCACCACAAAGTGTTGCGGGTTCTAGCTTGCCTATTCCTAATGGCCAGCTAAATGCAATTACTGAGGAAGAAGCCTACCACTGAGGCACAGTCGTACGAGGTACCGTTACTATTCATGGCTTTTCAGTACATGCCTTATTTGATTCTGGTGCTTCACATTCATTTATTGCTCGACGGTTAGTACCCACTTTGGGTAAGATACTAGTAGAAGTACAACAATCCTATCTGATCAAGGGACCAGGAGGACAAGTATTTATAATCCAAGAAATCCTGAATAATTGTATAATACTGATAACGGGACATCAGTTACATGTTTCACTACTACTAATAGAAATGGAGGACTTTGATCTTATCCTAGGGATGGATTGGCTAGAAAGGCATCATGCATGTCTTGACTGTTTTCAGAAGACAGTAACGTTTCACCTTCCTAACTCGATAAAGTTCTAGTTCATTGGAAAGACATCCAATGATAATATCAAATATATCTCTACATTGAAGGCACAACAGTTGTTAGAGAAAGGGTGCCAAGGTTATTTAGCTTATGTATCCACTATATCATGGTCAGAAAGAATGATAGAAGATGTGCCTATAGTGTGCGAGTTTACTGATATATTTCCAGAGGAACTACCTGGATTACCACCTGAGCGAGAGATTGAATTTGAAATATCTCTCATACCTGATACTCAGCCTATCTCTATCCCTCCGTATAGGATGGCACCAGCTGAGTTACGAGAGTTAAAGGTACAATTGCAAGAACTGTTAGATAAAGGATTCATTCGTCCTACTACTTCACCATGGGGTGCACCTGTCTTATTTGTTAGGAAAAAGGATGGGTCGATGCGGTTGTGCATTGACTATAAACAAGTAAACAAGAGGACAATAAAGAACAAGTATCCTCTGCCATGAATAGATGATCTCTTTGATCAGTTACAAGGTTCAACTGTGTATTCCAAGATTGATTTAAGTTCTGGATACCATCAGTTGAAAATTAAAGATACAGATATTCCCAAGACAGCTTTTCGAACTAGATACGGGCATTATGAATTCTTAATCATGCCTTTTGGACTAACAAATGCCCCAGCAGCCTTCATGGATCTCATGAATAGAGTATTCAAGGAGTTCTTAGATCACTTTGTAGTAGTCTTTATTGATGATGTGCTTATTTACTCCAAGGATAAGTATTTGCATGAACACAACCTCACGCGGGCACTTGAAACTCTAAGGAAGAACAAATTGTATGCTAAATATAGCAAATGTGACTTCTGGCTATCTGAAGTATCTTTCTTAGGCCATGTTATTTCCGGGGAAGGTATATCAGTTGATCCTACAAAGGTTAGTGCGGTGATGAGTTGGGAACGTCTGAAGACTGTCACAGAAATACGATCTTTTCTGGGATTAGCTGGATATTATAGAAGATTTGTGAAGGACTTTTCACGAATAGCATTGCCAATGACTAGACTAACTCAGAAGGAGGTCCCATTCTTATGGTCTGACACATGTGAAGCTAGTTTTGAAACACTGAAAGAATACCTAACATCTGCACCAATCCTTACTCTACCCTCCGGGAGTGAAGGGTTTACAGTGTACACTGACGCATCTAAAGAAGGACTTGGGGCGGTTCTTATGCAACATGGTAAGGTAGTTGCGTATGCATCACGACAGCTCAGGACACATGAGAAGAACTACCCAACACATGACCTTGAATTAGCTGCCGTAGTTTTTGCTTTAAAGATGTGGAGACACTACCTGTATGGTATTACTTTTGAAATCTTCACCGATCATAAAAAGCTTGAAATATCTGTTTGATCAAAAGGATGTAAATATGAGACAGAGACGGTGGCTAGAGTTGTTGAAAGATTATGATTGCACTATCTCCTACCACCCTGGTAAGGGGAATATCGTAGCAGATGCCCTTAGCAGAAGAACTTATTCACCTGGGTTAGTGAGTGCTATCCACTTCTGGGGTTTACTATCAACGTTAAGTGAATGGAAATCATTTGATAGTAGTGTTGATACTATAACTATTCCTCATCGATACAAACCAGAGATCTGGGATAAAATAAAGAAAGGACAGGAGGATTGTGATGCCCGCTCCTTAACGGATCTGGATACCCGTTTACATATTACTCGTAGTATCATGTCCGTTCAAGATCACATTAGAGTACTGAAAACTAAGGGAATTTTTTTTATACAGATGACATTCGCAAATTTAATAACAAGCCACATGACTACACTATGTCACTATTATTTTGCAAAATTTTCCATATCAGTGTAACAACAGAAATTGCATTATGTATATGCATCCCAATTTATCAGAAGAGAAATAAAAGCATAAATATCTTGAACAACTATATCATGCATACCTGATAATTATAACTGCAGAAGCTGATGCTCAACTCTCCCAATACAACGGTGCAGGTATTTTGCCTGCAATCCATGGAATAGGGAGAAAAGAACATCAACAAATGTTGAGTACATCTAATTTATTAAAATTAACAGGAATTTAATGGTTCCAAAAGAAAGCAAGTAATTTGGCCTTGACAATTAAAATTTAAAGCTACTTGCAATGAAACAGGTTTTCAAGTTGTTTGGTATGTAAAACCCCATTCTACTTATTCTACACTAATTACCCACATTAATCATTGATATACAACTATCATATGATCAATAGTGAACAGAAGTACCTCAAGGATTGATAAGTTCTATGATTCATATATACTTTTTATGATCGAGGTGATCCAGATCTCTTTCTGATGTTTACGAATAATGTGAATGGATCATAGTAAGTGTACATGATGGATCTAGTGTTTTGATTCCTTTCTTGTTTAATTGCTTAAGCTTAGTGGATAGTCTGTGGTCTTGGTCTGGGTAAGACCTCACACTATGACTCTAAGGCAGTAAGGAAACCTTAGGGTTGGGGTGCCTCCGTAGGCATGCGGTGGAGTAAAATGCATCCTAACTAAGTTCCCAACACGTCCACTAGCTATATCTTACAACTACGGTAGTAGTTCGAAGTCTGATAAGGATAATTGTCATGATATGGTCTTTTCTCTTTGTCAGGAATTATTGGCAGAAAAGTAACTAGTTCATCGGAAACCAACTCAACTGTAACCAAGTTTCTATGTAAGCAATTCAACTGTAATTCAACTTTAGCCAAGCTTAATTGTAACTCAATCCAATCTCATTTGTAACTTTTCCAAATTCAATTGTAACTGATTCAGATGTAGCCATAGGGGATTCAGATGTATACACAGATGATTCGGATGTAGCATCGCCAAGTCTGCTGGCGAAAAATAAACAAAACTCAAGCGGTGAGGAAGCCTACAAAAGGCTCTTCCGTCTCGCCCTCTAATTGGAAGGCGGTCCAATAGAGGGATAGGTCTACTCCAAAACTACGCCACTGAGACGGGTGAGAGAGACTCTCTAGAAAAGTCGCTCTAAAAGAAAAACCGGCCCGACCGGTTTGGGCTAACGAGCTCGAAAAACTAAAACCAAGGGTCCTCCTGCCTAGGCACCCTAAAGAACAAGGGTCAGCGGAACTGGTCTTTAAAAGAAACTTGTGGATCCCAGAGAGGCGTAAAAACTGCGAGCGCTCGCGAAAAACCGAGAAAAGACTAGGATCCTAGACCCGCGCACGAAGCGGCCGCTGCCCTAACTGGGCTTCCTATCTCCCGCCCAGGTGAGGGTCACCGCACCCTCGCACAGTCAGGTGTAAAGGTCACCATGACTGGCACTCTTAATTATCAGTCATTAATGACTTGATCCCTCATCCTTTCTTAATCCTTTCTGTGGTTGATTGTACAGATCTATGTCTTTTTGATCAACGATCTTATTGATATAATTGATTCATCATTGATTTCACTTATTGGTCTACCACATCCTTTCTCAATCTCCTCTATGGTTGACTTACAACTCTAAGTATTTTGTCACTACTTATCTTTGGTGATACGTATAAATAGTAGATTATACTCAAGGATCAATTGATTGATGATTTCTTATTCACAATGATCTTAGAAAATCATATGTTGACTCCATAAAAGAAGAGTATTAATATTCTAACACTTGTAATTCACTCTTATTAATAAAGGTCATGAGATTTGAGGTTGTTCCTTGAATCTGGGATCTAAGTGCAAAACAATGCATAAATTTCCACCCTTTTTTTAAAAAAAATAGATCAGAAAGCACAGATCATGAGATTTTTGAGAGAAATACCTTAATTTATGGTTCCCAGCTCAAAATAACTATATCTTAATTAAATCTTTTAATTTGAAAATTTTGAACAAGGAACTGAAGTGAGGTGAGTGCATATATGTAGAACCACTTGTCAAATCATATAATTTCGAGATTTCATAGCGATTAATCTCACATTACCTATACAAATCCAGAAAGAAAGAGAACAGATCCTGGATTTGGGAAAATGGGTGTGTATGTGTATGAATGAAAGTAGTGTGCGTATGGTATCTATGTCTTATTTCTTGTTCTATTCTATATTTTCTGTCGATAAGATGGTCTTCAAAGTTTTCCGAAGGTTATGTTCAACAGAGATAGACCAATCACACACTTTTGTGTTGGATTGAATTACACGATATAGATATATAGATCCATGTGATTGTGAGGCGGTTTTAGGGACTAAGAGATTAAAGCTGCAGGGTTTGTTCTTTTGAGACAGTTCTATCTCCCTACAAGATAATTATAATTAAAGGTGTCGTTGCACTAAATCTGAAAAGCTACGGATGATGTCAACAATAACAAGGCTGCTGTATATATATATATATATATGGGTAAAATGTGTATGCCCCCTAGGGGGAGCTAACTTAGCTCCCCCCCGCCCCTTTTTCACAATTTTTTTTTTATTTTTTTTTGAAATCTAAAACCGTGTAAATTCATTATTAAATCCCTATATTATGCTATTCAAATTTCATACAAAACAGAGACTCCTACGACCTCCATCCAAACGGGGCCGATTTAAAAAATCATGTTACCGTTAAAAAATGACTGTCTGGATGGAGGCCGTAAGAGTATCTGTTTCACACGAAATTTTTATGACATAATATAGGGATATAGTGATGAATATTCACGGAAAAAAATTCAAAAAAATAAAAATAAAAAATTTGAAGAAAATAGGGCGGGGGGAGCTAAGTTAGCTCCCCCTAGGGGGCAGCCCCATTTTCCTCTATATATATATATATGTTAAACCCTGCATGCCAAATGGATATGCACCAATCAAACCATGATTTTTATTATTTTTGTCCATAACAGTAGCCCAAAGTTTGTTATCATTACTATTAAATTGATCTTTCAGTATTTATACTACTTGACTTGTACTCTTTCTCAATATTACACAAAAACATGCCAACCGTTAACTAAAACTACTCATTTTCTTGTATTCAAGAGTGATGTATTGAGATTATGTTTCTCTCAACTTCTTAGAATAAAATTCCTTGAAGTAGTACCACACATATGAAACCATTTTTTTGTAGCCACTTGTTGGGACCTACACATTTGTGGATAAATCAATCATGCTATCTTTTAGGGTTGTTATTTAGCCGCTAAATTACCAACGGAAGTCATCTCAGGTGGAAATCCAGAAAACCACATCTCAGGAGGAATTCCAGAACCCCAACCTACTTTAAAATATATTGATTAGATAAATGCATATATATTTTTACAATCTTTTTTTTAGGCTCTATAATTTTTTTACTATCTGCGCACTCAAGATCAGAAGAACAGATGATGACACACTCCAAACTATATTGTAAAATAATGACAATGTACCCAAGAACACAGATTATAGACCAACCATTATCCTCACAATAGATGGAATCAAAAAGGTTTAGAAAATTCATGGAGAGCAGCAAGAGGTGGTCTTAGATTGTACTTGTTTTTTTTTTACCTTGCATGCATCAAGGCATGCAAATGGGTTGCTCAGGGGCTCTAGCAGGAGAAGATTGTACAAAAGATCAATCACACATGCAGGGCAGCAAAAGGAGGAATAATAAGGATTTTACAAAAACACGGACCAATGCATGGAAACTTTAATCTTTCCTTGATTTGTAACATCCAGGGGTATTAGTTTATAACTTTATATAAGTTAAAGGATGGAATAATAGCTCAAGAACATGGATTACAGCAAGAGATTGGTAAAGATGTACCTTTGGATTGGCTCCAAATATGGGAGAAGTATCATGCATGCAGCAAATGGCTGCAAGAGGGCTGCTTGAAAAGCAACCCTAGCTGCTTGGAGAAGTTCTCAACTTCAACAGTGAAGGAGGAGCAGGTCTGCAACAACTTTTAGAGTTGTTGGACTGCAGCTTACAACACTTGAATGGCTCCAGAAAATGGCTTCGATGGCCCTTGAATATGGCTCCAATTGGCTCCAATATCATCCAAAATTTAGGAGCTTAATATGCAATAGCTGCTGCCTGGCCAGTGGACTCCATCCGTAGAAAGATCTTCAAGTTTTGGAGATGAAATTTGGCATGCAGCAGCTCCTCCAATAGCAGCAGCAGTAGAAGTTGGTGGCTGCATGCAACGGTCCAAAGGTAAGATGTATCAGGTCCTTCGGTTGCTTGGCTGGGAGGAGAATTAGCTCCCAGGCTGTTGGTCTGTAGCGGCATCACTGCTACTTGAATGCAGCAGCTTGCAAGCTGCTGGAGATAGGCAATAGCCGTTGAAGCTGCATACAGCATCATCATCTGATGGTCAATGGAAAGTTGCAGCAGTAGCTTGGGTTCTCCAGCTTGAAGAAGGTTGCAGCTGCTGTTGTAGAAGATGGGAAGAGTTGAAGCTTCCGTCGGATGGGGTTTGGATAGAAAAGAGAGGATTTGGGGCTGATATAAATAAGGGGATGGGTTGTTTATGTGTTTGACAAGTGTAACAGCATTTAGAGCCAAATGGAGTAAAAGATAGGAGCCAATTGTCACTGTCCGCTGTGTTCTGACAATAGCAGAAAATTAAATATTTTTTTTTACTTTTTCTCTCTCCTTTCTTATTTAAGATACTAAAGTCCTCCGCATTCGCGCATCGAGTCTCGGATTTTGATGTGTAATAGCTCGTTTTGACCGTCTCGGAACGACGATCAATATGAGTGTAATATTCATATACTTCGGGTCGAAGATGAATCCACGAAATTTCCAGGATACGGTCTTGATTGGTCATTAAATTTTAAGATTTTAAAATATCAAACGACCTTCGATCGGCGATCGGTCGATTTCGCTGGTCTTATTTTGTCGAATCGGATTTTTGGGTGGTCTCGGTTTGTTTCGCGGTTTCTGAATTTGCGTCGCGGCTTTTTCGAGCACGCATTACGATGCGATCGATCTTTGATCGATTTCGCCCGAACAACTTTTGATTCACGATCAATTGTTCGTTTTATGTTATTTAACACTGATTAATAACTTTATTGAATTATACGGACTATAATCGGGTGAGGTTCGGTTTGTGTAGATTCGGCTGTTACAAGGATGATCCAGTCCTTAAAGACTTTAAACAACAACTTGAGAAGAATGAGATAGAGGGATTCCAGATACAAGATGGATTACTATATAACCATCACAGAGCTTGTGTGCCAGATATACCTGAACTGAGGAAAGACATTTTACGTGAAGCTCATTGTTCTAGACTATCTATTCATCCAGGAATTACGAAGATGTATAAGGATCTTCATTCATACTTCTGGTGGCCAGGAATGAAGAAAGATGTTGCTGAGTTTGTGAATTAATGTTTCGCTTGCCAGCAGGTAAAGGCTTCACACCAAAAGCCACCGGGATTATTGTAACCCCTACCTATACCTGAATGGAAATGGGAAAGCATTTCCATGGATTTCGTTACTGGCTTACCTCAGACGACTGGCAGTAAAGATAATATCTGGGTTATAATAGATCGTCTGGCAAAGGTAGCACACTTCATTTCGATAAACTTATCTTTCACTCCAGACCAGCTTGCTGAGTTATATATTACACATGTGATTCGCCTCCATGGTATCCCGAAAGAAGTAGTTTCTGATCGAGATTCACGATTCACCTCACACTATTGGGAGAACTTCATGAAAGCCTTAGGTACACAACTATGCTTGAGTACAACATATCATCCACAAACAGATGGTCAGTCAGAACGTACGATTCAGATACTAGAGGATATGCTACGAGCATGTGCCTTGGAATGGAAGGGATCGTGGATTAAACATTTGCCTCTTGCAGAATTCACCTACAATAATAGTTACCATACAAGCATTGGCATGGCACCATTTGAAGCACTATATGTACGAAGGTGTACAACTCCTTTGTGTTGGCAAGAGGTCGGAATAAAGAACCTTTATGATTTAATAGACTTCAGGAGACACGGGAAGCTGTAGAGCTTGCTAGAAAAAGACTATTAACTGCTTAGAGTCGCCAGAAAAGTTATAGTGATAGCAGGCGAAGAGACCTTGAATTTGAGGTAGGTGACTTTGTATTTCTCAAAGTATCACCTTTGAAGGGTGTTCAGAGGTTTGGCTTGCGTGGGAAGTTAGCACCCAGGTTCGTGGGTCCCTTTGAAATTATTCAACGCATTGGAAAAGTTGCCTATAGACTTGCACTTCCTCCACATCTTTCAGCAATACATGATGTATTTCATGTATCAAATCTGAGAAAGTACATTAGGGATCCAGAGCATAAGATAAGTTATGATGATTTACATGTTGAGCCAGACTTGACATACCAAGAGATACCTGTGCAAATACTTGAAAGGGATATCAAGAAGTTGAGAAACAAAGAGGTGCCTCTAGTTAAAGTATTATGGCGAAACCAAGAGTTTGAAGAAGCCACATGGGAACCTCAGGCAGAAATGAGAGAGAAATACCCATACTTGTTTGAATGATAACATTATGTATTATGTATATGTTCATTTTAAATGACATGACGTTCATTCTCTCTAAGGTTGTTATGGTTTCAATCCTCTTTAAGGATGTTATGCCTGCATTTTTAGTCTCGAGGACGAGACTTCCTTTAAGGTTGTTATAATTGTAAAGCCTTGAACTTGGTATATCTCGGATCCTATATAATAAGATCCGGCTCGTCAAGAGAAAACCAACGAAATTTGTTTTGTGTGAATTGGACTTCGTTTCGAATTTTTATGATTTTCCGAAGAAAGAGAAGTCATTAATCCATAATGACTGTCATTAATACTAATTAAACATGATTAAAGAAATTAATGACGATTGAAAGCCGTTAATGATCATTAGTAAATACTAATCAATAGTTAACAAAAAATAAGCGTAAGCCGCGAAAGTTAAATCGCGATTAGTGAAAGTTAATCACGATTAGTGTTAATTAAGCGTCATTAGCGAATCTAGGATCCTCTAGAATGTTCTAACTTAGGCTCCAAGTTTGGAATAAGTTTTAGCTAAAACCATGGGCCAAAACCATGGACCGTTAAACCATGGTTAAGGTCTAAACCATGGTTTTCTAACCATGGTTAGTGGTTTTCTGGGGCCTATAAATAGACCCCCCTACCCATTCATTCTCTACAACTTCCACTACCACCACCACACCAAGGGCTAGGGTCGAGAGGTTGGGAGGAGGAGTGGGAGGCGAGGGAGGAGCGCTAGCGAAGCGCTGCCAGGAAAACGATGAGGAGAAAGGTATGATCCTCTCTTAGTTGCTTCGTAAGCTAGGCTTTCAATTCATACTCTTGTTCTTCGATGTTTTGTTTTTGATTCATATTTCTTTCCGATTCGTTTTCCTGTTGTGGTTCGAGGAAAAATCTGTGTAAAACCCTACTTAGGTACGGGCGGCTATACACGTCAGTGACCCTGTGATTCGTCACACGTTCACTCATGTAAGACGCGTGGTGTCTACCGATTCTCCATCGTTTATGTTTTTATTCTTCGTATTATGCTTTTATAGTTATTTTGGTGGAGAAATCTATATAATACCCTACTTAGGTGCGGGCGGTTATGCACGTCAGTGACCCTGTGATTTGTCACACGTTCACTCACCTAAGATGTGTGGTGTCTACCGATTCTTCATCTCTTGTTGTTTGAGTATATTCTTTCAGTTCGTTATTATTTCCTCTCGATTGATTTTATAGAGGAAATTCTTTTCGTTTTTATTTTGAAATATGTCCCGATATAAGGGGAAATTCTGCCGAAATTTTCCGAGAAATATGTCCCGATATAAGGGGAGATTCTGCCGAAATTTTCCGAGAAATATGCCCCGATATAAGGGGTAACTCTGCCAAAATTTCCCGAGAAATATGTCCTGATATAAGGGGAAACTCTGCCAAAATTTCAAGAGAAAATATGTTCTTCGCGTTCTTCGTGTTCTTCGCGTTCTTCGTTCGTTCTTCGCGTTCTTAACACGTTCTTAACATTTTGATACGAAAATGAAATTCGATCTTTTCAGGAGCCGTAAAATAGCCTTTCTAAAAACAAAACACGATAAAGCCTTGCATACACGTGAGAGAGCTCGATTAGGTAACGAAATCCTTCCTTTTGCTGTTGGGTTTTCTTACGAAATTATTGAAATTCTTGATTTTGTGTTCTTTGCTATGAAGAACCCTAATTTTTGCTATTTTTGAGAAAGTCTGAAGAATTGCTTTGTGATTCCCACTAAAATAAGGGTTAAGCATCAAATTGATGCGTTGGCTTTGAAAGTGTATATATGGTTATAAATACGAGTATATATGGTTATGAATAATATATATGTGAGTCTATACTAAGTGTTGCTGATTATGCAAATCGAATACTTAACGAAAGAATTACATAATGGGAATTGATGTGCTTTAAGTTAGATCCTGAAAAGGATCGTGTGTTACGTTAAGGATGACTGGGAGTAGAACTACAGGTCGGGCATGCAACCTGTAGGTTTGTCGGAAGGAACCCGTATTGGCGTTTCCCTACCTAGGTGGTACACGGTTGCCTTGTTATTATAAGTGCGCACGAAATGAATGTTTTTGTAACGCGTGGTACCGGGAGCCAATATATTCGGATTGAAACGACGGAAGATGTGGTCGTGCCATGTGGAGGCACGGGTGGTTCAATAGCGGTTGGGTCACGATAATATGTTTTTAAAGCCGCTAGGTTATATGATTAAATGTTAGCCTGAGGTTTTAAGCAACCGAGTCCTCGAGGACGGTGTGAGCCATCGTGAGGACCTTAATAGACATCCAGCCAGACACAGTAGATTTACTTTATAAGGTAGTTAGTAATCTTTTGTGTATTTTCCTTTCAAGCTGATATACATGTAAATGGTTATAGTGGGACAGTGTATCATCTGATCTTTATTTTGTGAATGGAAAAATGTTGAAATACTTTCTTCTGAGTATTTTTATTTGCAGACTGTTTCTGAATGTTAGTTGTGATTGCTGAATAAATTATTGTTGAGTAACCCGATCCGAATATGGGAGGATCCGACGGCCCGGGAATCGGGGTCGTGATATATAACCACAGTCCGTCCTGGAGGGACCTGCATGTATGCTGTAAGTTGACCTCTATCTCCACACAAGTATTGTGTAGCATCGAAGTCCATGATCCATTCAATAACGTCAGATCCACTACATCAAGTAAATACATAAGTACGTTTAAGGTACTAGAAGATGCTGAAGCAACGACATCTGAGTGATTTCTCGAAGCTGATGGAGAAGCAGTGGGACTAACGAGAGGTATAATTCCCCTCAATCGTGCCACAAGATTATCAAATCTCTGCTCCAAGGTGATGGTAGTTGGGGGCTCAATCTACTCAGCCACTTAAGCAGAGACAGAAAACCCATGCTTGGAATAACATGTATCCTCTGTATGCCCTTATTGATGGCAGTAAGTACATGGATGACTAATACGACCTCCCCTTCTGCAAGGTCCGCATCCACGATACTAGGAAGAGCCTCCTTTACCTCGGAAGATAGCCATCGTTGAAGAAGTCTGACTCGGAGCAGAAAATGGAACAATAATACTACCGAGTCGTCTGAATGCCTCCTCCATAAGAGGAATGTGTGAATCCCCAAGGATGCGGGTACCCGTTTCCGACACTTTCGTGGCATTTCATTCGCATTAGATCGTACAAGCTACTGAAAAATAGGAAAATTTTTCGCGCTGCTATATTTGTATATGACATTTACATTCTTTGCATAGACCATAAAGATAAGAAGAACAAGAACCATCACCATTTCATTTCATAAAATTTCATATAATTACATCATGTACAAGAAATCTGCTAGTATACGCAGTATCCTCAAAATTGTATAGAAGAGAAATCATTTGCATCAGAAAGTGAACCAAAAACTGCCACAAAAACAACATACCGTCTGGTATATACTCTATCCCCTTGAATCATGAAAAGCTACCGATCAGAAGGTCGTTTGCCTGCCAAAACATGTTAGGAAAGAAGAGGCGTCAACGGGAGCTGGTACCTCCCAAAAACTTAAAAATATTAACAGGCATTTATTATGATCAAAGGCAAGCAAGTAGAGAGGTAGAACAACTCAAATTAAAATTTATTTCTACTTGCAAATGTAAAAGGTTTCCAAATTTCTAGTAAGCACCTCCTATGATCAGCCATTATCCCAACATTTCCTACATAAGCATATTTCTATTATAGCTATTATAAAATATGAAGCGGAAGCAAAACATGGAAAAAGAATAAACATCACAAAAGAACAGCGGGATTAACGTGGAAACCTACTCCGTGAGGAGCGGGATGAAACCACGGGAGAAGCCCTCAACTAGGGCGTGTTTTTCATTGCACTTTCTCAATAAGTACAGGAGGTCTGGGGCTCTTTATATAGCCTTCCCAGAGCCTCCAAGTCCCACCACTGGTCCATGTGGGACTAAACACTGGATGGGGTAAATGGATCTTCTCCAGGATCTATTTACCCTGCTACAACACAATAGGTGCACTACCAAATACTCCAACACTCCCCCTCAAGCTGGAGCATGCAATGCTCAGCTTGGACAAACAGAAAGAAACTCAACTCACGCTACATGATACTACGGACAATATCAACCCAACGCGCACATGCTGCAGTCAAGGACGTTGCTTCTCATGCCATGCAGGTGAGGAGGACGAACGGGCTGGAGTGTGAGTCAACTGAAGACTCGGAATCTGATCATCGAGTCTGAAACTGCACCTGAAGTCTCCTCGTCGGAGAACTGGGTCTCTCCCATCTGGCTCAGAGAATGGTGCACTGCTCTGGTGTACCTATGATACCACATGAAAACACTTGCCCTCAAGGGAATGGTCCTCTGCTCTGGAGTCCCTATGGCTCACATGAAAACTCTGGTTTGACAACTAGAAAAATGATGGGGACCTCTGACAATGATGGCAACTTATGCTCATCTGACAATGACCGCACACTTGTGCGTGTCTGAAACTGGACTCGGAAGACAATCGTCGAGTCTGAAACAGAACTGTAGAGTCTGATCATCTGGCTGGTCTGGAGACTGGCATCTGGAATCTGAATCATGAACAGACCTGTGACTCTACATATATACTCCCCCTTTCTCCCATACTTGTCAGAAAATATAGACGTCGACCAAGTTGGGAGAAGACAAGACAAATAGGGGTATACAATACCAATAAGCCGTTACAAATTTTTCGGCTTCTCAAAACATGGATAACTTTTGGCCGTTTCATTCCTTTTTTTTACGGCTCTTGGCAAACATTCATTTTTTTTAAACACATTTTTTTTAAAGCCGTTTCACATCTTTTTTTTGGCTTTTCTTCATTTTTTTTTCAAATATGCGTACGGCTTTTTCTTTGTATGCGCCTTTTTCTCTCTCTCTCTCTCTATCTCTTTTTAATCAGGCCTCTGTTTTTTTTTCAATACATACGGCCCACTTGGGCCTACTGCACAAGCCCCCCTTTTTTTGGATTTTTTTTTCTGGGCTTCTATTTTTCCAGCCTGGGCTTTAATAAAATTTTTTAACCCTCACGGCAAACAAGGGCCTTTATTTAGGGTTCCCTTGGGAACCCTATCTCATACGAATAGCCGCCCAATCGTGGGGGGACTTCACCTGCCGCCGCTGGCAGGAAATTCGGCGGAGAGCACAGAGCACATAGGGCTCGGGCGAGAGTGCATCGCCAGCGCCGCCAGAAGCTCGGCGCCCGATGGCTGGACGCGAGAAGATGGGTGCGGCTGGATCGGCACCGCCGAGATGGAGCTGGAGGAGAAGAGGCGCCTCGCACGATGGGAACTGGAGGACGCTGCGCCCTGTGATGGGGCACCCCACGGTGCCAAGGGTTCTGCGGCATCTGTTGGGGAGTTGCTTGCGGGGAGCCCTTCGCGCCGCCTGTCTTTCGTGCATATATGGGCTGCTGTTTGGCGGCGCTAAGAGGAGTCGTCTAGGGCTGGCGCGGTCGAGCGCCGTCGATCTGGATTGTTGGGTCTGCACCTGGGCGCGCGGGTGTAGGGCTTCTGCGTGGTATGCACTTGGAGCCGCCTGAAGCGGATGGGGGGGGGCGCCTGGAGAGGCACAACCCCGCGCCGCCTGTGACAGAATGAGGCGCCGCGATGCACTGAAAGCGAGAAGTTGCATCGGTGAGGCGGGCTGAGCGTCGCCTGGAGTCGGAGGAGATGGCATGGTCTGCACGATTGGTTGCCTGCGCTGTCGAAGGTGTGCCGTAGATGGGCTGGTTTTGCCCACGCCGAGATCTGGGGGCATGTTGTGAAGAGTGTTGCGTCGTGACGAACAAGAACGGCTGACAGTGATTAGGGTTTCAATCGAAACCCTAAACTTGGATAAAGCATGGCTCGAACCCTTCTTGACGATGATAATTATAAACAACTGAACTTTAAGAATAATCTTCAACAATAATCAAGAATCGAATCTCGAAAAACAAACAACATAAAATCCTCGAGAATCGACCCGCTCTGATACCATGTTATAAAATATGAAGCGGAAGCAAAACATGGAAAAAGAATAAACATCACAAAAGAGCAACGGGATTAACGTGGAACCCTACTCCGTAAGGAGCGGGATGAAACCACGGGAGAAGCCCTCAACTAGGGCGTGTTTTTCATTGCACTTTCTCAATGAGTACAGGAGGTCTGGGGCTCTTTATATAGCCTTCCCAGAGCCTCCAAGTCCCACCACTAGTCCATGTGGGACTAAACACTGGATGGGGTAAATGGATCTTCTCCAGGATCCATTTACCCTGCTACAACACAATAGGTGCACTACCAAATACTCCAACAGTAACTAATTGATCATAACATATTCTCATATTATTAAGAAATCATATTTGTATATTTTGATGATGGGAAAGATGAGATGAGAAGGTATAATGATTTATTTAATTCTTAGTGGATAGTCTGTGGTCTTGGTCAGTGTATAACCTCACACTATGACTCTAAGGTATGAATAATGCCTTAGGGTTGGGGTGCCTCCGTAGGCATGCGGTGTTGTCTAATGCATCATAACTAAGTTCCCAACACATCCACTAACTTATAGGGATTTCGAATAAGACTTTAATCACTTCCAATCAACTCAATTTTAAGTGTAATACCTCCAAACCTTAATTACAACTATCTCAGATGTAACTCTAGATGATATAGATATAGATATGGATGATCTGGATGTAGAATTGCCAAGTCTGTTGGCGAAAGTAAAACTCAAACTGTGAGGTAGCCAACAAAAGGGCTCTTCCTCTCGCCCTCTAATTGGAAGTGCGGTTCAATAGAGGGATATGTCTGCTCCAAAACTACGCCACTGAGATGGGTGAGAGAGACTATCCAGAAAAGTTACTCTAGAAAAACGGCCCGACTAGTACGGGCGAACGAGCTCGTACGAAAAACTGAAAACCGAGGATCCCCCGCTTGGGTGTCATAAAACAGAGGGTCAGTGGAACTGGTTAAAGTCGGGATCCCAACGAGGCGTAAAAACGCTGCGAGCTCGCGTAAAAATCGTGAAAAAATTGGGATCCTAGACCCGCGCACTTGGCGGTTGCTGCCCAAACTGAGATTCCTATCTCCCGCCCAGTTGAGGGTCACCACACCCTCGCATGGTCTGGTATAAGGGTTACCATGACCGACACAATTTTATTATCATCAATTTACCAACTCCTTCATTTGCTTGATTGTTTCTTTCTTCTTTCGTTTCCATGGTTAGCTTTACCGATCTAGATGTCTTGGTTAATGATCTTAGGAATTGACCCATTGACTGAACGAAGAGAGGAGTATTATTATCCAAATGTTCCTTACTCAATCTTTATGAATAAGATTCTAAGTTTGGAAGTGTCTTAATGATATTTCCCCATGGTCAACCTTTACCACGTTAGATAATTATATGCCACTCTACTTTAATGGTACATATATAATTAGTATAGTATACATGAGGATGACTTAATTAGAGACTTCCAATCAGAGTGATTCTGAAAGATCATTTGTTGACCTTATTCGTTATAGTCTTAAATGTTTAAATTTGGTAACTATTGTAAGTATACAACTAGATACTGATTCTGGCAGTCTCAAAGCTCCAGAATAGGAGCCACCTGAGATTATAAATTGGATACTCATAGTCAGTATGCAAGAAAAAGAATATATAATGCACTTTGGTGGGATGTGATGTCGTTATTAGGCGCAAGAGCGATGGGGGGCTGGGCATCCGGAGGTTGGACCTTGTCAATGAGGCCCTTCTTCTTAAATGGGTCAGCAGATTATGGGGCTCTGGTGAAGATTTTTGCTCGCAGGTTCTGCGGAAGATTCATCTTATTGGCGGGGCGCTTCCGATGGCGGCTGATAGGTTGGGGCGGAGCACGCCTTTTTGGAGGGGGGTGTTGGAGACCTGCGCCAAGTTCGCCTAGTTATTTTCTCCGGTGCTTGGGGATGGTCGTTCTTTCAGCTTCTGGAATGATGTTTGGGTGGGGGAGGAGCCCCTTTCTTCGCGGTTTCCTCGTTTGTTCGCTTTGGCGGTGGATGGGAATGCTAGCGTGGCGTCTTGCTGGTCTGAGGCGGGGTGGTTTCCGCTTTTCCGTGGTATCCTCTCGGAGCAGAGTTTTGCCGATTATCTTCTCCTGCTGGGGATCATCGGGGGGGCCGGTCAGACTTCGACCGCGAGAGATCACCGGGCCTGGAGGGAGGGTCCTTTCTCGACCAGGAAGGCATTTGTGGTGGTCTCTTCCTCCCCTCATTCCGACTCGGCGGAGGTGGTGCGTGATTGGAGGTTCATTTGGTCTCTGCGGCTTCTGGAGCGGGTGGGGTTCTTCCTCTGGCTGCTGCGGAGACAAAGATTGATGACACGGGATCGTTGCGCGAGGTTGATTGGGACTATTCCTGATACTTGTACTCTTTGCAACGAGGTCGTGGAAACTTTGGAACACATGTTCTTCGCGTGCCTGGCGGTGGGGGGCGTTTGGGAGGAGATGGCCGGTGATTGGGTGCGCTACTCGGATTTCGACTCCTTCTGGGACTCGTTGCTGGTTAACAAGGACAGGGATCGTAGGGATTTGCTCAGGCCCTTGGCGAAGGTTTGGGCGATTTGGCTGGGGCGGAATGATGCTATCTTCTCTGGGCAGCGCTTTTATAAGGAGAATGTGTTGTTTCATTATACCCGTTTAGTCGAGGATTGGACATTGTTGTAGGGCCCTTTTTGGTACCGCAGGTGGTACCTTGTAAAGTTTTTTATTTTTCATTTTCAATGTTAATATATGCGTGGGGCGGACGCCACTGAGTGTTCCCCCCCTTTTTTTTGGATTTCAAAAAAAATACCCATAAGATTTAGAAGTGTTTGGGATGGGTCCGTGTATTATATATGTTGCTGGTACATATAGTCATATAGTGTGTCCATTTACTTGCAATAATTCTCTTATGTTATGTAGGAGGACATGGTTTTATTATCCTTTAAACCTTGCATGTATTCACGATTTATGATCTACTTATTGTTTACAAGAGAAGTTGGTGCGAGATTGCAAATCTGGAGTACTGTAATTATGTTATATATTTATTTACTTAGACCTTGTATTCTAACTCACTTGTTATCCTATTCCTATTACAGTTGTGATTTGGATATTCACAACTTTCGTCAGTAATAGATAATGAAGACCCCTCTCTGATACATAGATCTTGCCATTACTTGAGTTAGATTTATGTAAGAGTCATATATCATGATTTATCACACTGAGATTGACTTATATAACTCTAGAATTATTACAGACAATTATATGTAATATAGGACATTTGAGATCACGCAAAAGAATTGCGTCTCTTTTTTTACGCTATTGACATATTATATAGGCAATATCACAACTTCCAATTCGATGAATAGCAGAGTTCCCATTCGAATTGGAAATGTCATTATTATTCAATTCATATCTGATTAAAAGTCATAATAAATAATATATATTACTAAATGCTACAGGCTGCTTCCAAAATCCAATAAAAAAAGAGGATAATAGAAATAAAAAATTCTTTTGATAGTTCTTCTAGACCCTATCTTTAAATGAGTTGTCTACTATATTATACATAACCATATCTTTATTAAAGTTCCAATGAATTCTATATTTGTTATCGTTTACATGGAACACAAAAATTTAGATAATGTAACTGTCACTCTGTTATACCTCTTATTTCTTAGTTACAGGGAGGATTTATTCATAACAGACAACTTTGCATTTCATGGATAAGGCCCTATTTGTTTATAATTAACAGAATTTATGCTCCTTTCATATTCTTATTGCATAATTAATTTGTTCTCAACATCTCTAATAAAGCCTGGCCCATAGATCCCCAAGTACAAGTATCGTGCTCGATACTTTAATACATCTATGGCTATAATTATTAGAAATTTCCCAGCAATTTCACAAAAGATCAAATATGGTATAAGAATGCATGTATGGCAGCAAGAAGTATGGATGGAATTGTACATGCATGGCAGCAAATGGAGATGAGATTAGGGATTGTACCTTAGTTCCCAAGTTTTGGGATGCAAATTAGACTCAAATCTGTAGCATGCAGGGCTGATCTAAACAGGGAGCAGCAGATGGCTTTAATTTGCTGCAAATGATGAAGTGCTGGAGCAGCAAGAAGGCTAAAATCAAGCTCCAGGCTGTAGAAAAAAGCAGGAATGTGGTATGGCTTTGTTGGGGAAGATGGAAAGATAGAGGGAGAGGGAGATAGGTTTTCTTTACGGCTGGAATTTGGGGCTCTAGCAGGAGAATGCAGCAAAGCTCCTGGCTATTGTAGAGAGCTCTTGGGTTGCTGGAATTGGCAGAACACAATCACAGCAAGAGAAAGAGAAGGCTTGGAACGGCACACAGGTTGCTGGAGCTATATTTCTTGTTGGATCTTGATGGTAATGGCAAGAACAAAGAGGGGAGAGTTGGTATTTATAACCAAGAGAGAGGCTTTAGTTTCAGCCAAGTGGAGAGATACGGAAGACCAGCTGTCCTGGAAAGCAAACAGGCATGCTGCTGTAAATATATTTTTTTTAATTTTATTTTTATTGTTTTGTTTATTTATTGAGGATATTTAAACAAGTCCGTATTCACGTCTCGAATGCCGGATTTCGACGCGAAATATCTCGATTTGATCGTCTCTGGACGGTGATCAATATGAGTATAATATTGATATACTTTCGATCGGGTTTTGAATACCTGAATTTTCGAGATACGGTTTTGGTTTGGGTTTAAGTGAATTTAAAATATCAAACAACCTCTGACTGACGAACGGTCGATTCCGTTGGTCTTGTTTCGTCGAATCGGATTTTTAGGTGATCTCGGTTCGTTTCGCGGTTTCTGATTTTGCGTCGCAGGTTTTTCGCGGCATGCATTACAATGCAACTGATTTTTGGTCGATTTCATACGAACGACATCTGATTCACGATCAACTGATCATTTTAGGTTGTCTAATGTTGCCAAATAACTTTATCGGGTTAATCAGATCCTAATTGGGTCGGGTTTGGATTTATGCAGATCCCGGGTGTTACAGAATGGTAGCATTTGTTAGGATCTGTAATCGAGTCACCTCATATTCAGGGTCTAGCACTGCAAGTAAGACACCAACCATAGTAGCATTCCCATATGTCTTTTGTTGCTCAGGAGTAGATGTAATGGGCATAAAACTATGTATTCTCTCAAACATCCCACACAAGGATGTATACGAAGAATGTAGTGGCCTTCCATTCTGCTTGCTAGTGAAAATATCATGTTGTAACTATAGTATCTTTGTCTCATTCCTCGTCTTTGAATAAGTTGCGACGAGGATATCCCCCATCGCCTTGTTGGTGGGCTGATGTAGCACATCGTTGGCAATCTCAATCACCAAAGTACCAGACAACTAGGCTTTCGCATATGCATCATCTGCCTCCCACGAGTTGTTAACCCCAATCTTCTTAACCAGCTCCTCTTTGGTAGGAATATGTTTCTAACCATTAGACTTCATGAGGCTCATGAACTGCATAGCTCAGAGCTCATAGTTACTCTCGTCCTTTTTGACAATAGACATTGGACCTCTGAAAGCGCATGTGGCGGGTACGTTGACGTTGTTCTCAGACATATTGCCAGATATTGAAGACTAGGGTTTTGTATACCAAAGTGTGAATGTCTACACAAACATACGTGGATTTGAATGCATATGTAGAGTTATGCACCCAAATCCATCAAATAGATTGAGAAATCGATGCTGTCGGAGAAGCGGACAGCTAGAAGACGAGCCACATGCAGATGCGCTGCACGCGTGGGTGTAGTGCTGCGCGCTCGCGGGACTGCTAGACATGTAGGGAAGCGCGGGGCTGCGTGCGGGGTTGCACGCAGGGACGTGCGGCCTGCACGTGAGGCGGTGCACGAGGCGACACGGGGTGGCGCGCGGGCTGCACGAGGTAGCGTGGGATGGTTGCACGCGGATGGGGATGGGAGGGTTGATAGGGTTAGGGCTTTTGGATACGAGAGCTTCGGTCTAGGACCACCACTCTGATACCATGTTGGGAAAAATAAGAGAGATGTTTATTCCACGAGCCCTAGGCTCTCTTATATAGGGGAGAGACCTATGAGTAAATTACATAAGATAGACAGAAGAAGTAGAATATTAAGAAAACAATATAGAAAGACAAATATAACTCTACACACGTGTTAGCAACGATAAACATCACTAGATCCGCATAGTTGTTATAATTGAAGAAAATCTTCTAAAATTACTGTTTACTCTCTAAAAAGGATACACTATTTGTTTTAGGAAAAAGAAAGAATAGCTACTCGAAATCAGTTGCTATCCAAATTTCACTCCATTTGATTTAAAAATTACAACCTAATGTAATGCATCAAGATCCATCCGCCAATCTAGGAGATGATCCATGATGACCCCACAGAGGACATAGCATATACAATGTTCTGAATATATTTCTTTGTAGAAAGATAACTAGCAGTTTGTACAACCTTAACATTTGAATAACAACCATTGGTAGTGTTAGAATTTGTTTGTTTTGTAATTCGTTAGTATTCTATTCTGTAATTTTCCCCGTTAATACTAGATGTCTCTTCTAATTGATTTTCTTTCACATTGTATCAGAGCGATGATTCTAGATCGATGTTTTGATATCCCATTAATATCACCAACAATCAAACAACAAGGAATGTCCAAGATCTGGGTAGAATACAATTTTCCCATCCCCTTATGATTCCCACCAGCGGGGACCTTGCAAGTGAAGTTCCAATTGTTAGTTGCTGCATCCATAAATGATGGTAGCTGCAAGCTGCCAGCTGCTCCACCAACCCTGCACGATGGTACATACCAGCGGCGATATCCGCAAAATGTGCCAACTTTGACTCCAACTGCTAGCGGTGGCAACCACCACCTGGTGCAACCTGTGCTGCTGTTGGCCAGTAGCATCACTAGCACCATTCCCTGAGGGTTTAGGGTTTGGATAATCCCTTTGGCTTGATCTGATCATCTGAGAATATAAATTGCTCTTTGTATTCATGTGTGCAGTCCCTTTTCTCGATATTTCAGGTATGTTTCGAGGTATATGAGTACTCTTGACTCTCACATATCACATCGAGTTGCACTGCCACCTCTCTCAAGTGTCAGTCCCGTCTCTTCTTGGTGATCTCATGCAAAGTCACTTGTTTAAATTTTGGTTCCAAAAACTATGCTTTCACAAACTTAATATGGCATCCCTCCCTTGTCTCCTTATTTAAGGATGAAAGCAACATGTGGCTTAGGTCTCTTTGGGGCAAAAGCTAGTATGAATGCTTTTGCAGCTCATCATAAGAAGGAACATGTCAAGCTTGGACCATGAAGGCATAACAAGTTCCTCCATATTGACATATCCCTGAATCATGAAGTCCACCAGCTCCACCTCAATAACCATGTCCCAAAATACCACCATCGATTAGTACTGCAGTTATCAGTTTTGTGCACGACCATCCGAACATATGGTATTATTGAAGTCTTTCAGATTAAGCATGGGAGATCACTTGTCGTCTATATCACAACATTAAGTTTTGGACAAAAGTCACTAATTATGCCATGTTTATACTCGCAAGCAGAAAACACCACAAAAGGAAACTATAAACTCTCCATTTTTCCTGCTAAACTCCAGTTTCTAGTCCTCTCTCATTTTTAAAAGAAGGAGCTCATCAGTGATGGCTTCATCGTTACCCTTTTACTTCTGATCGTCGAGACTGGGGTTGACATGATCCTGGTTCGGTGGAGTTCATGAAACTGATTGGGGAGTTGTTGCTAGAGGTTCTGGACGCCACAAACGACATATTCACATGAAGGAATGGCTCATCCAGATCACATTTGGATTGTTTTCTGGCTTCGTTGAAGTTGTTGGAAATGTTCCCTTTATCCTTGACCCCAGTGTTGCTGAGATCTCGTTCCGACCATATGCCCATTTGTTGGAACTTTGGGGAGGGTATGCACCCTCATTTTATGTTCATATTCAAAAAATCATGGCTGCTTGAGGAGGGCTTCATGAGATGGTTGTGGAATTCTGGACATCACATCATGTAGAAGGGTTTTGTGGCATAGATAATGGTATAGGAAATAGCTGGACTGAGAGAGATTTTGAAGGTAAACAAGGTATAATTGCATTAGAGGCAAGGAGAGCGACACGCCTAAGCTAAGGTGGAGATTGTTCGTGTAGACGGGGTTGAGGACGAGGGGAGCTTAGCACGGCGGAATGACTGGCCTGAGTAGAACATCGGAAGACCACCATCGAGGAGGATAGGAAAAGGGAGTTCGAATGGTGGTAGGGATCAATGCATAAGTGGATAGAGGGTATTTCTAACATGGAGTACTTTTATTTTGTGGCCAATGGGAAGCATAGGCAGAAATTCATCCACAATATATTTGTGGTTGAAGAGCTAATTCTGGGTGATAAAGCATTTGAAGAGGTGATGATGGCGCATTTTTTGGGACATTAGAAAGCGGATTTTGGCATCGAGGACAAGATGGTTAGAAAAGATGTCTAGAAGAGATTATGAATATAGCGTGGAGGGTTTTCTAGACATCTAGGTCGACTGGATGAAGAGAGAGGCGTTAAAGGGATGTCCATTGGTCCCTTACTGTTTGTTCTCGCAGTGGACACGCTTGCGTCATGACAAAGCTTGCGAAAAGGGTGATTTCTTCCGTGTATACTCGATCCCAAGCCTACATTATGCAATGACAAGATTTTCTTCATTAAGGAGAAGTTGGGGAATGGGAGGGGATCAAAGCAATGCTTAATATTTTTAGAGGACTCTTGGGCATGCGAGTTAACATCGCCAAGTCAGCCTTCGTCTCGTTCAATATGTCTTCAGAGATGGTGATAGCATGCGACTCGATGCTCGGAATAGCCAAACTAAGTCTGGCTATTACTTATCTTGGTTTGTCATTAATGGGTGCGAGACTGAGGCAGGTAGTCTGGTTGTTGATGGTTGAAAAGTTGGAAGAAAATGTTGGGATGGAGAGCTTCATGCCTTTCTAGGGGACGGATGTTGATATTGGTGAAGGTTGTGTTTTCAATGTTCTTTCTCTCGTCGTGAGTGGTGTCGGTTGGCATTCGCAAGCGTTTGGAGGCATTGATGAGGCGGTTCTTTTAGTTTTCATCTAGCGATGGAAAGGGAATCACCTTAGTAGAATGGGATGTGGTGACACCATGGAAGGAAATTTCACGATATATCAGCGATATATCGATATCGAGATGAGACCGATATCGGTATCGATATGACGATATATCCTCTTTTTCAGGCCTTTTCTTCACAAAAAGTGTGCTGATATGGGTGATATTTTGGCGATATCATCGAAATATCGTATCGGTAGGATATCAAAACGATATCGATATCGATATGGCCTTCCATGGGTGACACAACCTACCAGTGGAGGGAGGGCTGGGGGACTACGTCTTAGAGACATGAACATGGCCCTACTCTCGAAGTGGGTGATTAGAATTTGGGGAGAGGGTTCTTACTCGCTTTCTAAGATGATACATTCTATTTACTCTGTCTCACCTAGCATATGTGCTAATGTGGATGATGTGACCTCGTTGTCTACATTTTAGCAGGGTATCTTCTACCTTGCCTGATGTGATCTCCTCACTTAGATGGGTTTTGGTTGGTGGGACGAGCTTTTTGTTTTGGCAGGATGGTTGGGCAATGAAGAGGGCTTTTGTGATATTTATTCAAATTATATGCTTTTGCAGTGGACAATGAGGCTTGTGTTGCAATATGTGGTCAGGGGGTTCGTGGACATTGACTTTTTGTGACGGGGTAATCTGATTAGAGAGCTTAGGAGTTCTTAAGCATGTTATGCTGGTTGGCCAGAATGGACGAGCCTTAGAAAGCTCGTGAATTTTGGTGCTAGCGAGACGGGTCATTCATTGTGAAAAAGGCACATGAAGCATTGTCTTCCCTATTGACATTGACGACTAATGATGTGTCTCATGATTGAGCGAGAATCTGGAAGTGGAAGGTATCCATTAGGATTAAGATTTTCCTCTGGCTGGACGCATTATGACAGGAGTTAGGAGGACCAAGATCTTCCCCGGTATGATGGGATGTGTAAGCAGTGCATAGAGATTGCGGAGGACATCAACCACCTCTTCTTCGGATATCCTGCGCCAAGGGAGATTTAGGCGGCGACACATTACTAGGGGTCCATTGGGACTGCGTGGACTCTTTATGGAACTTGATTGGCAGTGATTTGAGGGGATCAACTGAAGGCATGACCAGAGTGATTGCACACATATGGCCCATATGGGTGCTCTGGCTGGTGAGGAATGGTGTGATCTTCAAGGATGTGAGATTTTGTCACGAGAATGTAATTGAGCATGCCAAGGCATTGTATGAAAAATGGAAGAAGTAATTTTTTATATACTTCTCTTTGAAATACAAAGTTTGGATGGACCGTTTATGGAAGTTTGTCCTTTTATCATCAAAAAATGAAAGGAAAGAGATCTCGTAGAGGTATGGTGGTAGGAATTATTTGGAGTTCGCCTCATTCTTCTGCTATTTGTCCTCAAGTGACTATTATCAACTATCAAGTATATAGCTCACAGAGGTGTTCTTTTTCAAGGAGAGGTATTTTATGGTGATTCATGCTTATCAGTTGGGAATTACATAACAAATGCAACTGACATTTACCTAAACAAACAAATGCATCTGACAATATATTTGTTCAGATTCAATGAAAGCTTCTATCTCTATTTTCGGGAATTATGAGTTCCATTCAGTATTGTTAATCAAGTTTGGTTTAGTGTAAGGTTATCTGACCCGATTTGGAACTATTGCAGGAGGCTGCATTTGATTTTCTGGAGAAAGTTCATGACGATAAAATCATCCCACCATGTAAGAGTTCTTTTATTGGGTGTTAATTCCCTCACTTTGAACATTATTGTCATTTCTACTGGGAATCCTTTTAATCCAATATATGTAATTTTGCATTACTTCTTTATGGTCCCAAAATTTATTTCATTTTCTGACATGCTTGCTATTTATAAATGTTTTACCTGCCTAGCCACTCCCATGGTTACCAAATTCTTTTTATCTTGAACTTTCACTCAGCCGAGAAGTTTAGAAATATTTGGGATTGGTGGGTGTAATATCTGTTTTGTATGCCATATCTCATTGATATTATATTTCTGTGAGAGCTCTGCCAAATAGATTGGGTAGAGCTGTTAAATACTGCTTCTTATGTTACTAGAGTTATAGTTAAGATCTTCAAAAAATGGAGGGATTGCTCGAAATAAAGGTTGTCTACCTTTATAACCAATGATACATGAATCACATGATTATAACCCACTAGAGGTTATCCGTGTATCCAAAAGGAGGGTTGGCTAATATTATTTGTTAAGAAAAGCATTTTGCAATGTTTTATAATTTTATGTTGTTCGGTCTCTTCTTTTTATTGAAGAAAACCACATAAAATGACATCTAACATCTTGTGTGTTCTCGTAAATGTTTCTTGTTCATTTTCTCTGATGTTTCTGTATTTATTTCGTCTGTTTACCACTGAGATGCCATTGTGATAAGCGTGATATTTCTGATGATTGTTAAGCTTTGCAGTGTCTCCATCCCCTGGTGTTGTAATGGGAATACAGATGAACGCTTGCATCCCAAAGGGATATAGTAAAACCTATAATCTGCATGCACATTCCACCTCAGATGATACAAGTTTTTCTTATTCATGGGGCAACTTATCTGAATGCAGATCCCAATCATTGAAATTATTTCAAGATGAAAAAGGTAAACCCTACTCAATATGATTGTCGTATGGCCTATCTGCATCGTACTCGTATGTATTTCCATCGAGTATTTAAAATTTTGTATTATAAAATCATTGATTTCTTTTTCACAGAAAAAAAAGAAACATGATTTTCCGTTGACATCTTATGATAAGTCTTGGCTTGCTTGAAGCGACATTTTAATGTTCTTTATGCTATGTTTTTTCTGATTAAAGCCTAGAATTTTGAAGTATTTTATAGGTAACTGGATTCTTTGTTGGCCCCTTGAATATATCAATTATAGAAGAGATTATGAATATAAGGGTCTTAAAGGGAAGTTCCTAATTGGTTACAAGCAAAATTATACCAAATGACACTGTTTTCTCTTTCAAGTAGAGGATATATATGGTTATCTAGACAATTCAAATTGGGATGCCACCCGGTTTTCATTCAAAAAAAGTTGAGTATACGGTTATATAGATAATTCATGCCATTTCTTGCTCTATTGTGCAAATTAGGGAAGCTCAAGACCTTTTTTGCGATAGTTTGCCTAATATGACTCAATTATAAAACATGCATTTACGTCCTCGCCTGTTATTAGTTGGTACGAGGAGTGTGATGATGAAATTCACCATGTATTCTTTCTGAAAATTATACGAAAGAATAGTTTTCTAAATTTCAGATGGTGACTTTGGGCAAACCAGATATAACACGAACAAAGTTTGTATAAAAGAAGACCGGAAGATTCGAGGCAGTTGGTGACCCTTAATTTCATTTATGATCGTTGGATAAAAAAGAACAAGCAATAACTAAGAACACATAAAGAGGTCAATTTTTACAAGGTATCTTTCTGAATGTTGGATTAATCCTCAATGGAGTGAAAGAGGGATCGACCCCTTTTACAACTTCCTCCTCCTCTATAAAATGGAGGTGAAGATTACAAAGACTGTAAGGAAGTTGAAAATGCATGGACATAAATGAGGATGTTCCCTAATGACGGGACAACGCAAATCCATATGCCTTTTTTGTGTCTGATTCAAGATAACTTTTCGGTAGAAATCCTTTCCTTCATCATCTTCTCTCACACTTTAGGTTACTTAGGTTAGAGAGAGTATTCATCTAGTAGGTATGGCGTCAAAATCTTCCCCGCATAATATCTCTTACCGGCCACATGAAAGAACGAAGTGAAGAAATCTAATTATCATGTATCATCCCACCTTTAATCTAGGTAGAATTTTGCCCACATGGTAGCCCGAGAATGACCCAAGATAGATCTGAATGGAGGCAAAAACATTCATGTAGCTGGCCCTAATTAAAGTGGGAAAAGGCTTTGTTGTTGTTGTGGTAGGCTTGGGTTGAAGTTGATGTAGGTGAAAAGTTGAGGATGATGGATATGTAAGGTCTATCGAAATGCCCATGAATGATGTCAACAGAGAATATCTGTAAACGAGATTGTTTTTTTCTGAAAGGAAAAGGACGTTCACTGTTGGAGTACGCACCCAAAAACATCACCATTAATTAAAAAAAAACAGGTACTGTAGGACTGGTCAAATTGTCTCCCTAACTCATTAATTCAGGCAAGGTTCAGGAAAGCGGTATGCGTATGCGTTCGGACAGGTCACTGAATAGGGATTAAGCGGTATGCGGAGGCATATGCGGGGTATATGCGGTTCTAAGCGGTTTTCTATTTTTTATTTAAAAATAAATACATATCTATAAAAGTGACTACAACTAAACTGAATTTATGAATAAATGTGGTCCAACAGAAGATCTAAGAAAAATGGTTTTCATGTAGAGCTCAAAATAGTACAAGTAAATATAAAAGTCATCAAAGATAGTATTACATAATCTAATTTAATATATTGAATCAAAATAATACAAGATATGGATCTTAAGATCCGGACTCAATGACCCAACTGGACCTTAAACAGGCACACATAGCACATATGCGCCCACACAGCCTGCATATGGGGGCCATATACGCGTAACAGGCACATAAAGCGGGGCTTCAGGTAATCGGTGCGTTGAGGAGGCTGCTTAGGCATATGCGGCCGCATATGCGGGCGCTCGGACCGCTTTCATGAACAGAGAATTCAGGATAACGACCCAAACTCATATTGGGATCTGTGACATATTGGTTTGGGAATATAGGACAGTACCTTAATAGACAGTAATGTCAGCTTGTTGATTAAGAGAGAAAGAAGTTCTGCCTTTTCTTGTCTTGAGCTTTACCCTCCTTTTTCGAACGAAAGAACTTTCACATCACAATCAACAAGGAGAAAGAACTCACAGAGCCTCACCCAAGATGGTGAGAATAATGACCTAAAGTCGTATTAAAATCATAGGTTGGGACAAGGAATTGAATAGATGTGTTAGAATTATTATATTACAATTATATTTGTAACTTTTCGGGTTCCGTAACCCTTAACCCTTCGGGTTCCGTAACCTTTAACTCTTCGGGTTCCGTAACCCCTCAGGGGTATTTATGTATTTTTACTCTTGTACTCTCTTGGGTTTTCTCTCTATATAGGAGACCCTAGCCCTATGGAATAGACATCCCATTCTGTCTCTCTTCTCCACACGGTATCAGAGCAACGGTCCTAGACCGGGGTTCTGATCTAAAATCCCCACCGCCACCTTCAAGCCTCGCCAAAGCCTGTGCGGGCCCTCTTCCCTGAATTAGGGCCCCACGCAAGGCCCTCCAATCGCCTCTAGTGCAGCAGCCCTCCCGCTAGCGCTACCCGACGCTTTCAGGACCTCCTACGAAGGTCGTCAGGCCCACAGCTGCCCTCCACGGGTACCGTAGGATACTTTGGAGATCCAAAACTCATCACGGATCGCTTCCAAGAATCCAGATATGCTGTCCATTAGGGGTTTTCAGCCCTTCGTCAAGGGCAAACGTGAGTTTTAGGGTATTTTTTAGCTCTTATATGCATCCTCGGTTGATCACAGGATCGTCTTTCTATTTTAAGATCATCATGGTGTCTTCTTCTACCGAGACAAAGTCCTTGGCCACAAATATTATGGAACAAGGCACTACTATCAAACTCAAGGGCACAGAAAATTACGTGCTCTGGTCTTGATCTTTTATGGTATTCATTGGTGGTCAGAGGAAACTTTACATTTTGACTAAAGATCCTTTAGATGAAAAGGACAAAGAGTACGACAACTGGCAAATTGATAACTATTTGGTTATCAACTGGATGACCAACAATGTTGAGGCTCATATTACCTCAAATCTTCTTTACAAAAATACGGCCAAGGAAATGTGGGAGGATTTCGAGCAAACATACTCCCAAAAGAAGACGAAGTCACGCCTTGCAGATATTTACAGGCGAATCTGGTCGGCATCTCAGGGTGATTCCACCCTCATCGAGTACTACATGCATCTATCCAGTCTGTATGAGGAACTTGCAATATTCCAACCCTCATGTTGCACCAAACAGATACAAGAGCGTTCTGACTGGCAGGTATACTGCTTCCTTGATGGCTTGCATTCTAGGTACCATGCAACGAAGGAGCAATTTCTTATATCAGACACACTGCCAACAATGAAGGCCATCTTTGGCCGACTTGAGGATCTCGAGACATCCGCTGACCGGCCTCCTGTTTTACCTTCAACAGAAAACTTTGCACACATCGCCTCATCTGGGCGAGGAGGCAGATACGGCTTGCGAGGAGGACGCGATCGCGATCCAAGTCGTGTCCGTGCACGAGAATCTGGACGAGGCCGTGACTTTGGTCGTGGTCGTGGGCGAGACTCTACTGCCCCATGCACTCACTGTGGTAGGTGGAACCACCCGGTTGAATGATGCTGCCAGAAGTTTGACGTGCCTTCTTATCACGCCAATAATGCTTATGAGGATGCCTATGATGTAGAAGAAGCATCGCCTACCTCCAGTGGCAAGATTGTTCATCTTAATGATGCAGATTACTCCCGCCTAATGCAGATCCTTCAGACTCCAGGGCCTACCACCACTAGTAACACTACAACTGCTGCTCTGGCCACTTCTTCAGGTACTATAGCCAACTCTGCTATCACTTCTACTCCAGCTTGGATTATTGATTCCGGCGCCTCTACTCATCTCACTGGAGAAGGTAGTCTGCTCACCTCTTTCATACCATCCACCTCTGTGAAGTCAGTTCGAGTTGCTAATGGGACTCAATCACAGATTACTAGTGTCGGAACTATGGAATTCTCTTCCAAACTCCGACTTTCGGGGGTTCACTGTGCTCCTGATTTTTCTCTTAGCTTGTTGTCAGTTCACAAGCTTTGTGTTGAGCTTCATTGTCGTATGATATTTGATGAGTTTTGTTGTTATTTTCAGGACATTCGGACGAGGCAGATTTTTGGTGGGGGTCATGAAAAGAACGGCCTATATTACCTTGACATACCCTCAGACTCCAATTTTGTTGGTGCTGCATCTATCTCCGAAGATCCGCTTCTATGGCATCGACGCCTTGGACATCCCTCTGCCAAGGCCATCTCCATGATGTTTCCTGAACTCTCTGCTCTGAAGCCCTTTCAGTGCGAGGCATGTGAGTTCGGGAAACACCATAGAACTTCGTTTCCTGTTCGTACTGAGTCTCGTAGTATTGTTGCTTTTCATCTTGTTCACTGTGATTGTTGGAGCATTCGTTGTATGTGCCCATTGTGTTGTAGCAGGGTAAATGGATCCTGGAGAAGATCCATTTACTCCATCCAGTGTTTAGTCCCACATCGTCTACTGGTGGGACTTGGAGGCTCTGGAGAGGCTATATAAGGAGCCCCAGACCTCCTGTACTCATTGAGAAAAAGCAATGCATAGCATGCCTCTTAGAGGTCTTCTCCCGTAGTTTCATCTACTCCTCACGGAGTAGGGTTCCATGTTAAATCCCGACGTTCTTCTTGTTTCTTTATCTTTTTCCATGTCCGCTTCCGCCTGTTTATTTTATAACATGGTATCAGAGCGGGTCGATTCTCGGAGTTTTTTTAAGTCTTTATTGTTATTCGTTCTATATTCGAGGATTGTCATCGTCAAGAATGGTTCTGTCCAAGGTTGCAAAAAACGGTATGCGGTATACAGTCGGTAGTGTCACTGATTACTGTTTAAACGGTATGCGGGAGTTTAAACGGAAATTAAACGGAAATTAAACGGTCTATGCGGTTTTACATTTTTAAATTAATAAAAAATATTACATATATATATTTAATAAAAAAGTATAAATGACCTTTAAAAATATAATCACATATCCACAATTTTGATCAGATATTGTCAATTTCAATGACTTCTTCATCCAAATGTGACATGTCAAAGTAGATAGCATAATCAACATAGGGTTTAAGTAACCTTAATGCAAAACGCGGCCGCTTAAACGGCGTGTAAACGGCCGATTACACCCGTTTAAACGGTCTGACCGTTTACATAGCCGATTAAAGGTTATACAGTCGGTCGAGGACCGAATGAAGTTAAACGGCCTTTTAAACGGCCGCCTAAACCGATTTTTGCATCCTTGGTTCTGTCGTATTCCTGCTGGTTTGTTGAAGTTGAAGTTTTGAAGATTTTTTTGTTATCCCAAGTTAGGGCTTTGGAGCCCCTATTTTTGCTGCAATCAGCCTAAAAAGCTCGCAAACCCCATGAGGGAGATCAAGGTCCAGAAGCTCATCCACAGCCACAAGGCGGCACCCTCCTGGTTGCGCAGCCAACATCTCTAGGGTTTCGTGAAGAACCCTAATAACGCCTCTTGCCTTCATCGCGAGGCGATTCTGCCTCCTATGTCCAGTTTTGGCGGCAGGCGGGCCCTCCGCCCAGGTCGCCCCAACTCGCGACCTACTCCAGCACGAGAAAAAGTCCCCAGGCGACATCCCTCTCCCAATCCCCAAGCGGCGCTCGCGACATCAACTCCCAGGCGCAGTCGCCCATGCCCTATCGCAGACGCTCCTTCCTTCTTCCGCATGGCACGCATCGCCCCAACCGCACCAGGCGCGAGGCGGCGCACCTCCACGCGCAGGCGCCTCCATCCCAAGCGCGAGGCAGCATGGACCCCCCCTTGCAGGCGGCGCCTCCTTCGCAGGCGATTCCCCTCCACGCGTTGGCGGCGAGTCCTCAGTACCCCATCGGGGGCGGCGCAGGCAAGGGGGGTTCCCACGATTGGGAACCCTAAAGAGAGGAGCCCGTCTATTTAAAAAAATCGGAGCCCAAGTGTGCTTATTGATGTAAAGGCCCAAGTGTGCCATTAATGTTATAAAAAAAACATATATATATATATATATATATATATGGGGTGGGGGATATTTGGGAGCTATTTGCTTGAAAGCCCACGTCAAAAAAAAGAGAGAAATATTGTTGAAAGGAAAAAGGCGCGTACAAAGTAAAAAGCCGTACGTAATTTCAAAAAAAAAATTGTGCGAAGCAAAAGCCGTAAAAAAAGTTGAAACGGCTTACAAAATAAAATTGAAAAGCCGTATAAAAAAATTGGAATGGCTTAAAAAAATACGGCTATTAAAAAAATTAAAAATAGCCAAAAGAAAAAATGATGATGTTTGATAAGCCTAAAATTTGTTAACGGCTTATTTTACATGTCTCCCCATTTTTATGCATTATTTTGTCTTCTCCCAACATGTCGACGTCCATGTTTTTCCGACAAGTATGGGAGAAAGGAGGAGTATATGTGTAGAGTCACAGGTCAGTTTTTTCCAGATTCTCCAGACTTCAGATTACAAGCCATTCAGATTCCAGACTTTACGGTTCAGACTCGACATCAGACATCTCCGAGTCTCCAGTTTCAAACACGCATATGATTGCGGTCATTTTCAGATGAGCATATGTTGCCATCATTTGTTCGTGGTCCCCATCATTCTTCTAGTTGTCAGGGCAGAGTTTTCATGTGAGCCATAGGGACTCCAGAGCAGAGGACCATTCCCTATGCCATTGAGGGCAAGGGTTTTCATGTGGTATCATAGGTACACCAGAGCAGTGCACCATTCTCTGAGCCAGATGGGAGAGACCCAGTTCTCCGACGAGGAGACTTCAGGCGCAGTTTCAGACTCAATGGTCAAATTTCGAGTCTTCAGTTGACTCACACTCCAGCCCGTTTGTCCTCCTCACCTGCACGGCATGAGAAGCAACGTCCTCGACTGCAGAAATGTACGCGTTGGGTTGATATTGTCTGTAGTGTCCTGTAGCGTTGAGTTGAGTTTATTTTCTGTTTGTCCAAGCTGAGCATTGCATGCTCCATCTTGAGGGGGAGTGTTGGAGCATTCGTTGTATGCGCCCATTGTGTTGTAGTAGGGTAAATGGATCCTGGAAAAGATCCATTTACCCCATCCAGTGTTTAGTCCCACATCGTCTAGTGGTGGGACTTGGAGTCTCTGGAGAGGCTATATAAGGAGCCCCAGACCTCCTGTACTCATTGAGAAAAAGCAATGCATGGCATGCCCCTTAGAGTGCTTCTCCCGTGGTTTCATCCCGCTCCTCACGGAGTAGGGTTCCACGTTAATCCCGCCGTTCTTCTTGTTTCTTTATCTTTTTCCATGTTCGCTTCCGCATGTTTATTTTATAACAGTGATGTTTGGGGACCTTGTCCGATCCGCACATTAAGTAGTCATCGCTACTTTATAATTTTCGTTGATGATTATAGTCGATCTTCTTGGGTCTATCTAATAAAGGAGCGTTCGGAGATTAATCAGATTGTCAGAAATTTCTTTCAATATGTTAAAACTTACTTTTCTAGCATTGTTAAGATCATTCGTACCGACAATGCTCTTGAGTTAACCCAACATGACTTGACCTCTTTTTTTGCATCCTAGGGAACTGTTCACCAAACATCATGTCCATATACCTCTCAACAGAATGGTATAGCTGAGAGGAAACTCCGACACTTGCTAAATATTGCCAGATCTCTTCTTAGTCAAGTGAATGTTCCTAAACAATATTGAGGAGATGCTATCCTTACTACAGTGTATCTCATCAACCGTGTTCCTTCATCAGTTCCCAAAGGAGCAACTCCATTTTCCTTACTTTATCCTACCGAGTCTCCTTTTCCCATACCTCTGCGAATTTTTGGTTGTATTGCCTTTGTTCATAACTTTCATGCAGCTGACAAATTATCCTCTCGTGCCATCAAATGCGTCTTGGGTTCTCTCGTACCCAGAAAGGCTATCGCTGCTATGATCCTGTTGGACGTCGATACTATGTATCTGTTGATGTCACTTTCTTTGAGCAAACAAGTTATTTCACATAGATTGTATGTGGCATTCCTCTGGACCTCCCTCCTCCACCAATCGTCTATACTCGCCAGTGTATCTCTATACCTCCTACATCAATGTCTGTACCTTTGCTCGTCCCTTTTATGCAGGATGATATGACCACTTCAAGTACTCCCACCATTGATGTCCCGGATGTACCTGGAGAACTTCCTATAGCTCTACGCAAGCAAAAAAGGAAAGGGATTTTATCACTTGTGCCCCTCCGAGATATCGCAATATCAGTTATGCCCCTATCTTTTTGGTAATATCAGTTGTGCCCCTCACTTCTTTCTCCGTCATCAGTTATGCCCTTCCGTCAGATTGACCGTCAAAAAATTGAAATAACCATAGTTTACTCAAACTATGGTGTGGTTAAGAGGGGTATTATGGTCAGCCCCTCTAAATTCAATCATAAGCTTTGGAGCTTCCACTCCACTCTTCTTGGCAAACCTCCTCTGCTCATCCAGCATGAGTTCCTCTGCTCATCCGACAGAACGCTTCGAAATCGAGTGGCGTTGAGCCTCACGTTCTGCTTCCTCATATAGATTTCCCCCCAATCGCCTCTCCTCGCCACCTCCTGCAGATCCACAAACACCGTGTCGTTCCTCGGGTAGAGGTCCAGCAGTGTGCTCTCCTCCACGGCTATCTCGTACTCCACGTACCTCATCCCCATCGCCGTCGTCGGCTCCCCGTAGCACTCCCTCGACCAGTCCAGCAAATTACCGAACGACTCCACCTGCACCAGCACCGCCCCCTCCGGGATGCAACCATAGCAGAGGAGGTCCCGCGACGTGCGACCTCCTGAGAGAGAAGGCTGACCGGAGAAATCTCGTGAAATTCCTCAAAGTCAATTCGCTGCTGGATGGATCTATGCTGAGCTCCCGCGTGTTGGAGCGCTTCAGCCCGACGATCACCTGGGAAATGTTGAGATCGATGATGTCGTAACGGGTGAGCTTGTCGAAAGCGGGCTTAAACTTGGAGGTAAACCAGGGATTGAAATCTGTGACTAGGAACTGGACATCCGGGGAGAAGGGATGGGAGGTGATGAAGATGGGAAGGAGAAGGTCTGCCATGCTGTGGAAGAAGTTGCCGATGATGCCGTTGGTGGAGAAGACGATGGCCGAGACAGTGTGGTTGATTTGGCAGTGGAGGGAAGAGGACTGGAGCTCGGTGATGTGCAGCTCGCGTACGTGAGCCATGGTGTACTCAGAGTCTTTCCTCGGATGTGGCTTGACTTTCCAACTGCGGATGGTCGCGTTGGAGGCGAGAGTGAGTGGATGGTTGATGACATGGTCGGGAGGGTCGCGCCGGCATGAGGGGAGGTACAGGCCGCAGTATGAATCATACGAGGGGATGGGGGAGGAAGGGGGAGCAGGGGGGTGATGACGTGTGGGGGAGGGGGTGCAGCCAAGGGGGAGGCGGAGCAGGGGGGCGGCGCCGGCAAGGGGAGGAGGTGTGGGGGGAGGAGGTGCGGGGCTGGGAGGGAAGGGGGAGCAGGGGGACGACGACGTGCGTGAGAGGGGGTGCAGCCCAGGGGGAGGGCTAGCAGGGGGGCGGTGCCGGCAAGGGGAGGAGGTACGGGGGGAGCAGGGGGCGGCGCCGTGGAGGGGATGGGAGCTCGGGGCGGAGCTAGGCGGCGTGGGGCAGGGTCGGGGGCGGAGAGGGAGGAGGAGGTTGGAGGAGGAGGAGGAGGAAGAGGATGGGGAAGAGGAGGATGAAGAAGAGGGTATAAAAGGACCAAATAACCTATTTTTAAAAATTAATTCCGCTTATGTCCTCAAAGTTAACGTTCGTTTGCACTGTGGATGGACGGTCACTAACCTGAGGGGCACAAGTGATAAAATAACAAGAAGTGAGGGGCACAACTGATATTACCAAAAAGATAGGGGCATAACTGATATTACGATATCTTGGAGGGGCACAAGTGATAAAATCCCAAAAGGAAATGTACATATCACCCCATGTCACATTTTACTTCTACAGATGGTTTATCTAGCTGTGATAAGAGATTTGCAGATGCTCTTAATGGTATTACCGTTCCAAGAGATCATTTCAGTGCAATGCAAGATCAAGGTTGGCGACAGGCCATGGATGAGGAGATGGATGCACTTACCTCCCAAGGCACGTGGGATCTTGTGCCGTGCTCCCCGGGATCGCCCTGTGGCATGTCGATGGGTCTTCACGACCAAACAGTCGCCTGATGGTTCTATTGACAGGTTGAAAGCCAGACTTGTTGTAAAAGGTTTTACACAAACCTTTGGAGTTGATTATTTTGAGACCTTCTCGCCTGTTGCCAGAATGGGGTCGATACCATGGACTGAAATTTCGCGAATGTTCGCTGAAATTTCGACGAAATTTTGGTTTCGATGGGTCCCGGGTCTTGAAACTACACTGTATATCGATTTCTAGGCTTTCGGTCGAAATATCGCGAGATATCGCCCATATCTCGGCTCGTCTCGATATCTCGGCCGACATATGGAATATTTGAATAAAAAATCAGCGAAATGTCGAAATATACCGAAATTTCGGCCGAGACATCCCCATTTCGCCCGACTTCGTGCATAGCTTCTTACTCTTCCAAGGTCTTCTTCCTTTGAGGTAAACCAAATTAGGATAAATCTTCTTCAAATTCATTAATTTTTTTAGGGATTTCACTGTTAGGATGTTGATATAGCTTACCATGGTGTTTAATTTGAGAGATTTCCCAAAAATAGGTATAAATTTGAAGAAGAAAATTGGGGCTTTTGTGTTTTTTTGCACAATAGTGCTAGCTATGATCATTGTATCGCAGATCTGAAGTTAACATGAAGTAAAACATTGTTGGAGAACATTTTCTTGGATCTATGTTAGAGGAAATTGGGGCTTTTGAGGTTTAATGTGGAACGATACTGAGTTGTGGTATTATATATTCGGATCTTGAGTTTTGGAAGTAGAAATCATAATCAGGATTTTTTTGGATTAATAAAGTTTAAAAGTATAGAAAATCCGAAAATCATTTGTTAAATATTTACATTTTTGCTCATATTTTGTGTCACTTACGTAGTCTTTCTTGAAATGGTCCCCTAATTTGTAGATCTAAGATCCTAATGTATAGATCCAAGGTCCTTTTTCTGTAAATCGGAAAAGTAGGTGTTAAAAAAATTAAATATATAATAATTCCGAAATTAAAAACATAAAATAATTTGCATATTCATAAGCAGTTGCATTGTATGCCAACTTAATGTTTGTTCTTGATTTTCCTCGCATATTCGACGTTCATATTCACCATGGCACATTCTGGGTCTGGCACATTCTGGTTTCGGTTCCGGTTCTTAATTTGCATATTCACCATGGCACATTATGTTTCCGGTTCTGGATCTGACAGTTCTGATGATCAGATGGACGAATTCAGGAGGGACATTGGCTGGAGGTATGCGTCCGCTCCTGAGGAAATAAGGCGAAGCCGCAATGGCAATTTCTGTGGGAAGAAGTTGGGAGGAGGCGGGATCACAAGGATGAAGCAACATCTTGTTGGCAACAACAAGAATGTTGCCAAAGTGCACGCGTTGTCCCAAAGATGTAAGGGACAAGGTCAAGGCGAGCTTGGACGGAAAGAAGGAAAAGGAGACAGAGAGAGTAAGAAGGGAAGAACAAATGAAGGGAGTTCATGTTCGAGGAAAGAATTCAACGTCATTTCTGATTCAGACGACGATGATTTTGTGTACCCCGCCGACATTCAGACTGCAGCAGAGAGGAGGGCATACAGAAGGGGCTACACAAGAATCATTGAGGAGCGAGTTCGAGAGGAGAGAACTCGACGGCTTCTATGGTGCAGGTGGGAGTGGGAGTGGTTCTGGAGGCGCACCAGTACCACCACCCACCAAGAAACACAAGGGGAAGGGAATTGAGCCCTTCTTGACGAGGAGCGGATCCATGCAATACAAGGCAAGCAAGGATCCGAGGCAGAAAACAGTGAAGGGGAATGTTCACCAATGCACGAGAAAGGGTGGGAAAAGCCATCAGCAAGCTCTTCTTTGGGGAGAGCATTCCTGCCAACATTGCAGGCGGGGCCATTCTTGCAGCATGCCATTGATGAGATCGTTGCAGCGGGAACGGGAGTGAAGGCTCCTACATCCTATGAGATCATGAACAAATATCCGGGATGGAGAAAGAGGAGATGAATGAGTACATCGCCGAGTTGAGGAGGAGATGGCCAGAGTGCGAGGTGACATTGATGTGCGATGGGTGGACGAGCTACACAAGGAAGCAGAAATATGCATGTTCTTAATAATTTTCACTTGTTGTAACTTGTATTGTATTTGTAAGACTAGACTATTACTCTTTTTTATTATGTATTAACAATGTTACAACCATGGTTTTAACTTTTATATATGAACTGTCTTATGAGATTTCGGTCGAGATAGGTTGATATATAGAGGGATGGAGATCCTCAATTGCAATGATATGGATAAAATATGGGTCATTTCGACCCCATATCGATCGAGACATGTTGCTTGGGTTCCAACAATATCACCACCGATATGACCGATATGGCTGATATGACTGAAAAGGGTATAGATGACCAATATGTGTGAAATAATTGTGTATTTGTATGTTATTTATTGTTCTAATAACTTGAAATATCGAAATTTTAAATAAAATTGGGAAAAATCGGATTTTTGAGCCTTTTCCGACTTTTCCACTGAAATCGTCGAAATTTCCCGAAATTTCAGCGAAATTTCGGTATTACAAGTAACCAAAACGAGATCGAAATCGAGATTTCGAACCTTGGTCGATACGTACCATTCTTTCTGTTGCTGCCAACAAGGCTTGGCTCATTTATCAAGTTGATGCGAAGAATGCCTTTCTTTATGGTGATCTTGAGGAGGAGGTCTACATGATGCAACCGCCTGGGTATGCAGTCGAGGGAGAGCATGTATGTCGACTACGTAAGGCCATTTATGGCCTGAAGTAGAGCTCAAGGGCATGGTTTGACAGGCTCACTACGGAGATCAACACACATGGTTTTCAGAGGACAACATCTGACTACTCTATCTTTGTTAGACGACGGTCTACTGGCACGATCATCCTTGCTGTCTATGTTGATGATATGTTTATCACAGGAGATGATGTAGATGGTATTCAGGAGACCAAGGCCTTCCTCAAGAAGGTCTTTATCACGAAAGATCTCGGCCAACTTCGTTATTTTCTTGGCATCGAAGTAATACGCACTACAGAGGGGCTACATCTTTCACAGAGAAAGTATTGCCTCGATATTCTGACTGAGGCAGGACTTCTTGGATGCTAGCCATCTGGCATCCCTGCAGAAGTGAGAAAATATTCAGCATCTACTGATCCAGCATTTGAGGATGCAACACGATACAGAAGCTTAGTGGGAAAATTACTCTGTGAGATCTCACTGCTACGAGGCCAGATATATCATATGCTGTGAGCAGAGCCAGTCAATATATGGAGAAGCCTCTTTACAGTCACTGGCAGGATGTTCCTTTGATCCTTCGATATTTGAAGGAATCTCCCGGACGTGGCTTTTCTATGGGGTGAATGGACACACTAATATCTCCGCCTATACAGATTCTGACTATGCTAGCTCTCTTGAGGACCGCCGATCCACTACATGATACGCCATGTTTGTTGGGGATAACCTTGTCACTTGGCGAAGCAAGAAGCAGACAGTGGTATCCAGATCTAGTGCGGAAGCAGAATACAGGACAATGGCTCAGGCCACATGTGAAATCACATGGCTTATTTCTTTCCTAACAGAACTTGGCATGTCAGTCGCCACTCCTGTATCCTTATACTGCGACAACAAGTCTGCCACATACATCGCCACCAATCCAGTTTTCCATGAGAGGACAAAACACATTGAAGTTGATTGCCATTTTATTCGTGATGCAGTACGAGAAAGACGAATCAGCACTCCACACATCTCCACTGAACTTCAACTTGCAAACATCCTCACAAAGACTCTTCCAAGGAAGCGCCTAATGTACTTAGTATCCAAGTTGGGCATGATCGACAGATATGCTCCAACTTGAGGGGGAGTGTTAGAATTATTATATTACAATTATATTTGTAACCTTTCGGGTTCCGTAACCCTTAACCCTTCGGGTTCCGTAACCTTTAACTCTTCGGGTTCCGTAACCCCTTAGGGGTATTTATGTATTTTTACTCTTGTACGCTCTAGGGTTTTCTCTCTATATAAGAGATCATAGCCCTAAGGAATAGACATCCCATTCTGTCTCTCTTCTCCACAAGATGTTTGACCCTAGTTTTTCCTTCTCTTGATTGACTTGTGTTGGATGGTGAACCAAGTGGTGAATGCATTATTCTAAAAGAATTGTTTATTCAAATCATAAATTATGTGAAATAACAAGCTGCATACCAAATTATGATCAAACAATCGATTCATAGTATCCATAGCGCTTATTTCTTCGTAGTATGCACATGTTCCATAACAACTTTATGTAGGAAAACATCGTTGATGCAGATTAATGAATGTTTGAATTGTGTTTGGTCATGCCACAAACATGCTTTGTGATTGTCATCCCTTTATGGCAATATATTGAACGATCGATGTGCTTCGTGCTCCTACTGTCACATATTGTTGAGATATTTGTATCTCTTCGTATTTATTTCTCATTTCTGTCTTCTTCATATACCTCTTATGTAATTAACTCATGGCTTTTCTCCTATATAAGAGAGCCCTAGGGCAGTTCCGACTCGCTGGTGTTACGGTTGCTGAGGACAATCTATGGTGTCGGTGGGGAGTTGGTGGCTGAGAGGATACGTCATGAGTTTCCCTTGTGGTTGGGAATTCGTGATGTGCTTCCGAGGATTGGGCCTTTTCTCTGGCCGAGGTTGGGGAATGGTCAACGGTTCAAATTCTGGCAGGATGACTGGACGGGGGAGGGGGTGCTGGCCAATCGTTTTCCTAGGCTGGTGGCTTTGGCAGCTAACAGAGGGGTGCGAGTGGCGGATGTGGTTGACTCTGGATCGTGAGCTCCGAGATTCCATTCGGATCTCTCGGATCAGAGGATGGAGGAGTTCTTGCGCTTGCTATCTGAGATCCCCTATGTTGGGGAGATGTCAGGTGGCCCGGATCACTTTGTTTGGGCAGATGGCAAGTTCTCGGTTAAGATGGCATATAGGAAGCTGAGATTTGGAGCAGTGGTGAATGATGAAGACCTGTGCGCGGACATGAAAGTATTTTGGGCGGCCAAGATTCCTACTCGTGTCAAGGTGTTCCTTGGGTGCCTAAGGAGAAACCGTTTATGCGACAAAGTAAAGAGGGGGAGAATGCTGGGTGTGGCGAATCTGAAATGTGACAGATGCGAGGAGGGCGTGGAGCACGCAGAACATTTTCTTAGGTTGCAGGACTTCGGCGCATATTTGGGATTCCTTGGGGATGTCGTTGGTCCAGACTTCCGGACTGGGTCACTTTTGGAGATCTATTCGATCGGTGGGGCTTAGGTCCTCCGGTGATGTTTCTAGATCCTTCGCCGCCCTATGGGCTATCTGGCTTGGTAGGATAGATTGTATTTTCAAGGGACAACGATTTTACTGGGAAAATATTGTAGCTCACTGTAATGATGTGTACAATTTCTGGATTTCCAACTGATGTACCCTTTTGTTAGTTAATGAATACTTTGGTGTGGTGACTCCCGACTTGGAAGGGTTCCCCCTCTTTTCTATTCAAAAAAAAATAAGAGAGACCTAGGGTCTCTTCTATAATATGCAATTCTTTTCCATCAACATGTATCAGAGCAAGGATCCTAGATCGGGGTCCCGTATCTCAAAACCTTAACCTACCCGTTGTTCCCAATTTCTCCCGTCGACATCCGCCAGCCTCCCCCATTTGGCCGTTTGCACGCTGTCGTGCAACGGCATCCTTCCCGACCGCTGACGCCTAGCGGCATCCTTGTTGCATGCTGCCACCTAGCGACCTTCGTGCTTCTCGATACCGCTTGACTGCCTGCTTGCGGATGGTCAACTGGTTGGTTGCAACCGTTCTCGTGGGTTGTGGGTCGATCCCATCTCTTACGGACCACAGTCCGCCTATTGTCGTTGCATTTTATGGCCTGATTTCGATCGGAAACGGTGTTTAAGGACATCTAAATCAGGTAAAAAAATGACCCTAGACTACAAGGGTTGAAGAGGATGGTTGTATGAGTTTGCAGGTATAACCAATCCTCCATATGATTGTGTAGACTCGCTCTGAGTAGACAACTCCTCAGTTTTGTTCTGGATTGTCGACGTTCTTTTTACCATGTCAGAGAACAAGGGTGATGTTTTTTCATCGTCCGGGGACCTTCAAGGGCCTGACTCCTATCATGAAGATGGATGGGACCAACGACGAGTTGTGGTCTATGCAATTTCACACCCTTATGCAGTGCCATAACAAGGAGCACATTTTGACGGATTCAGAGCCGATAGACAAGACTAATGCTTCATGGAAGCAAGATGATGCCTATGCTCGGATTTGGCTCTCCGGGATTCTCACCACGGAGATTGCTGATGCAAATAGAATTTGAAACTGTAGAGATATAAATTTTGGTGGAAGAAATTTAGAGGGGAGAAGAAGAGAGGAGAACGCGCCGGTTGCACGCGGTATTGGAGATAAACTACAAAGATCACATCGAGGGAGAGAAAGAGGCAAAGAGAGATAAACTTAATTCTTAATATATTATGAACTTCCCTTTTTACTATAGACTACGAAATCCTTTATATAGGAGGGGTGGAATTACAAAAATAGGAAACAAATCAAATTCAAATTCAAATTAAAATCGCAACCAATCCTAATTGACTTTAATTAATTTGAATCAAAATTCAAATCTACCTCTATCATAATTTGACTTTAATTCGAAATTCGAAATTCAAATTTAAAATTGACTGACTAATTTGAGACCACGTGCAATCTTTTATTGAAATAAATTTGCAACGACTCAAATAATCATAAATAAAACTAACGGATAAAAATCAACCCTATTTGTTAATCCCGTGCTGCATCAATTCTCCTCCGCTTGAAAAATCTGTCTCCTGAAGAATTGCTTGATCTTCGAAGCTTGACGATTTAATTTCAATGTTCTTGATCGCCTTTTGAAAAAATAGATGTGGAGAAAATGACACAGTCCAGGTGTCTTTGATGTGGTGGTTGGAGCCATAATCTTCGTGCTGGAAGAACATATGTGGTGCACATGGCGGCGCCTCCACGAGCTTTGTCCCCTTATTACGGTGATCGAAAAATTGATGAGGCATGAACACCGTTGGCTTTGGAGAACCCATAACAAATGTGTGGCACAAGCCTAGGATGAGAGGAGATGTGGGTAATGACCTAGCCCATAGGGTTCTTATATAGATGAATCTCATACTCCTAATCCTATTTGGAGAAGGTAGCAGCCTCAATTTCCTTTTTTCATCCTTTGTCTTAAAATATTTCAGCTCCAGGGGGTGGAATAGTAATTTTTCTACCCCTTCATCTAATGCAATGCCTCTCCAACTCCCATCAATTTTCATCTTCGAATAAAATTTTCTTGCAGGAGGGGTTTCCTTGAAATTGACCCAATTAAATTTCCAGTCCCCAATTTCACGTGATTGATTGCACGTGAGAGAAAGATCAAGAGCCCTCTCGATCCCCTTCCTCCAGCGCCCTTGGCGGTGCCAAACCCTAGGTTTAGGGTTTTGACTTCTGCACTGGCGATACTCAACTGGAAGAGACTGTGCCGCAACACATGGTGGCGGTAGATTCAACGACAGCCACGCGGACAACGCGTTCGTCGAAGGTGATGAGCAGGCTTGACATGTGTACCGAGGCAACAACAGCCTGCTTGTCTCCGATGTCGACTTCTTGATGCGTGCCACCGGCGAGAGAAGCTGTGGTATCCATTGTAGTGCCCCAATAAATGAAGGAGGTCACGCTTACTGTGCGCAGGCTGTTGGTGCGAGACACAGTAAGGCGGCGGCGGTCATGCAGGCCTCGCACTTGGCGGTGGTGGCCGTGCGAGCAACCAGGGAGTTGGTAGGGCTCGTGGTGCTGCTCCAATAACACCATCACATCAGCGTCACATGTCTGGCGCGTAGGAAGGGGTTGTGTGGCGGATGGTTGGGCTTCAACTACGCTTGGCACCAGTAGCGGTGATTTAGGGACCCCCTGACCAACCACTAAGGAGGAGAACCAATCAGGAACTTGGTATTCTTTATTCCCTAAGCTTTTATCGTAGATAGGCTTGTTTTCTTCATTTTTTTGTTCTTGGACAACAACATCGATTGCTAAAAAATCGAGGTTTTCGTATTCCTCATCGACACCTTCGTCGAATATTGGCCATGTGTCTTTGTAGTGGTGTTGGCCAACATTTGTAATAGTAGAATTTGTTTCAAAACTAAAAATACCTTCTGTTTCTTGCTCAAAATCGGGTTACACATCAACTGCGACGATCTGATTTTTGTTGTCGACGGGCATTTCTTCCTCGATTTGCGCATCCAACCATGCTTGAACCTTGAAACTTGATATAAGGCACTACTTGAACTTTTGTTGGCCCGAACACGCATGTGAGTCATGGGAGAGGCGACTAAGATCGAATTGCATCCTCCAATAGGTGACAGGATCGTCAAATCGTAAGAACGACTCAGTTTCCATGATCTGATACCAAATGATGCAAATAGAATTTGAAGCTGTAGAAAATAAATTTTGGGTGGAAGAAATTTAGAGAGGAGAAGAAGAGAGAGGAGAACGCGTCGGTTGCGCGGTGTATTGGAGATAAACTGCGAAGATTGCGTTGAGGGAGAGAAAGGGACAAAGAGAGATAAACTCAATTTTTAATATATTCTGAACTTTTCTTTTTACAATAGACTACGAACCCCTTTATATAGGAGGAGTGGAATTACAAGAATAGCAAGCAAATCAAAGTCAAATTCAAATTAAAATCTCAACCGATCCTAATTGACTCTAATTGATTTGAATTAAATTCAGATTTACCTCTATCCTAATTTGACTCTAATTCGAAATTCGAAATTCAAATTTAAAATTGACTCTCTAATTTGAGATCACATGCGATCTTTTATTAAAATAAAAATTGCAACGACTCAAATAAACATAAATAAAATTAACGGATAAAAATCAACCCTATTTGTTAATTCCGTGCTGCACCAATTGCCAATGACATCGTCAATCAACCCACGACGAAGGCTACTTGGGACATCTTAGCATACACATGGGCATACCAAGAATGAGAGCAAGATTCTACAATTACAGGATGATATTTTTTCGGCCAAGCAGAATAATCGACCTTTGCATGCCCACTTCTTGTATCTTAAAGGCATGTTTGAGCATCTGCATAGCTTTATACCTATTACTATCAGTACTGGGCAACAACATGCATATCGGAATGCCACTATGACAGGAGTTTTTGTTTCATCCCTTGATTCTGAGTATGATGCAGTATGTACTCAACTACTTATTGGAGAGACGATACCTCCGATGGAGAAGGTCTACAAGAGGCTGAGCAGGATCACTACTACCATGGCCCAGACTTCCTCTGATATGACAGCTTCTCGTGGCAGAGGGGGTACTTCATAGTTTCGCGGACACGGACCACGTGGTCTAGGAGGAAACGTGGCCCATGCTTACATTGACACAGGTCATTCGGAGGAGACATGCTATCTAAAGCGTGGGTATCATGTATTTGTCTGTGTTGCTGAGCATGTGGAGCCTACTTCAGCTCCTCATGATGCAAGGTTTGATGATATTGTTTTCAGACTGAGAGAGATGATGACTACTCCAACCACTTCAGTTGCAGGTCCTTCAAATGTTGCAGTTGCGGCCAGAGCTTCTTCGAGTTCGTCAAGTATTGCTTATGCACTTACTAGTTGTAGCAGTTCAGATTTGACTAATTGGATCATGGACTCTGGAGCATCTCATCATATGCGTGGTGATTGAGGACAATTCAGTTCTTACATGTCTATCTCTCTTGGTAGATCAATGATGATTGCTAATAGGGTTCATCTACCTATTGTTGGTTAGGGGGAGATTGTTCTATGTCACGTCGATGCGTCTACAAAATGTCTTACATGCTCCAGCATATCAGATTAATCTTGTCTAGTAGCCAGATTACAAAAGATGTACATTGTCGTGCCATATTTGATCTTTGTTCTCTTGTGTTTCAGGACATACTCACGGACATGGTGATTGGATGTGGTCATGAACAAAGAGGGTTTTATATATTAGTCCAACCACCATGTGCTTGTGCTGCTACTATTCCTTCTGTATCCGTTTCTCCTTTCATGTGGCATCCGCCGCCCTAGTGGAAATTCAGTTCTACTTTGGACACCTTCCTCTCCAGAAGTTGTCATGTTTTCCCTCAGATATCTACTCGTACTACCTTGAAGTGTGAGGCATGTCAGCTTGGGAAGCACCACTGCTCTTCTTTTCCCATTCGTCAGAGCCGTCAAAGTAGTTAGGTGTTTGAGTTACCTCACTTTGAGATCTGGGGTCCTAGTCATGTTCCCGATCATCAGGGACATCGGTTCTATATGGTTGTTGTGGATAATTTTCTCTTGATTATCTTGGGTTTTCTTGTTAAAGAATAAGTCTGAAGCTGGTCCTGTTATTAAATCGTTTCTTATTGAAATTAAGAATATTTTTTCTGCTAATGTGAAGTTTATTTGCACTGACAAGGCCCTGGAGTTTTCTACTTTATAGTTGTCTGACGTTCTCAGATCTCTTGGTATTGTTCGTCAGACCTCTTGTGCTTACACTTCACAACAGAATGATGTTGTTGAACGCAAACAACATCATCTTTTGGAAGTCACGAGGACTCTTTTGATTCAGAGTCGAGCTCCTCATTCGTTTTGGGGTGATGCGGTCCTCATTGTATGTTACTTAGTGAACTGCATGCCTTCTACTATCCTTGAGGAAAAAGTTCCTTTCTTGGTTGCGTTTTCCGAGAAGGTCCTATTCTCCCTTATTCTCAAGGTTTTTGGGTTGGATTGTCCACAATTTCATTCCCGGTCATGACAAGCTCTCTCCTAGAGCTGTCAAATGTGTGTTTGTTGGATACTTTCATACCGAAAAAGGGGTATAGATGTTTTGATCATTGTAGATATATATCAAGGTTGCAGAAAGCGGTAGTCGGTATTCAGTCGGCGGGGTCACCTACTAAGGATTAGTCGGCAGTCGGGCGACTAGTCGGTCATTAGTCGGTTTTGAATTTTTAATTATTTTAAATATATAAATCAGTTTTTTATACTATATTCGTATGTATATACATATATTTGTAAATTTTATATGACATCATGATGAAACAAAAGAAGTAACTGACTTTAAATATAACATTAAGCATATTAGAATATGTTTGCTTTAAAAAAAGTGAAAAACAAAAAAAATAAAAAAGGTTGTTGTAAAAGTCGGCTTATTAGTCGGCCGACTAGTCAGGTGGACCGACTAAGGGCCGACTAGGCCTAGTCGAGTCGGCTACCCCCCGACTCGACTAGTCGGCCTAGTCGACCGACTTTTGCAAGCTTGATATATATATATATATATGTTATCGTGTTTATTTCCTGTTTCTTGGATTGTTTCTTAACTCTCTTTAGTTATGTATGGTTTATGTAGTTTACCCATAGTTTGCTCTCCTATACAAGAGAGCCTAGAGTTCTTGGAATAAACAACTTGGTCATTTTTCTCAACATGGTATAAGAGCGGTGGTCCTAGACCAGAGCTCTTGCACCCAAGCCTTGACCATAGCCCTCCACCGCCCAACCTCTCGTGCATCTCCCGCGGCTTCCAACCGCTTAACGGCCTCGCGGCCCCCACGACCAGTGGCCTCCGCCGCCCTAGCCTCATGCTACCTAGCGGTTAGCGGCCCCATTGGCTGCAGCCTCGCGGCCTACCGCTGCCCAACGGCCACCACCCTTGCGATTCACGCCGCTCCTTGTGACTCAACCATGCGGCCCACCACCCTCATGGTTCACCGCCCCTACCGACGGTCCCTGCCATAGTCGCGCTGCTTTCTTCAAGGGGGTTTGTTGCGATCTAAGTCTACACATGCAACCAACTTCCTTTATGTCAGTTTAGACATTTACTTTGTCAAGTCTACGATCCTCGTCTTCTACGATTGGCAAGATGTTAGAGAATAAGGTTGATATCCCCACCACGGGTGCCTTCAGAGGTCCAACGTCCATAGTCAAGATGAATGGGTCGAATTACGAGTTGTGGGCCATGCAATTCATGAGTCTAATGAAGTCGATGGGTAAGAAGCACATTCTTATTGAGGGCGAGCCGTCGGAGAAGACATGTTTGTATGCCCCATGGGAGGCTGATGATGCATATGCACAAGTCTGGTTATCTGGTGCATTGATACCATATATTGCAAACGTGTTCTACACCATCCCACATCCAAAGCCATGTGAGATATTCTTGCTACCACGTACTCACAGGCTAAGAATGAGACAGATTTACAGTTACAACATGACATCTTTACTATTAAGCAGAATGGTCGTCCATTACATGCACACTATACTGCCTTGCGCGGAATGTTTGAGAAGCTTCATAGCTTCGTGCCTCTCACGACTACTCCAGAGCAGATGAAGACATTCCAAAATATTACGATGGTTGGAGTATTTTTGGCCTCTCTTGATTCACAATACGAGGTCGCTTCCTCCCATATACTGGTTGATGCTACCATTCCTCATATGGAAGAGACTTTTCGGAGGTTGAGCAGGATCAATGTTCCATCTCCAGAGCTAAATCCTTCTGCCATGTCGGCCTCTCGTGGAAGAGGTGGTTCATCTCAGTTTCATGGATGGACATCACGTGGTAGAGGTAGACGTGGTCATGGACTACAGTGTACCTATTGTCAGAGATCTGGTCATACGGAAGATACGTGCTACTCCAAGCATGGTTTTCCAACATCAACACGTGTAGCAGAACAAGCCTGACATCAACAATCTGCTCCACTCACATCAGATTAGCACTGTGATGATCTTGTGTCTCGATTGAGAGACATTGTGCCCCTATCTAGTACCCAACACCTACTTCAGAGAACAGCTCGGACTTTGTTGCTATTGCAGGAGCAAGCACCTCAAGTAGTGTTCATGCCTCCTTCTTATCATGATTATGATATCTTGAAATGGATTATTGATTCTGGAGCCACACATTACTTGTGTGGAGATAGAGGTCAGCTCATAGTCTACAGGTAGGTTTCTCCAGGAAGGACAGTGGTCACAATTGATGAGACTCATTCCCTTATCACAGAACAGAGGGTGATCACCTTGGCACCTTCTATGCGATTACAAAACGTGCTGCATGCACCTGATTTCTCAATGAATTTATAGTATATCAATCAGATTACTAAGGATTTAAATTGTTGAGCAATTTTTGACCCATTATCTCTTATTTTTAAGGACATTCTTACGGGCAGGGTGATTGACTATGGCCGTGAGCAGGGCAGACTCTATCGACTGGTCCACACACCGTATGCTGATCTTTCGTCCCATTTTAATGGACCGGTTTCTCTCTTCCTCTGCGTTTCGGTCATCTCCCACTTCAGAGGCTATGTCAAGTCCTTCCTCAGATTTCACCTCGCTCGTTATTCAACTGTGAGGCATGTCAATTAGGGAAGTATTATCGGTTTATCTTTCCTAGTCGTTAGAGTCGAAACAATAGCTCTCCTTTTGAGTTTTTCCATGTTGATATTTGGGGGTCCAAGTCGTGTTCCCGATCATCTGGGACATAGATTTTATTTAGTGGATGTGGATTATTTTAGTCGGTTGTCCTGGATCTTCTTGTTGAAGAATAAATCTGAAGCTGTAAATGTCATCATAAATTTTATTAGAGAAGTGCAGAATGTGTTTTCAACCTTTGTGAAAATTGTACGGACTGACAATATGTTTGAATTTTGTACACATGTGCTGTCTCAATTCTTTTCTTTAAATGGTATTCTTCGTCAAACATCGTGTGCATGTATGTCTCAACAGAACGGTTTGCTGAAAGAAAGCACTGTCACCTTCTTGATGTCACTCGTACACTCCTGATACATAGTTGTGCCCATCATTCATTCTTTGGTGATGCGGTTCTCACAACCTGTTATCTCATTAATCGCATGCCATCATCGGTGCTGGGTGAGAATGTCCTTTTTTCACTTGTTTTTCCTGACAAGGAATTGCTTTCTCTTAGTCCTCGTGTTTTTGGATCTGTTGTGTTTGTCCATCGGTTGTCCTCCAAGAGCTGTCAAAGTGTCTTTATCGGGTACTCCAGAACTCAGAAGGGTTATCGTTGCTATGATCCGCTCCACAAGAGATACTATGTCAGCGCAGATATCACATTTTTTGAGCTTGTCATGTATTTTTCGCCTACAGGTGACGAGTTGACTCCTTCAGACTCGGTTGATCAGGTCTACATTCCACCTCCGTCCATGCGTCAACTACCTACCTCACCATCTCCATTACCCCATCCTCCATTACCATCTCCGTCACTAACATCAGCCCTACCACCACCCATTATTCTAGTTCCTCCACTTCCACATTATTACAGTCGACGGTGTACTCCTGCACATGCTCCCGGTCCATCATCCAGCACACCTTCTGATAGCATTACTTCTAATGTTGGGATTAAAATGATTCGCAGCAGGGCTTCTCTCAGGAAGATGATGATCAGGGTGGTGGCATGATTGATGATGATGATTTGGATTTACCCATTGCTATTAGAAAGCAACAATGTTCCTGTGCTTCGTATCAGATTGCTTCTCATGTCATCTTCGAGCGTTTGACAGGTGATTTTGGGAAGTTTGTAGCTGCTTTGAACACAGTGGTCATCCCACAGATTTACTAGGAGGCGTTGACGGACAATCGGTGACGTCGAACCATGGAGGAGGAGATCGCAGCTCTACAATCTAGAGGTACACAAAGCGTAGTTCCTACTCCTTCTGGGGCGTCGTTAGTAAGCTACAAATGGGTTTTTACAGTGAAGCATAATGCAGATAGCAGTATTGATCAATACAAGACCAGGCTAGTTGCAAGAGGCTTTACACAGACATATGTGGTGGATTATCTGGACACCTTTTCCTCTGTTGCATGCCATTCTACCCTACGGATACGATTACCAGACCAGATATCTCATTTGTAGTTAGCAGAGTTAGCCATATCATGAAGATGATATTTAGGTACCTTAAATCATCTCCAGGTAAGGGTGGGTATTCAATCGGTTTGGGTGGATTTGGGTTATTCAGTTCGGGTTGAATTCGGCTTGGGTTGGAAAAATGGAACCCATCACCCAATCAAATTACTTTGAGTTGAATTATTCGGGTCATTGGTTTGGGTCGATTGGGTCGGGTTAAAACTAAATTAATCAATCTGACTAAAGGTGAAAGTTACCACTTAATGATCATGCAAATCACTTTTCCTAAATTAGCTTCAAGCTTACATGCCTATAAAGGCCTGTGTTTTAATGGGGATTTTGACGACTTATATGTTTGTTAATAAAGAATAAATTACAATATAGCAACCGTCATTCACATAATCACGTTATTCAATTGGATTCCACTTTTCAACATGGCATTATGCATTTAATTCACATATGCCGGCAAACTTATTAGGCTATTACATTTCCAGTCGTTATCATTTATTAATAAGTGAATAAACAGAATTATATAGCATATATAATGCTATAAATATTGTGCACATATATGTGTGTATGTATACATAAATATATTCTTATGATTTGTTGGTCAGGTCGGGTGGGTCTAAACCACGGGTCACCCATAATAATTGTTCGGCTTGATTGGGTGGGTCAGGTGGATACTATCAAAACCGTCAACCAACCTTGTACCATATAAATAAACTGATTTGGGTCTAACTCAACCCGAAAACCAAAATAATCTAAATCATTTGACCCATATCAAACGATTCGATTGGGTTATTTAGTTTGACCCAAACAATGCCCACCCTTATCTCCAGGTGCAGGTCTATTTTTTAGAAAAGGCAAATCGGTTAGCGTCTCAGCATATGCAGATGCAGATAATACATGGTGCCCCAAGGATAGGAAGTCCACCACTAGATTTGTCGTATATGTTGGAGATTCTCTTGTCTCATGGAAGAGCAAGAAACAAACTGTTGTGGCTAGGTCTAGTGCTGAGTCGGAGTATAGAGCTATGGCCCAGGCTAGCACAAAAATGATGTGGGTTCGAGCTGTTCTTACAGATCTACACCTAGAGATTCCTCTTCCCATGCCATTGAAATGTGACAATCACGCTGCTATATTTATTGCAAATAACCCAACATTTCATGAACGTACCAAGCACATTGAGGTTGATTGCCATTATATACGTGATATGATTCGGAAGGGTTTTATTTCCGCATCTCATGTCAGCTCAGGGGACTAGACTGCCGATATCCTCACCAAGGCCTTACTTCAAGGACCTTTTCAGAAGCGTTCGTCCAAGCTGAACATGATCGACATTTATACTCCATCTTGAGGGGGAGTATAAAGATATATATTTATATTACCGTGTTTGTTTCTCGTTTCTTGGATTATTTCTAAACTCTCTTTACTTATGTATGCTTTATGTAATTTACCCATAGGATGCTCTCCTATATAAGAGAGCCTAGGGTTCTTGGAATAAAAAACTTGATCATTTTTCCCAACAATCATGTAGGGAGAAAGTATTATGTTAGTGTTGATGCCACATTTTTTGAGTCTCTTATGTATTTTTCTCCTGTCGGTGACTGATTTTCTAACGCTGATTTTGACGAGGATGTCTTTGTTCCATCACCTTTGTTATCTCTACCAACAACACCCCATTTTGAGTCTCAGTCATATCCACCTCCACCTCTTCCGCCACCTCCACCACCATCTACCCTGACACAGTTCCTACCATTATTTTACATTCGTAGGTTCTCTACTTGCCCCTTTACTCATGTGTCTTCCCTGTCATCCAACATGTCTCAGGTATGTAATGAACACATTGTTTCTACGGATGGTACTGGTGATATGCGTGTTCCAAAGTATATTGTACAGGAGGAGCGATGCCAGAGAGCAAAGAGGCTGATGACCTGGCTGTACCTTTTGCCTTGAGGAAGTCGCGTTGTAACTGTGCCACTTATCCTCTAGCTGCGCATGTTTCCTTGGACCATCTTTCAGAAGAATACATGAGGTTTGTTGTGGGACTATTTGATGTCACTATCAGGAGGCCGTACAGGATAGTAGTTGATGACTTGCCATAGAGGAGGAGATGTCCGCTTTGTAGTTTCGTGATACTTGGAGTGTTGTTTCTGCTCCTCCATGTGCCTCTGTTGTGGGGTGCAAATGGATCTTTACGGTGAAGCAACGAGCAAATGGCATTATGGATCGCTACAAGGTAAGGCTTGTACCACGTGGGTTCACCCAGACGTGTGTGGTGGACTTCCAGGATAACTTCTCTTCGGTGTCCAAACATTCGACACTGTGCATTCTTCTATCAATTGTTGTTTCACAGGACTGGCATCTTTACCAGCTTGATGTGAAGAATGTGTTTCTATATGGTGATCTATAGGAGGAGGTATATATGCAGCAACCACTAGGGTTTGCAGCTGAGGGGGAGTCACAAGGTGATTTACGGCCTGAAGCATAGTCCGAGAGCTTGGTACCAGAAGCTTTCAAAATTGATAGAGTAATAGAGGTTTGAGCGGTCCACTATGAATCACTAAATGTTTGTTAAGAGGATAAAGAGGTATTGTTGCTATCCTTGTCTATGTTGATGATATTATTGTCACGGGTGATGACGAGCAGGACTTTCAGGCTGCCAAGGAGTTCCTAGGTCAGCAGTTTTGAATTAGAGTTCGCCAGGAACCAACGTGGTCTTGTGATGACCCAGAGGATGTTTTTGATTGATCTTCTATAGACATGTATGACATGGTGTAAGACAGCAACTACCCATATGGATCAGAGTATGAGATATATGATGATGACACTGAGGAGGTAGATAAGAGGAGATACAAGTAGCTTGTTGGGAAGCTCCTATATACTACCATCATCAAGCCAGACATATCCTTTGTTGTGAGCAAGATGAGTCAGTTCATGGAGTTATCCAGGAATGTTCATTTCGATGATGTCTATATGATTTTGAGATATTTGAAGACTTCACATGGTGTTGATCTTATATTCAGCAGAGGTACGTCTCTTGAGGCGAGAGCTTGTGCAGATGCATATTATGCATGAAGCCCTAGAGACATGAAATCTACTTTCAATTTTGCTATTTTTATTGGGAGCTCTCTCGTGTCATGAAAAAGCAAGAAGCAGATAGGGGTTTCTAAATCCATGTGACACCCTCAGATCTGGGTGTCCGTTTACATCGCATTCGCACTACTTTCACATGTCATCGCACTAAATTGATCAAAATTAGGAAATTTATTTTGTTGCCGGTGCATATGACATTCACATTCAAGAATAATGTATCAATCACAGAACTAAACACCAACAAGTGCCACCATCCTTTCTTTTCGTTAATTTTCATAAGTATATACAACATGTACATGAAAGGTGACAGTTATACATATATCCCAAAATCTGACTGAAGAGGGAAAATAAATATTAATCATGATGGAACAAAATTTGGAGACAAAAGAAACTGTACCGTCTAGTGTAAACACGGTTTCTAGAAGTCATCAACCTGCTACTGTGTTGCAGGATCCTTGCCTGCCAAAACATGTAGGGAAGAAGAGGATGTCACAAGTGTGAATACATCCCGCAGTTTAAACTAGCAGTTTAAATAATAACAGGTAATTTTATGTGTGCATATAGATCTTGTTGTAGATCTTGATATTAGGTTGATAAGGTATTGATTGATTTGATTCTTAATTTTATTTAACTTTTTTAAGTCTAGTGGATAATTTGTGGTCTTGGTCTTTGTATAACCTCACAGTATGACTCTAAGGCATGAATAATGCCTTAAGGTTGCGGTGCCTCCGTAGGCATGCGGTGTTGTATAATGCATCATAACTAAGTTCCCAACACGTCCACTAGCTTATAGGGATTTCGAATCCAATTTAATTATAGTCACTCCCTACCAACTCAACTTTGTTTGTAACTCCTCCAAACCTTAACTGCAATTGTCTCATATGTAACCATAGATGACGTAGACGTAGACATGGATGATTCTAATGTAGCATCGCCTAGTCTGTTGGTGAAAAGTAACCAAAAATCCAAGCGGTGAGGTAGCCTCCAAAAGGTCTGTCTTGTCCTTTAATTGGAAGTGCGGTCCAATAAAGGAAAGGTCTACTCCAAAATTACGTCCCAAAGACGGGTGAGAGAGACTCTCCAGAAAAGTCACTCTAGACATGCCCGACCGTTAACGGGCAAACGCGCTTGTATGAAAAACTAAAACCGAGGATCCCCCGCATGTGTATCCTAAAACAAAGGGTCAACAGAGCTGGTCAAAAGTCGGGATCCCAACGAGGCGTGAAAACACTACATACTCGCTAAAAACCATGAAAAGGACTATGATTCTAGACGTGCGCACTAAGTGGCCGCTGCCCTAACTAGACTTCTTATCTCCCGCCCAGTTGAGGGTCGCCGCGCCCTCGCACGGTCAAGTGTAGAAATCACCATGACCGGCATTTATAATTATTATCACGGATTCCCAAGATTCTCATTTGTGTGGCAATTTAATCCTTTCCAAATCTCTTATGTAGTCAACGTTGCATACCTAGGCATTATGTCAACAACTTGTCAATAGTGAACTATACTAAGAGGTCAATTGATGATATTAATATTCCTATAGTTAGTATATCAAGTAAGATCAAGGGACTTAGACTAATGATCTAATATTGCATATTTTTCATCTTTTTATTCTCTTGTTTAAGAGTTTGAGTTTTATGAGGAAGTTTGCTTTCTACTATATATTATTGAGGTAACATATATTGATTATTCTCATGGCTAAGATAAGTTATAAACCATATACAAGATCATCCCTCTTCAAATTCTTCACCTATGTCGACTATTAAGATGACACCAAATTACTTAATTATTGATAATATTGTTGTTAGTGGTCATATCCTAACAGATGAATGATTTCAATTTCTAAAACTCCAACTTCTTGATGAAAGATAACTTGCTGCTAGCATCTAATTCCAACTGTCACTTTTGAACATTTTTACTTAATACTATATAATTTATTACAACTATACGCATACGTATTTCACATTTGTTTATGTTTTGAAAATTCTCCTTTGATCCTTGATAAAAGAGAGTAATGCAACATGAGATAGATACTTTCTATCTTCAAATGTAAACAGACTCCTGTTGATGATCCTGGAATTGTAATGTTTAATTACAATTTGGGTCCCTATCGTCAAGGACCATGTTAAACCATTATCTAGAACTGTGTGCACCATGTAGATAATCCCAAACGTTGTGTTAAGAAGTAAGTTTTTTATATATAACACCAGTTGTTATAAGAAAATTGGTTATGGCCTAAACTTTCCTCTTAAGACAACCATTAAGCACTACAGAAGATCTGATCGTTAAAATAATGAAGTTGTATTGTATATTGTTGATATTAAATCTGTAAAAGGCAATAAGAGAAAGATCTTATAATATACTTTGGATCTCTACTTTTGAAGATGTGAAATTGCATCCAACAATAACTACAACATTAGCAGGGAAGGTAATTTCGTAAATTTAAGTAACTAATAATTGCTAACCATATTTATTATACATTTTTTATAGTATATTTAGTAGCCAGATTAAGCATTTTCTTCTACATAGCACATGCATGTTTAAATAACTTATGAATCTTTTAATAGGTAGACAGAGTAGAGCTTAAATTAATATTTTTTTCAATAAATGTTTACAGTCCAACAGAAAAACAGAACTTAATTTTTTAAAAAAATTTTAAGCATCAGTTCTACTGAAAACAAAACTTAAGTTTTTATTTATTTAGTTTTTCAGTTTTAGGAAACAGGAACATAACACAAATCTTTTTTCTAAACAGCAGCTACCGGACAGTGAGTAATAAATTCAAACTTTTGAATTTGTATTGTACAGTAACCAGTAATAAAGATCCCCAAATTCTTTACCCAAATATTCATGAGAAACTATTAATTATGGATCAAATGTATAAACCTATGTATATGATAGCAAAGAGGGTTTAGATTTGAACATGCATAGCAGCAAAAAATAGAGAATATGATTGTACTGTAAACAGAATTTTAACTAAATTTCGTACTATATTATTATTTTTTGTTCCCACATAGCAATTATCAGAAAAATAAATTTCAAGTCTAAATTTCAATTTTTTTATAACTTTATTTTCTGTTATCTATTCCTAAATTCTCAGCAAAAAGGAGGATCAATGTGAGATCCCATGCATGGCAGCAAAAGTAGGCTGAGGAATGTACCTATTGATCAATATTTGAAGAGGATCCTTGATACTTGTGGTTGAACAGCTGATGGACAGCAGCAGAAAGATGAAGAAGAGAGCTTCCTGGCTGGAATTTGGAGAGGAGAAAATGGGAAAGTTGGGAAATAGAAAAGAAGGGAGAGTCCCTTTCGTTGGAAATGAGATATAAAAGATGGATAGATAGAGAAAGGATGGAGGGGGAGGTTCATTATAGGAACCTTCCTCTTTAATTATTATTATTTTTTAGTCATATATGACATCATCTCAATGATGTCATTAATGACATCATCCATGATGTCATCGTAAATCTAATATTTTATATCAACTCTAATTAATATTTTTTACATTTTTTAAAGGTCTGTTTTAAAAAAATAAAATATTATTTATTTAATTATTTATTTAAAACCAAAACTCCCTTTATGTGTCATCCTTAAAGTAGATTGTATTCACACGTTAACCCTCCGATTTTGACGCGCAATATCTCAATTTGATAGTTTCTGAATGATGATCAATATGAGTATAATATTGATATACTTTCAATCGGGTTTGAATCCCAAAATTTTTGAGATACAGTTTCGGCTTGGGGTTAAATTTTGCGATTTTAAAATGTCAAACGATCTCCGATTGACGAATGATCGATTTCATTGGTTTTGTTTCGTCGAATTGGATTTAATGATGGTCTCAGTTCGATTCGTGGTTATCGAATTTGTGTCGCGGTTTTCTCGGGCACGCATTACGATGCAATCTATTTTTGGTTGATTTCGCCCGAACGACTTTTCATTCACGATCAATTGATCGTTTTAAGTTATTTAATACTTCCCGATAACTTTATTGGGTTAATCGGACACTTAATCGGGTCATATTTGGGTTCAACTGAGTTCGGATGTTACAATCCAGTGCAGAATCTGAGTACAGGGCCATGGCACAAGGGAGCACAGAGATGATGTGGGTTAGATCGGTCTTAATTGATCTTGTTGTTGTGGTTCATCTTCCCATGTAGCTTTTATGTGACAATCAAGCAACTCTATTTATTGTCAATAACCTGCATTTCATGAACGAACCAAGCATATAGAGGTGGATTACCATTATTCCAGAGACATGATCCAAAAAGGTCTCATATCCACCTCCCATGTTTCTACTGAAGATCAGATAGCTGATATTTTCACCAAGGCCCTTGTTAGAGGTCCTTTTCAGAGATGTTCCATGCTAAGCATGATAGATATATGCTCTAGCTTGAGGGGGAGTGTTGAGATATTTGTATCTCTTTATATTTATTTCTCATTTTTCATTTTCTTCATGTACCTCTTCTGTAATGAGCCCCGGGCTTTTATCCTATATAAGAGAGCCCTAGGGTCTCTTCGATGATATGCAATTCTTTTCCACTAACACATATCAAGGTTGAGGTTATTGTCTATGTTGCGATCAAGATCTTATAGGGAGACTTGCATTGGGGAGTTAAAGGGGGCACAACTTCCAACAAGTACCTCTGATCAATGGGAACTTTGTGTAGGCACAATTAAAGGTGGGTATGCAAAAAGGGATCAAATTAAGAGAGACACGCCATGTTCCTTGTCTAAGATCCCTATAAAAATAAAGATCATGTTCTTTGGTCGAGATACCACAAAACCTAAAGTCAATATTGGCTAGGTGAATACAGTGAATAGTGATTCTTCAAATTTGTTGTAGGAAATTCGAGTGGGGACTAGATACCACAAAACCTAAAGTCATTGTTGGCTTGGTGAAGAGTGAAGCTTTAAATTTGCTGGAGGAAATTTAGGTGGGGAAGGATAAGACCATGATCCTTTGTCAAGGTTCCATGTGGTTACAAATATAGGTATAATCGTATCCTTATTCATTTTAAAATACGAATGTGAATACGAATATTAATGGATATAAAAAATGTGATATCATATCCTTAAAAACAAATGCGAATATAAAATGAATATGAATTAGATATAAAAAATAGCGGAAATATTTAATAGATGAACTAAAATATACATGTTTAGGATGGTTTACACATAAAATAGCTTTACCAACTGGGAGACATTGTTAAATGGTGCATCTCCCTTTTTTAATTTTTTTTACCAAAAAGGGGAAACACGCTGAGGCGTCTGCCCCAGATATATTGCTATGGAGAAAAAAGATAAAGAGAGACTTACAATGTTCAGGACTCAAGGAGAGACCTAGAGTGAAAAATTACATGTTTGCAATAGAAACGCTTTGAGGAGAAAAGTGAACCATTTCTTCCTAACCAAATAGCTCAGATTGTTGCCAGTTGATGGAGCGCATCCTCTCTAGCACGATCTATCTACAAACATGGACTCCTTGAATTGATCAATGTCATGTAGGTTCAGCCAACTTGAATTGCCATTGAGTCAGATTGAGGTGGTCTTTACATACTGGAAGAGGAGGTGGTCCACAGTTTCGATATACGTCTTACATAGAGGGCATCTATTGGAAATAGTCGAAAAGAGTCTTGCACAATGGTCCCTTGTCATAATACGTCTTCTCTTCAAAAGTCACATAAAAATCTCACTCTGCCAGGCATACGAAGATCCCAAATGAGGTTGCAATCACGAATGAGGGATTTTGTTCTAGAAGGCAGGGGTCTGGAAATTGCTCGGTAGGCTCTTTTGATACTGAAGGAGGTATCCTTCCACACCCAATGGTCTCTGCCCGTAGAAGGTCTACCACTATCTCTTATAGAATCAAGAATAAGGAGAAAGTCCTCAAGCCGTTGGTCCGAGAACTTAGTTAAGATGGAAGCCATTTAGTTCCCATCACCCCAGCATTCAGAGACCAGAGCATCACGGTTGCCAGGTAGAGCAAAAAGTCTTGGAAACCTGGTCGAGAAAGAACCCTCATAGGTCCAGTTATCTTTCCAGAATGAGAAAAAGGTGCCATCACCAAGTATCGGTCGGGAGAGCTTCATGAAGCGAGGCAGTATTGAGTTTATTCCCTTCCAAAAAAACAGATGTCGACTAACCCCCTTAAGTAAGAGTTCCTTATTCATGGTGTTTAAGCTCCTGATTCCAAGTCCACCGTCCATCTTAGGTAAGGTAACGGTTTCCCAATTAACTAGGTGAATCCCATCTGCGTCATGTTCTGACTTTCCCCATAGGATTCTTCTACAGATTTTATCATTTGTGCCCCTCTTAGATATTGCAATATCAGTTATGCCCCTATCTTTTTGGTAATATCAGTTGTGCTCTCACTTCTTGTTATTTTGTCACTTGTGCCCCTTGGGTTAGTTACCGTCCATCCACAATGCAAACGGACGTTAACTTTGAGCACATAAGCGGAATTAATTTTCTAAAAAAGGTTATTTGGTCATTTTATACCCTCTTCCTCATCCTCTTCTTCTTCCTCCTCTTCTCCATCCTCTTCCTCCTCCTCTAACCTCCTCCTCCTCCCTCTCTGCCCCCGTCCCTGCCCCGTACCGCCCAACCCCGCAACCCCCTCCCAGCCCGACCTCCCTCACCCCCTACCGCCCCGACCTCCCCCACCCCTGCCGCCCCTCCACCCCGACCTCCCCCACCCCCTGCCGCCCCGACCTCCCCCACCCCTATCGCCCCTCCGCCTCGACCTCCCCCACTCCCTGTCGCCCCTCCGCTCGACCTCCCCCATCCCCTGCCGCCCCGACCTCCCCCACTCCCTGTCGCCCCTCCGCCCGACCTCCCCCACCCCCTGTCGCTCCGACCTCCCCACCTCCTGCCGCCCCTCTGCCCCGACCTCCCCCCAAGCGGCGAGGCCTCCCCTCACCCCCTGTTTCATCCCTTTCTCTCCAGGCGGCGAGGCCTCCCCCCATCCCCTGTCGCCCCCTCCGCCCCGACCTCCCCCCGTCCCCTGCCCTCGCCTCCCCCTCCCCCTGAACGCGCCGCCCCCTCGCCTACCTCTCCTCCGGTCCCCGCGCCTCCTCCGGCCCCTTCCGCCCTCCTCCTCCGCCTGTGGTTGAAACTGGAGTTGAGTTTTTTTGGTTAAATTTTGTTAAATTTTTTACTAATTGATTCATAAAAAGTCATCCAAAAATTCAATAAAATTCTTCGTTTGATCCGTAACGAGTGATATGTCCGTGGAAATGTAAAAACTTTAGAGATTCGATGGATGCATGAAGGTGTTAGTAAGAGAGAGAAATTATGAAGAGAAAGAAGAAGAGCAAATGGAGGAGGAAGAAGATGAAGAAGATGTATGGACCATAATACCCTTCTTAACCACACCATGGTTTGAATAAACCATGGTTATTTTAATTTTTTGACGGTCAATCTGACGGAAGGACACAACTGATGACGGAGCAAGAAGTGAGGGGCACAACTGATATTACCAAAAAGATAGGGGCATAACTGATATTGCGATATCTAAGAGGGGTGCAAGTGATAAAATCCCATTCTTCTATTTATCTTCTCTAATATGTTCCTGATACCAGTTGGCAGAAGGCGTGACAACAAAATTAATAGGGATTGCTTAAAGGACCGTTTTAACAAGCAGGTCGTCCACCTCTGGATAGAATGGTTGCTTTCCATCCCGATAGTTTCCTTTCTATTTTTTCGATTAACGACAACCAGTCGGATATCCTGATTCTCCCCAAGATAGAGGCACTTCAAGGTAGCGGATTGGTAAGGCCCCACATGACGTGCCCAGCTCCATAGCGCAATCACTGGCAGCATCCTCAAAAATACCAAAAGGGATAATCATGGACTTCCCATGGTTGAGAATTAGGTTTGACATTTCACTATAAATTGCCAAGGTTAAAACCATTCCTTTAGCGTCCTCCTTCCCGCCCTCAATAAAGAATATAGTATCATCTGCGTACTATAGGAGGGTGATATAGATATCGTCATTCTAGTAGTCAGAGGTGAGGCAGTTGTCAATTACTTGATTCACCATACATGATAGAATATCAGTTGCTATAACAAACAACATAGGCGCCAGAGGACATCTCTGTCGAACCCCTTTCTGTGATTTGAAAAATCCTCCCTCCGGGCGGTCGTTGACGAGAACGGAGTACGAGACGGTAGTGACACAACGCTTCATCCAACTGATCCAACATGGATGAAAAACCCCTTTTGCCCAATGTCGTCCACAAAATCGCCAGTTCATCGTATAATATGCCTTAGAGAAATCCACCTTCCATAGGACTCCCTTTACTCCTCTATGTTTCCAGTCATTGACTATCTCGGTAGCCATGGCTAGGCTATCAGCAATTTGTTTGTTAGAAATAAAAGCCGACTACAACGGGAAGATGATGATCCGTCATCCCGCTCAACCTAATGGCAAAGACCTTCTCAACATTGAGATAGATTGCATTCGAAAGCGAAATCAATCTAAAGTCCTCCGCTCTATCAGGTACCTCCTTCGGGAGTAGAAAAATAAGTGCTTTGTTAAGCTTCTCAAAGCCTGCATTTCCAAGGGTAAATTCCTAAACTACCTCCACGACCTCACCATCAAGTAGTGGCTAAAACTCATGGAAGAAAAGTGTTAGAGTATTTGGTTGTGCGCCCTTTATGTTGTAACAGGGTAAATGGATCCTGGAGAAGATCCATTTACCCCCATCATGTGTTTAGTCCCACATGGACCAACGGTGGGACTTGGAGGCTCTGGGAAGGCTATATAAGGAGCCCCAGACCTCCTGTACTCAATGAGAAAATCAATAGAGAAACACGCCCCTATTGGAGGGCTTCTCCCGTGGTTTCATCCCGCTCCTCACGGAGTAGGGTTCCACGTTAAATCCCGCGTTCTTTCTTGTTCTTATTCTTTTTCCATGTTTTTGCTTCCGCTTCATATTTTATAACATGGTATCAGAGCGGGTCGATTCTTGAGGATTTCAAGTTTTTTATTTATTCAAGATTCGATTATTGTTTGAAGATCTTCTTTATAAAGATCATGTTCGTGTTTTTATCAAGTTGTGGCCGAGTTCCATGTTTCTAGGGTTTTTGTTAGAAACCCTAATTGCAATTTGTTCGGGAAGATCTGGCCTCCGCAGGCTGCTCCAGATCGACGATCTCCATGGTGTCTCCATGGGAGAGATCTGTGTTAATCTCCAAGGCGCAAGGGAGATCACCATATCTCCCCGCAGAATCCCTAGGAGCCACCGCCTTAGCCCTCCTCCAGATCCCAGACGGCGTCGTGCGCTCCTCGCCGCCCCTGCTGCTACGCCTGTTTTTTGCAGGTTCAAGTCTCGACAAAACTCATCCAATTGAACAAGCACATTCATGCTCTCTCTAGCAGCAACAGAAGCAGCATGCGCTGGAGTAGTCGCGGCAGAAATATAGAAAGATCCAGAACCCCTGCTGCTACCCCATCGCGCACGAGCGGGCACCCGCCCCATCGCTCGACTTCCCCAGGCTTTATCTCCAGCGGCGAGACCCTGCAGATGGTGCGCCTCCCTTCTCATTTTGCGTCAGGCGATGCATCGCAGGCGCAAAGCCCTGTGCGGTTGCTCCCAGGCGGCGTGTGGCGGCGATCATCCCGCGCGCGCGCCTCCACATATCCAGGCGTTTGTCATTCTCCTGGATCCCCCCAGCTTGAACCACTTCCTCCAGTTCCATCTCTCGACTCAGGCGGCAAACGGCGGCACCACTAAGAAAGCTTCTGCGACGGGAGTTGCCCAGGTGCAAGGCCACCAGCGGCGCGCGCGACTCTCCTGCGAGGGGGACCCCATGGGCGACATTCGAAGGAGCGAACCCTAAGTAGGGTTTCGATATTTAAGATCCTAAGTGGGCCTTAAGGTCCAAAGTGGGTCGTGCCTTGTTTTTATAAAAAAAAGGATGTGTTTTGTAAAGCCCAAATGGGGCTAAATTTTTTCTTTGGGGCCCAAATGGATCTTGCTTGTTAAAAAAAAGGAAAGAGGTGCGTACAAGAAAAAAAAACCGTACGTAAAATTTGCAAAAAAAAAAAAAGAAAAGAAAAGAAAAGAAAAGAAAAGGGATGAAAAGCCGGAAAAAAAAAGGAGAGGTTGAACGGCTTTAAAAAATGAGACGGCTTAAAAAAAATTGAAGAAAAGTCGCAAGAAGTTTTAAGTGATGTTTTTCCCCATATTTATCATTGTCTTCTCCCAACTTTGTCGATGTTCATTTTCCGACAAGTATGGGAGAAAGGGGGAGTATATGTAGAGTCACAGGTCTCGTTCCATCTTCAGATTCCATATTCAGATGTCAGAGATTGCAGGCCATCCAGTTTACAGACTCTACAATTTTCAGATGAAGATTTTCCACGCGCAATTCCAGACTCGACGTTCAGATTTCGGGTCCCAGTTTGATGCGCAGTTGTTCGGACTCGACTATTGATTCCGAGTCCAGTTTTAGACACGCACGAGTGTGCGGTCATTGTCAGATGAGCATAAGTTGCCATCGTTTGTTTCGAGGTCCCCATCATTATTGTTGTTGTTCGGCCAGAGTTTTCATGTGAGGCCATAGGGACTCCAGAGCAGAGGACCATTCCCTTGAGGGCAAGGGTTTTCATGTGGTATCATAGGTACACCAGAGCAGTGCACCATTCTCTGAGCTAGATGGGAGAGACCCAGTTCTCCGACGAGGAGACTTCAGGCGCAAGTTCAGACTCGATGGTCAGGTTCCGAGTCTTCAGTTGACTCACACTCCAGCTCGTTCGTCCTCCTCACCTACATGGCATGAGAAGCAACGTCCTCGACTGCAGCATGTGCGCGTTGGGTTGATATTGTCCGTAGTGTCCTGTAGAGTTGAGTTGAATTTCTTTCTGTTTGTCCAAGCTGAGCATTGCATGCTCCAGCTTGAGGGGGAGTGTTAGAGTATTTGGTTGCGCCCTTTATGTTGTAACAGGGTAAATGGATCCTGGAGAAGATCCATTTACCCCCATCATGTGTTTAGTCCCACATGACCAACGGTGGGACTTGGAGGCTCTGGGAAGGCTATATAAGGAGCCCCAGACCTCCTGTACTCAATGAGAAAATCAATAGAGAAACACGCCCCTATTGGAGGGCTTCTCCCGTGGTTTCATCCCGCTCCTCACGGAGTAGGGTTCCACGTTAAATCCCGCGTTCTTTCTTGTTCTTATTCTTTTTCCATGTTTTTGCTTCCGCTTCATATTTTATAACAAAAAGATGGGGAAGCCATCCGGGCTCGGAGCGTCGTCTGCATTTGGGTTCCATATTGTATTTTTCACCTCCTCGGGCGTAATGCCCTGTTCAAGATGGTCGGCGTGGGCCTCGGAGATATGGGAAGCACCTAAGTCTATCCACCTCCACTGCCTGTTCTCTTGCTTCCTTGAAAACTCCAAAAAAATAATCAGCAATAACCATGCCCGTCTCACGGTCGTCTTCTACTCTAACTCAATTCACCACAACGGATCTGAATAGATTGTAATGGTGTCTCCCACTAGCTTGTCGATGGAAGTCGGTGGTGTTCGCATCACCTTCTTTGAGCCACGACTGTCTAGAGCGTTGTTTCTACTTAGTAACACGCTTCATGTCTTGCTGCAATAATCTTATGCGTCACGACCCTTGCTGCTAACTCATCGGTCACCAGCTCTTTGACGTCTTCAATTGCATCAATTCTGCGGATTTCTGCCTCCGTCGCCAGTCGACTAGCCGCCATGAAGAAGAGAGAGAGAGATGGATGTGAGAGGGAAATGGATGTAAGTAAATGTGATTATTCATGAATTTTTGTAATTACGGGGGTACATCTAGGGGGGTTAGGGAGAAAATATGGAAATACCATTAGTACATTTTAACATTTGTTTCTTTCACTTCCCAAATTGGATCTATGCAAATTCAATTTATTTGGACTTGGGTTGTTGTGGCAGCTCCAATGAGTATCTACATGCCATCATTTTATGATGAGAGTTAAATTTGACCTCTGAAGATAACATTTGCCAATTTTAGTTTGATTCACCTCTTCATAATGGATCCGTAGAGTCCAAGCTTGCCATGTTCCGAATTTTTTATTTTTAGGGTATTACACATTTTTTACGAGATGCATTCTTGATTATGGTAGTGCTTTTTGATAACAATATTGCTTCTGTGCAAGCTAGTTTTTATTCTCTACTTTAAATAGCGACAATTCCTGAGTGGTGGTACATTTCCAATAGTAAGTGATGATGCTTAAGCAGTATTTAAAATTCTTTGTTGTAGGCGAGTTTTGATTCGGTATAACTATAAAACGAGTAATGAGATGTCAATGAGGATTTTCGTAGCCCTTAGTAGGATGAACATAGGAGTTTTTGACCAAACGGCAACTTGAATTTCATTGATGTGAAGTACTCTTATTGTCGGGAAATGGTGTTACAGAGGTAGTAAAGGAGCTTATGAGTGGAATGCTGAGGTTCTTGGTTCCGATTTAATTATTGCTTCATGTTTTGGAGTGTATTAACAAAAAAGCTGGAGGATTATAGTTAGATTGTCCTATCAATTTCAATGTACTTGTAGCAAGGATATATTGATGCAAAAAATGGTATACGATATTTTTCATTGGTCCGATCAACTTTATCAATTTCCATAATAGATATAGTTTTGAAAGTTATTACCTCGTGACAAAATCTGAAGATAATTTCTTTCTATAGAACATGGGTTTTCTAAAATCTTGCAGCACATTACATATTCTTTTCTACAGATAGTATTGTAAAAATGAACAACCTAGACATATGGTTATTTTAAGATGAAGAGATGTATTATGACCAAGGATTGAAATATCCATATCGATAATATGTCGATAAGCATTGAAAAGGACATGTCTGGAATGTATATGGATATATCAACGATATCGATGGAAATCTAGAAAATGATTCAAAGCGATGATTTTCTCGCAAATTACGTTCATCTTAATTCTTAGAACAATAAGTTACATTCAAATAAGCTCTTGCATGCAAGAAGGAAATGTATTTTACGCATTTATAAACATTACATTGCACATATCATACTATAGTATATTTAATACCCCACAGAGTGTTGATTGCTGAGAGATGTCGGAAAAGATGTAATGATATTCATCTTATAACAATATTTAGTACATTTTCACAATAATAAATAGTACATTTTCACAGTAATAAATAATAACACATTCTAAAAATAAGGAGATGCGTTTAAATTATAAAAAAAAAGGTAAATCAAATCCGAAGACAGACCAGAATCAAGTGTATATTATATTGCTGATGGTGCTTGTTCAGAAGGAAATTTGAGACTCAAGATTGTATATTACAATGTTTAAGAAAAACGACGTTAATTTATAGTATATATGAGCATACTCATTTAAAACTCTGAGAACATATTCCTAAAATCTTAGTAAATACAAAAATAAACAACCTAACACTAGAAAAATTCAACAAGTAATAAAGCACAAAATATACATAACCCACAAGAAATCCACCTCAAAAGGCATTTAAATTGAAGAAATTCACCTATAAGAAGCCATTCCAGAGCTAAGAAGAAGTTGCAGGAAACAACATGATATGAGAAGATGGAGGACGGATATCGGTGATACCAGTCGAAATAGGAGAAATTTGCTTTCAAAACTTCAAATTTTGACCGATACCCATTGATATGCAGATAGAAAGGGGGGATACTGCGCGAGTGAGGAGATAGCATTCTAGGGTTTCTCCTGAACTTCGTGGAGGGTAGGAGAGAGGTGAAAGAAGGGACGATAGATGGAGAGGGGATGATCGAGGCCATGGGGTCTCTCCCCCATGGCTCTGGGCCTATATCGTGCGAGTTAGGCCTTCGCTCGGGCTAGTGGGAGATCGACAGAGGCATCCTTTTGTGGCACTGAAGCATATGCGACACCAATTAGGAGATTCGACTCATCGTAGGGTGGTTAGGGGCTACCTGGACCATCGCCAACGCATCCTGTGCCACAACCAATGGGTGGGTGGGGCTTCACATGGGGGTATGGTTTACTAGTTAGGAGGTCGGACGCTCCTAAGGCCGACGCTAGGGGACCTATGCCACCGTTGGTGGGTGGGCTTCGCCTGGACTGCCTCTGCCTCTGCGTGGAAGTATGTGTGTTGTGGCAGAGCCAAAACCCTTGGTTGTTGCCCCCACAACCCTCTTTGGTTACTAGTGTGGGGTCCACGGCTATGGATGGTGGCAATTGGAATGCGGTGAAGCAGTGTACGCCTCGTCTGGGGTCTCGCTACTGATTTTTGTGGATCTATTGTATTATAAGTCTAGTGTTCGAGGATGTCGACTTCATGACTGCAAGCCTTGTAGGGTATGACAGCTTCGGGGGATACCACCTTGCGAACTGATGGGACCATGGTGTTGCTTTCATCTCCTTCGGATGGTTCTTTGTAGACCCCTCGTTCTGCAAGGGAGTTTTGTCTCCATCGGCATGAGGTTGCTAATGTGTTGATGGACCATCATTCCTCACTTTTGATTGCTTCAGTGGCTTGTAATAGCAGCTTGGATTTGATTGGACGATGTCTTGGGTCATTTTTCTTGGACAGTTCTCGGGAGATGTCCCCGTGAAGCCATTAACTGGTTCTGTGTAGTCTCTCAACCTTGTAGTCAAAAATTCTACTTGCGGTTGATACCACGATCTTTATAGTTGTGTGGAGGCATTCTCATTTCAGAGATGGGGTGGTGTGCCAGTCCAACATGATTTTTCACATTTCTGGTATGTCGTTCATTTCACGACATCTTAACTGCATCTAAAGTGTGTTGGTTGGCTCTATGAAGCTGAATGAGATTGTTTCGGATTGTCTTTGTTTGGAAGATGGCATTGATGTAATGATTGTGGTTGAGGAATGTACTTCTAGTCAGATTTTGAAGGTTGTGCATGTGGTTAGTCGAACTTTCTTTTGTCTGCTAATAGCAAAATGTTTGCTACCTCCCTCTGCTAATGGTCATGGTCCCTCTTCAACTCCTCGAGCATGATGGCTTGAAAGAGAGATCTTTCAACCTGATAGATGTGTCCTCAGATTTCGAGCTTGATCTTTTGTTTGGAAAGGACTACCCCATGTGCCTGGCATCTGTGGACCTGGTTTTTCTCTGGTTCGGTTTCAAGATGCGGTTCAGAATTGTGTAGTTCTGATCTAGGCCTTAAATGTCGGACTTCAATTTTGTTTCAGTAAGCTTGGAAAGAGAAATTCGATGGAATTTCGGTGAAATGGCCGGAAATCGGGAAACTTCTTCAAAACTTATTTTTTTCTAAAATTAATAATTCTAATATTCTTTAGCTCAATAAAGGAGATAGAAATACATAATTTTTTTGCTAATAGTAAGATATTAACATGATATATTACATTAAATTTCTATGCAATTGCTCCAACAGTCAAAAAAGTGCTATATCGCTCAGAATCAGAATCGAATTTGGAAAGGAAATTAGAAGCAATTAGTTGTATCTCTTGAATATGAAGAGAATGGTGATACATGCAATAATAACATATAAAAACGTGGCCAACAAAGAATATTAGCAAAATGATATCTTATGTAAGACATTGAAAATTTAAATGATAGGTTAGATCAATGTATGTAAACAAAATAAGATTAGAACTTTTATATAAACAAAATACTCTCAACTTAGAAAAATATTTAATTTTAGAAATAAAATAAGACACACATACATACACAAACACAACTCTTTATAACATGTTTGTCTAATAAATGCATTGTATAACTTGTGATCATAAAATATATGCTATACAAGACAAAAAAATCAATTAGCACCAAGAAACAATGTTATATTCACAACACAATATATATCCAACCTAATAGTTGTCAAATACTTACAGTCACATGATTTAGAAGATTGTTAACAATCTAGCACTCTCATAACCTCACACTCCTTGTAGTAGAGAGAAGTCGTATGAAAGCAAAGCCTTAAATTTTGTATTTTGATTTTGTTTCACCATTGTTCGGAAAAAAGAAATTTCGGAGAATTTTGGTGAAATCGTCAGGAATCTTGGAAATGGCTCTAAAGTTGACTTTTTCAAAAAAACTAAGGTATTTAATATTCATAAGTTTGCTTAAATCCATGTTGAAAAAATCAGACTGTCTTGAGGCAATTCTTAAGCAATATTTCTTTTAAATACTATTTTGGAACTTGTCTCCGATTGTTTTGTGCTGGTTGTATGCTACCTAACACAACCTGTCTCTATTTACCCGGTCTTGGGACCTACCATGGTTGAGTTTTTGATATTTCTAAGTCAATAAATAAAACAGAAATGCACACTTATTGTAAAATAGAACTGTAAATGTAAGTTTTGAAGTAGTATTATTGTTATAATCATCCAATGTTGATATGTAGAGCAATGTGTTACCTAGAGTCAGAAATTTATGCTAATATGGAAATAAAAGCCATGATAATCACATCGTTAACAAGAATGAGGTGGTGTATATAATAACTACTAATCAAAACGTATACATTAAAATAAAGAAAGAACAAAAAATAAAACCCTTAAGCTAAAGCTTGAATTTGACTTTTAAATCTTGTGTCGAACTGTCTCGTTTGAATTTTGATCTAAAATTTAGAAACTAACTAAAAAACTTCTTAAAACAATGGAAAGCACTCTAACAACTCAACACATCGACGAATAAATAAGTGAAAATTCATCAATATATGCAAATTTCAATGAAAGCAAAGGATATATGTTCCCTTATTTTTGTTGTTTTACTGAAATGACATGCAATTTCGTCGACATTTCATGATATTTCGTTGAAATCTTGAAAAAGGAATAAGGTAGCGTTTCAGTTTCAGTGACCTAAAGAAATAGAAATTTCGGAAAAATTCAGTGAAATTTCGTTGAAATTTGAGGCCATGGTTCTGATATTGTTGCTTGCCAGTTGTGTGAGGTGTATTTCATTGGCGATTGTGGATTATTGTGTTGGGGTTTCTAGAGTTGTGGTTTCCTCATGTTGTGGTTGTTGGAACTGTGATTGCACGTTTCAAGGTGCGGAAGAAGCAGACGTCTCGGCATCGGGCTCTGATGCTGCTTGCCCTTGCCATCTGCAAGGCGGACTGATGGAAGGTTTTTATCCGTTGTCAAAAATGAACACTGCTAGGCCAAAGCACATTAGATGAGCATGTCGCCGGTAGAGGTTGTTGATGAGGAGGTTTCAGTGGATGTGTAATAAAGTGTCACCCATGAGGAGGGCACCGACCTAGTGAGGTATGGTGTGCCTATGGATAGTTTTGAGAAGCAGAGCAAGATAGCGTGCTATGTTGGGGTGTTTTTGGTGGGGTTGTCCCTCGCTACTGCAAAATGAAGATTGCCTCTTGGAATGTCTGGTGCCTTGACTGTGGAGGAGTAGAAGGTGGATGTGGTATGTTTGCAGGAGACAAAGTTGGAGACTTGGGACAGTTTCCGTTGGTGTGACTTGGCAGGTTCTCTGTTTACAGAGTATATAATGATTCCATCTGTGGGTGCATCGAGGGGCATGATTTTTTTAACAGTTGGAATAAGGAGTGCTTCAAGCTATGGAGTCGGTGTGTGACACCCAGGTACAATTGATACTACTGCGGAGGATCTCAGATGGTTTTCAGTTCTTGTTATCGGCGTTTATAGCCTCACTGGCACGCAATCGTTTCTACTATAGGAGGAGCTTTGTTTGGCGCCTGCACGCTTTTCGGACACTGCATGGCTTTTTGGTGGTGACTTCGACATCACATTTCTTATTGTTGATCGGTCGCACGACAGGAGTGGTTTAGACCTTGGCTAACCATATTTTTCTGAGTTTGTTGGCGAGTTAGAGATGGAGGTTTTAGATACAACGAACTTGTAGTACACTTGGAGGATCTCACCATCTCGGTCACGCTTTTATCGTTTCCTTGGTTGGGTTGGATTGATGGAGTTCTTTCCCTTGGGGCCTGTAATGGCCTTTCCTAGGCCACACTTGGATCATACATCCATCTATTGGGACTCAAGTGGTGACCAATGCTCATGTAGCATTTTTTGTTTTGAGTGTGTCTGGATGCATGAGGAGGGTTTCTGTGAGAATGTCACGAAATGCTGACAAGAAACATATGTTGCAGGTTTAGCATTTCAGAGGATGGTTGGGAAGCTCATGGCCTTACACTGCATGATTATTATATATGGAAGGGAGTCTTGGACGCTTCATGGGCAAAGGAGAGAAGCTAGACAACCTACGATTGTGCGTCGTGACCAGATTGAGGATATCAGGGAATTGCGGGATGAGATGGATGTGAGGTGTAAGCGTTACCGAATTCTTATGGAGGACAAGAAGTGCACGAGCGAATAGAGGCAAGCGGTTAAGACAGAAGTGATTAAAGGAGGGGGATGCAAACATCAGATTTTTTTCATACGGTAACTGGTGGCCATAGAAGGTAGAACCCGATTTACTTGATTGAGGTGGAGGGTAAGGAGTTTGTTGGAAATCATCTCATTGGTGAGGCAGTGAGAAGGCATTGTCTAAGGATCATTAGATGTGTGTCTAGCAGTGGTGTGAGATGGATGGGAAGAGGTATCCCACGTTTGTATGACTTGCAGTCTGAGGAGTTGGTGCGACCATTCTTGTTGTCTGAGGTCAAGCATGTGGTTGTTGATCTGAATGTGGATGGATCTCCTGGTTTGGATGGATTCCCGATTTTCTTCTTTCGGGAGTTTGGGGACATGGTTGGTCATGAGAGGTTAGATATGGTAGAGGAACTGTCAAACGAATGGTAGGTTCGAACAACTGAATGGTTCTCTTCTGTTCATTATACCTAAAAAGGAGGTAATGAAATATGTGGAAGATTTGTGTCCTATTGCACTGTCTAATTATGTATATTTGATTGTGGCAAAGGTGCTTGCTAACATACTTCACGAGGTACTTAACTATGTTATTGATCGTGCCTAGACGATGTCATTCTGGGTCATCAGATGATCGATGGAGTTTAAGATTATTGTAGAGTGGTGCAGGAAGAGGACCAAGGGTTGCCTATGAAAGGTGTACTTTTTAAAGGCTTATGATTGTATTAATTGGCGGTTCTTGTGGTCGTCCCTGCATGTACGGGATTTCCACGTGAGTGGACCGTCTAGATGAAGAGATGTCTGACAACTGCTTCCTGTGTAGTGGTTGTGAATGGCATACAAAACGATGGTTTCTTTCAATCACATGGGGAAGTTAGACAAAGTTGTTTGTCGATGTCATTACTTTTTGTGATGGTGCCAGATGCTTTGGCGAGGTTGGTGGTGAAGGCTGGTGAGGGTGATTGTCTAACAGGTTCCTACACAGGTGGGATTTTGGTTCCTATTCTTTAGTATGTAAATGATACTATTTTCTTTGTGGAGGAGGATCCACGGTTGCAAAGGGGATGGATGACCACCATTCTTGAGCTGTTAGGACTCGTCTCAGGCTTGAAGATTAATCATGTTAAGTCTGCTTTTGCGCCTTTTAGGATGGATGAGGATGAGGTAGTATGCTGTGAGAATGTGTTGCATACGTAACAAAGGGCTCTTCCTATCACATATCTTGGTTTACCTCTGGTGGGCGTAGGGGTGTAAACGGACCGAACCTGAGCGAACCTATATTTTTTAGGTTCGGTTCGTTTATTTAATTAAGCCTAAACTTGTGTCCAGGTTCGGTTCGTTTATTTTCGAATGGAATCCGGATCGAACCTCTTTTTAAACGAATCGAACCTAAGCGAATATCGAACCTAAGAATTCTCCCGTAAGAGGGGGTGAAGAGAAGAGAAATGGAAATATATGTGTGTCTGCAATTACAATAAATATTCATTTAGTTTTTTCTTTATCTAACTCATCTTCATCTTTTAAAAAAATAGACTAATAAGGATTCGTCTCTTTGAAAAAAACATAACTAGAATGTATTTTTATATAGTTCAGATGGGGATAAGAATAAGAATAATGTTGAGATATCTGACAAGTAATGTTTATACTTGTTTTGTTGATTTGAAGATAAAGATGGGAAAAGTACTAGACACATAGATGATGGATGTTGTAACCACGATGTGACTATTTATTTTTGGATAGTTTTTATTGAGATAAAACTTATTTATCATGTAAATATTCAATTATCTCTAGATAAATGTCACTTATCCTTGGACAAAATCCATTTATCTTAAAATAAGGTCCACTTCTACTGATAATGATTTGTAAATATGTATATGTGTATGTTTATCGAGCTTTTAACGAATCGAACCCGAGCGAACCTGTGATTTTTAGGTTCGGTTCGTTTATTTAATCGAACCTAAACTTGTGTTCAGATTCGGTTCGTTTATTTCCGAACCGAATCTGAATCGAACTTTTAGCGAGCCGAACCTGAGCGAATATCGAACTTGAGAATTTTCTGACACCCCTAGGTGGGCGGTAGGCTGCAACGGTTTGATTGGTTATCGGCTATTGAGAAGGTGGAGAAGAAGTTGGTGAGCTAGCTTGTTGTGTCTCTCTCGGGAGGTCGTCAGTTTGTGTTGTTGAAGGCAATTCTCTCGTCTATCGTGGTGTTTTCATTCTCTATGCATATGTTGCCCGTTGGTGAGAGAGAGATTGGAGGCGATTATAAGACATGTCTTCTGTGCTCCTTCTAGGGTGATGCAAGGGATACCTTTGGTCAGTTGGAAAAATTTGATGTTGGCAAAGGAGGGTGATGGGGCTGGAGATATGCAGTATAGAGACAATGAATCATGCACTATTGGTGAAGTGGGTGACCCGAATTTGGGGAGGAGAATCAAATTTGCTCTGCACGATTTTGCACTCTATATATGGGATTTCCCCTTATCCTCGGTGCCAGATGTTGGTGTACTCATGCCCTCCAATTTCGGGAAGGGGATTTTTCAGTTCTCCTGCATGTAGTGATGCTTATGAAGCATGTCTTAGGTGATGGATGTAAGTTCAGACTTTGGAGAGATGACTGGAGTGGGCATGGACCTTTGCGGGGTCGTTTTTTGCACCTTCATGTACATGCAGCTGACATTAAGATTTTGGGGAGGGTAGTAGATGGATACCTCCTTCGTACTGAGTTGTCGGATCAGTGGTTCGTGGATTTCTTGCTAATGCTTGAGAAATTGTTAGTTGGTGTGGAATGGATGGTTTTGTTGACCATTGGTCTTGGATTGATGGATATTTCCCTATACGGAAGTCTACAAGGCTTTCCGCCATCTGGAAGTTTTGGATCATGCATAGATCTCGGATTGGTTCGCTGGCTTGTGGAGCTAGAAGGTACCGTTATGAGTCTGAATTTTCATATGGTTTTTGTTGGAAAAGAAAAGAGCTCACCCATGTGTTTAGTACCACATGGGGGAGCGGTCACTATTGGGTCTGTCCGTGGGGCTATATAAGGAGCCCCACACCCCCATGTACTCATTGAGAACTTTAATAGAAGAAACGCCCAATTTAGGGGCTTCTCCCGTGGTTTCATCCCGCTCCTCTCGGAGTAGGGTTCCACGTTAAAATCCCGCGTTCTTCATATGTTTTATTCGTGTTCCATGTTTTTGCTTCCGCTTTCTATTTTATAACATGGTATCAGAGCGGGTTCGATTCTCGAGGTTTTCATAATTTTTATTTTTCGAGATTCGAAGTTGATGTTGAAGATTATTGTTCATATTCTGTTCGAAAAAATTTTTTAGGGTTCTTTCGAACCTTAAATCTGTGCTGCACGCAGCTCCACATGCATGGTATCTTTGCTGCGCCTCTAGACGCAATCCTCGTCCGCGATCTGTCATCTTCCTCCGGGCGATGTGTCATCTTCCTCCAGGCGATGTGCAGCCTGCGCGCGACCCTCCTTGGTTGTCTGTGCGCAACCTATTTTCTCCCCCCTCCAGTAGCGGCGGTCCTCCCTCCATGCGCGCACAGCCAATGACGTGCGCACCTCCAACGCAGGCGCTCGCGACCTGGCGATATCTCCAAGCGCAGATTCCAGGCACCCCCGTCCCCCCTGGCGGTTATCAGAGCGCGCAGATCGAGCATCTCCAGGCAGGTGGCCGCCAACCTCCAAGCGGGGCATCTTCAGCCGCCCAAAGTTTCCCCTCGCGTGCGGCGCGACGGAATAAAAAAAACCCCAATCGCCAAGGAGGCGTTGAAGAGTAGGGTTCCCACTGGGAACATTTTTTTGAGGGCTTGTCGTACGTTAAAAGGAAAAAACGAGGGGAGTTGGTCAGGAAACAAAAGCAGGCCCAGTATTAAAATGTTTAAAAAAACGGACCAAGAAATTATGTTGTCTTCGGCCCACATGTTGTAAAAGGGAGAGGGTGGTTAAAAAAATGGAAATAGTTGGAAAAAAGAGAGAGGAGGCTGCAGGTTTGGTCCATTGGACCACAAAAAAATGAATGTCAATTTTTTGAAAAAAAATGATGATTCAAAAAAAAGAGAGAGAAAAAAAAGAAAAAAGAGGCGCGTACAATAAAAAAGCCGTACGCATATGCTAACAAAAAAAACGAAAAAAAGGGGAAAAAAGTCGCGTACAAGAAAAAAAAGTCGTACGCATAAAAAATGTGATTCATGTTTGCTTCTCCCAACTTGTCTATTATTTTCATTATTCTCACAAGTTTGGGAGAAAGGGGGAGTAAAAGCCATATGCATCCTACATCGGTGATTGACAGACCAAACACTCCGGATTTCACAGAATATCAAGCCATCTTCACTGTGCATCGATCTTCGTTGTGGTGTCTCTATCCTCGACATCGACTCCGCACTGGATTTGTTTTCTTCAAGGCACGACAGAGACAAAGTCCAGTGACCCGCAGGCACAACTGAGACAGAGATCCGGTGACCATGCAGGCACGACAGAGACAGTCCGGTGACCTTCCAGGCACGACAGAGATACGTTCCGGTGACCTGATATACCCGTCAGCAAGCGGGTTTGTCTACCAGTTGCGGATACATACGTTTATTGTGGTGATTTCAAGTGAAGATGTAATTATGTATATTTTTTCTTTATTATTGCAAGTTGCAGCTGTCCCAGCTACCAACTTGAGGGGGAGTGTTGGAAAAGAAAAGAGCCCACCCATGTGTTTAGTACCACATGGGGGAGCGGTCACTATTGGGTCTGTCCGTGGGGCTATATAAGGAGCCCCACACCCCCCTGTACTCATTGAGAACTTTAATAGAAGAAACGCCCAATTTAGGGGCTTGTCCCGTGGTTTCATCCCGCTCCTCTCGGAGTAGGGTTCCACGTTAAAATCCCGCGTTTTTCATATGTTTTATTGTTGTTTCATGTTTTTGCTTCCGCTTTCTATTTTATAACAGTTTTTGAGTAGGAATCTTCTTATAACTAGTGATAGGAGAGAGCAATTCTTCTCTGGGTGTGACGACACTTATGCATGCTTCTCGACAACATAGGAGAGTATTGAGCATCTATTCCTTGGATGATGTGTTGCTAGGGAGGTGTGGGTTGCGATGCTTGTGGAAAGGATTTCGACAGTGGGCTAGAATGAGTTCTGAAGTCCCTGAACGCTCTTGGTCGTGGTAGTAGCCGACCAAAGTGTGGGTGGCTGCTATCTTATGGTTAATATGGTTTGCTCGGAATGGTTCTATCTTCTGAGGGAAGCGAACACACACACATATGAAAAATGTGATTGAGCATGTTAAGAGCTTAAATAATTTTTGGTCATTGTAATTTTTTAGTATATACTGTATGGAAGTTACAAGTTAGGCATCTTCTCGACACCATAGACTAGTATATGGGACAATGATATATAGGGTAGTGTCAATATCTGTATATCATTGATACTGATGGTCGATATTTTGGCGATGAATTGTGATATTTAAGTCTGTGATTACAATGTCCTTTTTCTAAATCTAGTATATAAGAGACATAAATGATGAGGAGCTGGTCCCGAGGGAGAGTTCATTAGGGCCTAGGGTTTGTCCAGTCATCCAATTTTTTAAGATGTAGCATATGCGTTTACGTAAAGTGTTTGCAATGCAAGACTGATAGGAGATTTTATGGTTGATGGAGAATCGGAGATGCCATGCCATTGTCAGACTTTAAATTTGCTAACTACGTCATTTTCTTAGTTGAAGGAGGAATTGAACATGCAACATGTGGCATGATTTTGATGCCTTAGTACAAGGTTAAGCCATCACATGTATACCTTCATCTCTTTCAACTTGGATTGTGAAAAGGTGATTTGGTGTTGAGAGAGGGGGGAGCTTAGCATGGAGATTGGGACCCTTGTGTTAGTGCTCCTGTGACTAGCTTTATGAGAACAATTACAAGAGGAGCTGACTACGCCCAAGCGTTGGATAGGGGAAATGTGATTGCAGGGGTGTGCCTTGAAGTTGTCTTAATATGGTCGTTTGATGTTACACCAATAAGTACTTTCATCTTTTCCAATCTACTAGACGTAGAGGTTAGTGAAGTGACTACCTCGAGGAGGTTTTGTTTGAAAGTGTTGCAAAGGGAGGAAGAAGGGTATCCCATTCGTATGGTGGACTTGGAATCCAAGATACTAATGAATAACAACACACTTCTTTTAAATGTATTGTTGGGATTCTGAAGTTGACAAAGAGGGTGCGGTTGCCTTCTGAAATACTCAATGATTCTAGAGGCAGGAGCAATGCATGCAGATCAATATTTTTTTTGTAAAGTGTGTGACAGTGAATTATGGATCCTTAGTAAATGCATTGTTGGGACTTTGAATTCGACGAAGAGGCTATAGTTGTAAGGTCTTGGATTCAACCTCTTTGGATCATACCTCATATATAGTCAAAAGATCCAATTTGACAACACGGAACCAATGGATCAGATTTCATGTTAGTCGAGTTCGTATGGAATTAATATGGATTTCAGAATTTTGAGTCAGATTATTTAGATGTTAACTAAATCATCTCAATCGATCAACTTTAAAACCGGTAGTTGAATCATGATGTTATTGGAACTGTCATGGCGAGAGCTTTCGAACAAAATTAAGTTTGTGTCAATCTGACATTGAATATAAAAGTTATAAGGTTCGAAAGAATTATGACTAAAGTAAAAGGCATACGTTATATACAGGCAACTAAGGTTTTGAATTTCAAAGAAACTATAAAAAATTATGTGAATAAATGTCGAGAAGAAACCTCAGTTCCATTCCCCCTCTTCGAAGATCACAACAGATGTCTGGGATTCCAAATTCATGAACAATTGCAACCATGGGTGTGGTGATTTGACTAGATGAATTAGATTACAATCAAATACAAGCAATTTCAGGTAAGAATTCAAGTTGAATTATGATAATTATAGTTACATCTTGAAAGTTCTTGAACAATTCACTTGTTAGGGGTTGGATTTTTTTACAGGCTCAAATCCACAATGGGGTAGGGGGTGGAAGTGGTAGAATCGTGGACAGAAACCATTGATGCTAGCACAGTCCAATTTAGGCTTTTCTTTGGAAGTTAAAAAAAGATGCGAACTTATGGATAGTGAAAAACGATTTCATCATACACTATAGATAGCCTCTATCTATAAAAGTCATTGGCCATTCTTGTGTCATAGCTAATGACTTGTTGATGTTGATAGAGATGAAAGGTTTGGTTAATTGAGTCTTGTTAGGATCCAAATACAATAAAGCTTTTTCCCACATTAAGTAGGGTCGGCTACATGGATTATGATTATTATTTGCTTCCATTCACATCTATCTTGGGTCATTCTTGGGCTTAGATCCAAAAAACCAATATCACTTCATATAATCTCATTCCAACACTTTTTGAGCCATCCTTAGCCTCTCTTAGCTGGCTCAACATCCCAAAATTCGCATCTCCTCACCGGTACATCAGATGACCTCCTTTGCAAATGGTCAAATCACCTTAAGCGATTTTCTCGCATCTTATCCTCGATCGAGCGTACACCAACTTTCCTTCTGATTGCATCATTCTCAATCGGATCTTTACGTGTGTGTCCACACATCCACCTTAGCATTTTCGTTTTTGCTACTGTCATTTTCTACACGTTTATGGTTCATAGGCCGACATTCAGATCCATAAAACATAGCAAATCTCATGACTGCTTTGTAAATCTTCCCTTTGATTTTCAAAGGGATTTTCATATCACAGAAAACAATAGAGGCTCCTCTCCACTTTAACCAACTTGCATTTATTCTATTTGTAACATCTCCATCAATTCGCCATCATGTTGCAAAATAGATCCCAAGTATCTAAAAAAATCTCTCTTCTGAATGTTGTTGTCACCAATCTCCACTTTGAGTCCTTCACCATTGCTTCCATCAAGAGTGCACTCCATATATTCAGTCTTAGCCCTACTTATACGAAATCCTTTAGTCTCCAATGCATGCCTCTATTCCATAAGCTCATCATTTTCTCCATCTCTAATCTCATCAATCGACACTATATATCATTGAATAACATACACCAAGGTATCTCATACTAAATGTGACTTCTCAACTCGTCCATAATCAAAGTAAAAAAAAGGAATGGACTCAAAGTTGAACCTTGATGCGAACCAATGTTGATGTCAAAATTATGCTGGGAATGATTTATTTTATAGTTTATTATTTAATAATAGTAGTTTATTACTAGCGGTAATTTAGTATTTAATAATGCTTATTGGAAGTACGATAATAGCTGGGAACGATTTATTTTGTAATATGCAGTTGCCTGCTCACAGAGGCCCTGTAAAATGCTTTCTAAGTTGATGTCAAACATGCATGGAGAGGATGATATGTCAGAGAACTTTCTCTACATTTCGGAGGTTTGTAACATGTTGTACATTTGACTTGTTGCCATCTTGTCTTTAGTTGGACTCATATTGTTACTGTGTAGCCTTAGCATCTTTCTTATCAAACTTTCTTTCAAAAATATTCCTTTGGTGATTGGTCTGCATTTGTAGCTGTTTGGATTATTCCCAAGAGCTTCTCTGTCACATTTGGAGGCCTCTGCAAAACATTACTGTGAAGATGACTGGGTTGAATTGCAGAAGGAGCATTTCCATGTTGACGAGGCAGATTTGTTAAAATATTGCTACTCGTCCTCTTATCTCCTAGCTTTTCTCCATGATCATCTTGGAATTCCTATGGATAAACAAAGGTACTGTGTCTCATACATGTTAAATCAATAGAATGTCTAGTTATTTTGCTAATAATTATGGCATTGGCTCTCATACTTGTAGGTTGGTTTCTGCTTGCGATATCTAATATTGGGAGGCAAACATATAAAAAACACCAGTATTTCCCACTTTTTTAGAAAGAAATCAGGTCGTTCCATCTATTTCAGAACAGGGAGTTGGCGAGGGATGAAGGCATACTCATAACCACATGATTCACAGTAGTACAGAAAAACAAGACATTCGACAAAGACCAAAAACCCACAGAATAATCATCCTGGAGACGGACACACAAAGGATAAACTATCAAACAAAAACCATTTCCTAGAGGCAGAGATGTGCCCAGTCCTCGAGTAGATTAGCCACAAGTTGCACAATCCGTGTAGAGATACTAGTTGGTTGAAGGTGCATTTGAGATTTCCACTTGCCTCTTCTAGGCTTCAAGTTCCTTCATGTTTAGGTCCTTGGAGGAAGATATTTCGCTAGTTAAAGATTTAGCACAAATATGTTAGTTTTTTATTACGTCTGATGCTCCACATAAACCACCAGATTGAAGCAATCCTTGATTTTGTTGCCCAGTAGTTGGTTGAGAGGGAGAGTATCACAAGGAAGTCGGATTTTTTTAGCGAATTCTCCTGGCATCAGTAATAATTTGCAACTTTCTTAAGATTGAACTGGTGAATGCACAGTTATAAAAAATGTGAATATATGATCACGATGCAAATGATCACATGCCATGACATGTCAGGTTGAGGACTCAGAATTTTCTTCCACACGAGGTTCCTTCATATTTTGTCTAAGGTTTTTTAAATTCTCAGTATTTTTTGAAGAAGAAAAGGGTAAACACCTCGAATAATGCACATCACATTATACATTAAAATCACACAATACTAATTATAAGGATGATGTCTCGAACAGAGTCCTTAGAATGCTTAATTACTTCTTTGTATACACCACCCTATTTCTCTAATGGCACAACAAAGTGTTTTTTTTTCAAATTAAGATCATCCTAGCTCTTAAAACCACAAATAACATGCATAATGCATACTTACATGCAAGAATGAGATGTATTTAGCCCATCATTACACATTATATTGTATATATCGTCGTTGTCAATGTTGATTGTCGACTACTGAGAGATATTAGAAAGGAATGATGGAATTCAAACAATAACAACTTAGTGATGTCAAGGAGGTGTATTTAGGTTTTAGCACATTAACTTTACATCACGTCACCTATTATATATAAACAAAATACCGAATTATATCGGATATCATATAAGCTAATGAACGTAGTTGTTGATATTCTTTAACCAGCTTTATAATTGTTTCATCTCCACTGCCAAAAAAGGACAAAGCTCCCCCATTTAAAACAGGGTTTACAATATGTTTTGAATGTCGGGGGTAGATATAAAAGCAAAAACCCAAACATATATCAAAAATTTAAAAAAGGATAAAATGTATATGTCACCATGGAGTAGCTAACTTGGCTACTCCCACCTTTTTTCGTTAAATTTTGTGGTATTTTTTAAAAACTCCTAGGAGGATTTAAATCACATATTGTCATGATGTTGTCATTCAAATTTCGACTCAATTCAAGATTCATATCCCATCCATCAAGGTTGTCAAAAATTGCTCTCAAAATTTCTGAAATTAACCTCTCCCGGATGGAGTTAGAAGTGCATGATTTCTGTGTAATTTGAATGACAACATCATGACAATATGTGATTCCAATCCCCCCGTGAGTTTTTAAATAATATCACAAAAGATTACGAAAAAACGGTGGGAGTATCCAAGCTAGCTACTCCCTCGTAGCATATACATATTCCCCATTAAAAAATAGGTGATATTGAGCAATATCAGCTCCATATCAATGGTATAGGTCGATATCGATTGAGATATCTGAGAAATTATGTAGTGAACTCTTTACTTTTTGATTGATATGAGACGAATTACCATTATCTTGTCGATATCTCAGATTCGGTATACATCTGAATATCGAAATCCTAGTGAAATCTGATATCCTGGAATGTTCAAGAGAAATAAAAAAGTAGAATTATTATGAATAAATTAAAAACTCTGAAAACCATCTCCCTAAAATTTTAGTAAATGTTAGAAATCGTAGCCTGGCACTAGAAAATCTCAAGAATAAGTAGTAGAGCACGAAATATACAAAACCCCTAAGAAATCCACCTCTAAATATATTTAAAATGATGAAAATCATCTTAGGAAAGTCTTCTGAAACCAATATGAAGTTGTATGCAATAATAGGTCGATATGGTGAGATAGAAACTGATATTGGCGATATCGGTCGATATGGGAGAAAGTTACATTCAAAACTTTGAGTTTTGATCAATACCCATCGATATCGTGATATATCGGTGATATATCCATCGATATCCGAGAAAATGACATAAATAATAGTATAAATATCATTCAATATCTGATACTCGGGGTATCATCGATATATTGGTGATAATATTCTGATATTTGAATCATTGCACCAAACCATTGGAATGTTTGCTACCTTCGGCCACACCCATAGCAGACGAAATTCCATAGATACCACAAAAACAATAGACAAAGTACATTATCATTATCTTTTTAAAATCTCAACATCCACTTAGCTAGAAGAGTCTTATTCATCTTCTTAAGTCTCGGCACTCTAAGGCCACCAGCCTTCATATGTTGCGTTACTGAGTCCCAATCCACTGAAATGTAAGTCCATATATATCCCACTCCCCTACTTTCTACCATAGAACTAAACTAAAAGAGTTGTTGCATATCTATCCAACCAACTTTCGTTCTATTTTCTCTACAAGGGGCATTTAGTCCTCTTTCATAAGCTTACCATAAGCAAGGTTCGAGATATCGATATCGTATCAATCAGCCCGACAAGGGATATATTGGAGATGTGGAGAAGAGAATGAAAATGACTAGTCTTATTCAATAGATGTAGGGTTTCTTATATAACATGAAACCCTAAAGGAGTAGCAACAACAACAAAGCCTTTTCCCACATTAAATAGGGTCAGTTGCATGAATTAGCTGCCTCCATTCAGATCTACTTGGGTCTGTCTTGGACTGAGATCCAAAAAACTAAGTTCTCTTCGTATAGTCTCATTCCAGTACTTCTTGTCCTCCTCGTCGTCTCTTAGCCAGCTCAACATCTCGAAACTAGCATCTCCTAAGTCCTAACTGGTGCATCGGCAAACCTCCTTTGCAAATGGCCAAACCACCTTAAGCGGTTTTCTCGCATCTTATCCTTGATCAGAGATACACCAACTTTCCTTCTGATTGCATCATTCTGAATACGATCTTTACGTATGTGTCCACACATCCTCAACATTTTCATTTCTGCTAATGCCATTCTCTGCACTTGTCTATGGTTCACAGTCCAACATTCAGATCCATAGAGCATAGCATGTCACATGGTTGCTTTGTAGAACTTTCTTTTGATTATTAAAGGATTTTTTATTACAGTAGAGGCTCCTCTCCACTTTAACTAACCTGTATTTATTCGATTAGTAACATCTCCATCAATTTCCCCATCATGTTGCAAAATAGATCCTAAGTATCTAAAAGAATCTCTCTTCTGAATGTTATCGTCACCAATCTTCACCTCAATTCCTTCACCATTGCTTCCATCAAAAGTACATTCCATATATTCAATCTTATCCCTACTTATACGAAATCCATTAGTCTCCAATGCATGTCTTCAGACCTCAAGCTTTTCATTTAATTCAGTGTTGTAAAAGTCGGTTGACTAGGCCGATTAGTCGGCCCGACTAGTCGAGTCGGTGGGGTAGCCGACTCGACTAGGCCTAGTCATCCATTAGTCGCTCAACCTGACTAATCGGGCCGACTAGAAGGCCGACTTTTACATAGAGATTTTTTAATTTTTTAGTTTTTTTGATTTTTTAAATGTGAACTTATTCTAATATGTTTAATGTTATATTTTAAAGACAATTACTTCTTTTATTTCATTATGATAGTATAGAAAATGTACAAATCAATGTAAATATATAGAATATGCGTATAAAAATTGATTTATATATTTAAAATAATTTAAAAATTCAAAACCAACTAGTGGCTGACTAAATCCGATTAGTCTCTCGACTGTCGATTAATCCTTAGTCTGTGACCCTGCCAACCGAGTACCGACTACTGCTTTTTGCAACTCGTCAATCAATACAATATCATCAGTGAATAACATACACCAAGGTATCTCATACTAAATATGACTTGTCCACCACAAGCATCTTCACTTGTTTTGGCATCAGACATTGCACCCTCCTCTCTAGCAATATGGCTCGGTCCTACTAATCTTCTTGAAATGTGTCACCATCTCCTCTCTCTCTCACTGCTTCGTCACCCTGAACCCACTCACCTACATAGATATCATGGATAAAGTTTCACCTCCGCATACCGCGGACCAAAGCATGGAAGTAATTCATGTTTGCATCATTCTCCTTCACCCACCTCCACCTAGATCTTTGTCGCCATTGTAATTCACTCTTCCCATCTTCATCTGTTGTGGTCTTCTGATGTTCAACTCTAGCAAGTCGCTCCTCTAAGTCTAGGATTAGCTCCAGTTCATCCTTTACCTCATCCAAGCATGCAATCTCCATCACCGCCTTAGATCATCGCTCCTTTCTTCTCTAACGTGTTTTTTCCTTGTAGTTCGTCATCACATCTTTCAACTCGGCTATCTTCTAAGCAATGTTTTGCGTCGCCAACCCGATCGCTTGATGTGATGTCCAAATTTCAGCGACCAAACTCCTGAAGACCTTCTATAATAGCCAGGACCTCTTGAATCTAAAAATTGAATGAGGGTGCGTCTCCTTCCTCAAAATCCTAGCATATAGGTGTATATAATCTGAATGAGATCTCGGTAGAACCGAGCCGATGCAAAAGGAAACATCTCCACCAGCTCCACTAAGAACATAAATCGATCTAGACGGGGATCTGGACGAATTGTTCCTCCATGTAAATCGACTATTTATGGGATCCACGACCTCTAGTGCCATCTTCCTCAATCCATGCCATTGAACTCATTCGACCTAGGTTCATGCCCCCCTCTCACTGGGACAGTTCGATGCGAACATGGTGACATTGAAGTCACTACCTATGAGAAAAGGTAAGTCTGGGAAAGCATCCCTAACAGACCGCAACTTCTCCCTAAAGGTGTTTCCACATAGACCACTCGCCTGCGCATAAAATTGATGCCATGAGCATCTTTCCCGCCTTAGACTTCGACAAGAAGACCACTTGACCCATCCTCTCCAACAACGCAAATGTGTCCCCCTCCCAAGCCAATTTGGCCAACCAACCATACTACTATTTAGATCCCCTCCATTCACAGGAGCTTGCTGCTCTAAGGAAGCACCTCTTGCGCAATCCTTGGCCATGACTTTCAAATTTACATCAGATGCATGACATATTTCTTGACAAATTTACATCAGTTGATTCGAGCCCTCTTGCATTGACGGGACCTTCTACGCCCCCTTCATCTTGCTCGAAATTTGGGTGGGCCAATTAGCCGGTTGGCAGCCATGGTCCTCAGACCCGAACGACTGAGCCCCACTCCTTTAAATCAGGGTTGAACCTCTTCCCACTTTTGCAAACACAGATTCCTTCCAACATCCGAATTGAATAGGTTAGTTAAAACAACCCCACCCCCAATTGCCCCAAGGCTAGGGTTCTCGACCCAAGTCATCTTCACTTCCCTTCTTATCACTTGCGTCGACTTCAGAGATTTCACCGTGCCATCTTCGGGACGACCATGTCTAATCTTCGGAAATCTCGCCCAATCAATTTCAAATCAATATACAGATCATGCCTAAATGGTTTGTGATTTCGCTACGTGCTCCACTGGGGAAGACAGTATAAAATTCTTCCCTGCCATCATTCCACCTCTAGTGAGATTTTCGCCTCATGTTGTCTTTCAATCTCCAATAACCCCTTCGACGATCGGAGTTCCCGATCCTCCAAGTTGTCTACCACCTCAAGGACCAGGAGAAAGCTAGAACGATTGATCCTAAAAATCATTGTTGAAGGCTTCCTCCCTGGTGATCCCCCCTCATCATTGCCACCACATCCATGCTTCTCCCGGACCAAGGCATGTCCTTAACACCTCTTCAACATACCCCACCGATTTCAGCGCCTCCCGAACAACACTAACCCCCCTACATCTCAATGAGAGACCATTAACCACCACCAACCATCTGGGACCCGATTCATATGTCCCGTCAGTCAATCTCAGCTTTTGCCACCTAACAACCGTAGGAAAAACACCTCCCTTACCGGCGAGAAACATCAGTACCTTATCTTTTTCAATTCCTCGCATACATAGGGGCAATTTCATCAACCAAACCGTGTCTTCTACACATCCCGCAACACTACCTTTTTCAAAGACAGCCAACACCGAAACAGGTCGCTCTGATCCCCCTACGCAATTAAAACACCCTCGATCGGGTCCCTCTACTTCGTCAAAATATCCATCTCCCAAAGGCCTTGACGACAACCCCTTCATAGATGGCCTAGCTTGCAACACCTAAAGCAAATCAAGCCACGTTACTTACATTGCCGGCCAAATGCCTTTGTTAGAAAATAGGAATTCGGAAGCGTATCAGAGATAAAGATGAAGAAAATTAAAGAACAAGGGATTTAACGTGGAACCCTACTCCTTAAGGAGCGGGATGAAACCATGGGAGAACGCCTCAGAGGGTTGATAGTCTATTGTTTTTTTCAATAGATACAGAAGGTCTGGGGCTCCTTATATAGCCTCCACAGAGCCTCCAAGTCCCACCATTGGTAGATGTGGGACTAAATACATGGACGGAGTAAATGGATCCTCAAGAGATCTATTTACCCATCTACTATATAAAAGCGCATAACAAATACTCCAACATTTCCCCTCAAGCTGGAGCATGCAATGCTCAGCTTGGACAAACTAAAAGAAAACTCAACTCATGCTATATAACGCTACAGATAATATCAACTCAACGTGCACAATTGTCATTGTTGTCGAGGACATTGCTTCTCATACTGTGCAGGTGAGGAGGACGAACGAGCTAGAGTGTGAGTCAACTGAATCTCCTCATACAAGAGCATGTGCTCTGCAATGCTCCTGTCAGAGTCTCTGCAACTGAAATGAATCTCCTCGTCGGAGTACCCTGGCCCGTCACAATAATGTGGACAATTGCTCCATCTTTGAAAAACGCAGAAAAGAGCATCGCTAATTATACATATGCAGATATGAATATGGGTCTCTCTCATAGGGACCTTGAAGTAGGTTCTCTCTCATAGGAACCTCGTAAGTATCTCGTACTGGAGTTCACGATCGTTGGAGAATAGAGTCTGATAGTCTCCTCATCAGATGATTGGGTCTCTCCCATCTTGCACCGAGAATGGTACTCTACTCTGGAGTCCCTATGAACCGCATGAAAACCCTAGCCAACATGGCATAGGGAATGGTCCTCTACTCTAGACTCCCTATGGCTTACATGAAAACTCTGGCCGAAAATAAGAATGATGGGGAGCACACAAAAAGATGGCATACATGTGCATATTTGAAAAGACTGCATACATGTGTGTGTTTAAAACTGAAGACTCGGAATTAATCTGACGTCGAGTTTGAATATCTGATCATCTGTAGAGTCTGGAAAATCTGGTTGGTCTGGAATATGTTATCCGAGTATGCGACAGATCTGACTCTACACAATACTCCCCCTTTCTCCCATACTGGTCGGAATGACAATTGTTGACCAAGTTGCGACACGACTAGGGCAAGGGCTTCACCTGGGCTACTCCTGGAGGGTTCCTCCGCCTGAAGTTGCAAGCCTGAATCGCAAGCCAGAAGAGATTTTCTCGATCGGAACGTGAACTTGAACAGAACAATAATCTTCAAAAATTCATCACGAAAAAACAGGGTTTCAATAGAAACCCTAGAATTGTATCTCAAATCTTGAATACAAAAATAAAGAACATAAACATCCTCGAGAATTGAACTTGCATTGATACCGTGTTAGAAAATAGGAATGTGGAAGCGTATCAAAGATAAAGATGAAGAAAATTGAAGAACAAGAGATTTAACGTGTAACCCTACTCCCTAAGAAGCGGGATGAAACCACGGGAGAACACCTCAGAGGATTGATAGTCTATTGCTTTTCTCAATGGATACGGGAGGTCTGGGACTCCTTATATAGCCTCCACAGAGCCTCCAAGTCCCACCACTGGTAGATGTGGACTAAATACATGGATGGGGTAAATGGATCCTCAAGAGATCCATTTACCCATCTACAATATAAAAGCTTATAACAAAATAATCCAACACTCCCCCTCAAAGTGGAGCATGCAATGCTCAGCTTGGACAAACAAAAAGAAAACTCAACTCACGCTACATAACACTACAGATAATATCAAATCAACGTGCACAATTGTTGGTTGTTGTCGAGGATGTTGCTTCTCATGTCGTGCATGTGAGGAGGACGAACGAGCTGGAGTATGAGTCAACTGAATTTCTTCATCGGAGATCATGTGCTCTGTACTGCTCCTGTCAGAGTCGCTGCAACTGAAATGAATCTCCTCGTCGGAGTACTCTGACCCGTCACAATAATGTGGACAACTGCTCCATCTATGAAAAGGGCAGAAAAGAGCATCGCTAGTTATACATACGCAAATCTGAAGATGGGTCTCTCTCATAGGGACCTCGAAGTGGGTTCTCTCTCATAGGAACCTCGTAAGGATCTCGTACTGGAGTTCACGATCGCTGGAGAATGGAGTCTGAAAGTCTCCTCATCGGATGACTGGGTCTCTCCCATCTTGCACAAAGAATGGTACTCTACTCTGGAGTCCCTATGAACTGCATAAAAACCCACGCCAACATGGCATAGGGAATGGTCATCTACTCTGGAGTCCCTATGGCTCACATGAAAACTCTGGTCGAAAATAACAATGACAGGGAGCACACAAAAAGTTGGCATACATGCGCATATTTGAAAAGGCTGCATACATGTGTGTGTTTAAAACTGAAGACTCGGAATCAGTCTGACGTCGAGTTTGAATATCTGATCATCTGTAGAGTCTGGAAAATCTGGTTGGTCTGGAATCTGGTATCCGCATATGCGACAGACCTGACTTTACACAATACTCCCCCTTTCTCTCATACTGGTTGGAATGACAATCGTTGACCAAGTTGCGACACGACTAGGGCAAGGACTTCGCCTGGGCTACTCCTGGAGGGTTCCTCCGCCTAAAGTTGCAAGCCTTAATCGCATGCCAGAAGAGATTTTCTTGACCGGAACATGAACTTGAATAGAACAATAATCTTCAAAAAATCTTCACGAAAAAATATGGTTTCAATAGAAATCCTAGAATTGTATCTCAAATCTTCAATACAAAAATAAAGAGCATAAACATCCTCGAGAATTGAACTCGCTCGGATACCATGTTACAAAATAGGAATGCGGAAGCGTATCAGAGATAAAGACAAAGAAAATTGAAGAAGGGATTTAACGTGGAACCCTACTCCCTAAGGAGTGGGATGAAACCACGGGAGAACGCCTCAAATGATTGATAGTCTATTGCTTTTCTCAATGGATACAGGAGGTTTGGGGCTCCTTATATAGCCTCCACAGAGCCTCCAAGTCTCACCATTGGTAGATGCGGGACTAAACACATGGATGAGGCCATCTACAATATAAAAGACGCATAACCAAATAATCCAACAGCCTTGCCAGCCCACATCGGATGCACCAAAGACGACCCGGAGAGGGACATTGTCCCCTGAAAGAAACATCTGGGATCCTAAAACTCCCCATGCGAAGCTCTTTGATGATGGCTCTCTTTGTTACATCCATTGCCGTCACTGTCGGCTTTTGTCGGGTTCCGCTCGCCGACAACAAAACCCTCTCCATGCCTCCACCCCTCTCGACTCGCTCATGATCCCCCAAATTCCTTCTTTTACACGTAGATTATGCAAATATCTTGATCAGGATGCATTCCTAACTAAATGGAGGACAACTTTAGGATTTCTTTTTCTTACTACTAAGCCCCTAGGATGATTTCGATGTAAAAGAGAGTTGATTGGGATTTAGGTGGTTTGCATTTTCCTAACTAAATGGAGGACAACTTTAGGATTTCTTTTTCTTACTACTAAGCCCCTAGGATGATTTCGATGTAAAAGAGAGTTGATTGGGATTTAGGTGGTTTGCATTAACAGACACCTCTTGTGAAGTGGGGGGAAGGGGTGGCATTGGATGGCTGTGGAGGTGAGGCAGGCAACTGTTGGGAGAGGAGGGGAGGGGGCAGTCGGTGCATTGTGTGTAGGGAAAAAGTAGGGGGAGGCTCGCCAACACATGGAAATTACAAATTAGAGAGGGTGGCATGCCAAGTCAGGCCAATTCGGGTTTGGGTTGGGTTTGGCCCGGCATCAAAATTAGGGAAATATGAAAGGCTCGGACACGGCCGATATTTACATCGGGTCCAGGGCAACCTGGCCCACCACCCTACCTATTGCCCCTTCAAATGTTTCTTGTGCTTTCCCAAAAAATGGAAAGTAAATTCTATGCCATAATTTTAACCCATTATGACATAATCGTATTAATGATGGTTTTACCTTTAATACATATCAACCAATGAATTCCTTCACCGAGGGTTTCCCTGTATGTCGTACTTTTGAACCTTCTAGACTTAATTAGTAAAGGTCAGATTGAATATGGCAATTGGGCATGCTAGGGGAAAGAAGTCCAGCTTTCTTGATTTGGTTGAGCATAATGTAAAAAAAAGGCCAATATCAACTAAAGAATACGGGATGCAGGTTAAATCAAAGTTTGTGGACACTGGTACACAGGTTTTGGGGGCATGCATCCATGGAATTACTTAGTTTTTAACATTATTCCGTGAAGCTGCCATGATGAACATTAGAACTTTCAAGTAAAGTGCATAGTCAAGATGCACCAACATTTGTAACTTCAGTCAGTATATCTAAACCTATCTAATAACGTGACAAATGCAGTGTTGGATTAACAAACCAGTCTGGGAGTTCTTCGGATTGGACTTTGGGAGCCTTTATCCTGCGGACCATGGCAGAGTCAGGACAAGAACCCGACAACTCAAGCCACGGCGTCAGGGATGATTCTCTCACTTATTTAGTGTTGTCGACAATTTTATTTTTGTTGTTATTGGTTATATTTTTTGTATGGAGGTCACAGAAACCTCAATTAAAGATGATATATGATTTAGGCCAAGGGCATTATATTGTCAGCCGACAATCCTAGGTGTTGTGATGAATTTAGCAGCTGTAACTTATGATCTGATATGGAAAAAATCCACCCATTCTTTTTCTCAAGCCTTGTGAACTGAATGAGCCATAGATTGTTTTCTAGGATTCATACTGGTTTCCATGCCCAAGGTGTGTTTTGAGCGCCTCAATCTACATGCTAGGTGAGAAATCCAGCTTATCGTTCTTTTTTACATATTTATTACTTTTTTTAATCCACCATAACACAGCTTGGTTATCATCCCCATTTTATCTGTTTGAATGGGACCATGGACTAACGAAAGATGAACATGAATGACCATCTGTTACATACAATGGGGACCAATTGTTTGTGACCTGGAATCTATTCTTGATTCAATGGGGACCAATTGTATGAGCCCTCTAACTGCCTTTCTGGTGAATTCTTAAAGCTGGTATTCATATTCATGACTTCATAGCGCATCAGGATCTCCTATTCAGCCGCTTATTATGGAATCGCGCCTTGCAGTTTTTTGACCTCATTTTGAGCTTATATTGGTTGTATTAGCAATCTTCTCAACATCTAAAGCTTGTCAAATATCTTATACTGTTTGGGGACGTAGACAGCTGATTTATGTAATGGAAATCAGATGTAAATTCATCCAGACGGCAGTGGCTCTTACTTGTGCCATTTTTCCTTGGATGCTCCTCGCACCATGCATGCAGTCTTTCTTGATGCTTCTTACGGTGTTCGATCTAGTATACAATGGACGACATTTTTCTGATTTCATTCCCTGCTTTATCAAGTAATTGACTGCAGTGTGGCCTCATGTTATGTTTGTATTGATTGTATAAGCACTCAGCATCCTTTTTGACAGCTTAACGACAAATGTTGTACGATGTTTGGAGCACAGAAACCCCGGTGGAATCATGCAGATATAAATTCGTCCAGAAGGTGATAGTTCTTAGTTGTATCAAAATGTTCAGAGGGCGTTCCAAGCCCCAATCTCCTTCGCATGTAAACTCGAGTGTTTTTGTTAAAGCAAACAATACCTATTTATTTTGAATTTTGTCTGACTAACTGGAAGATTTGGTACTGGTTTCATGCACCAGAACACCATTCCTGTTACCATTTTCCTGCCCTTCCTCGAGTGGATTGCTTAGGAGTTTTATCTGCATCTATGAGATAAAACTAATTTGTATTTATTCTTCGGGTCTTTCGGGTATTATCACATCCTTGAGATGAATTACCATTTGTTCAAATCTTGGATAAATAAATTAGTTAAGTATGGATGCAGTCTAGTTAGTGTTATATATACCTAAGATTGGAAGAACATGCAGTCTAATGGATAGTAATGAGCAGCAATTTGTCACTCGTCTATTGGGCTATATGGGGCTGCCTTGTCCTATTTTTTTGTCAAATTTTTTTATTTTTTTGAAAAATATCATCATGTATATTCATCCCTATATCGCCCATATATGTTATTTGAATTTCGTCGGAAATATAGACTCCCACGGCTTTTATCTATATATTGTTGATTTAAAAATTCTTGTGATCGTTAAAAAATGGTCTGAATGGATGTCGTACGAGTTTCTCTTTTACATAGTGATATTTTTTCAAAAAAAATATAAAAATATAAAAATGAAGTGATGGCGGCCATGTTGGTTGCTAGGGATAGCCTCATTTTTTCCATGGGATATTTACACCCATAATCCTAAGTAGTTTCATAATTACCCCAGACACCCTCAATAATCACGAATTACACCTATAACCCTGAATAGTGGTTAACTCTTACACTTATAACCTCATGTTAACTTCCATCAAATATTTTGTTAACTATTACGGTATCTGTTAAATATTTTACATTTTATACCCTTTAGATTACATTATTTACTAATGACCTCTCTTCTTCCTCTTCCAACCACCCAACTCCCTCTCCCCCAACCACCTCCTCCTCCCCTCCGCCAACTTCCACTAGTCGAAGCCCCCCATGCCCGCATCAAGAACTCGATGGATGTTGTAAGACCCCCGGTCGTTCGAGGCCGACCCCCCAGCAAGAGCCCGAAAGTTCCCCAAGCCCCTCGGCCTGGAAAGCCATGTTCCGCTCGGCAACCCAACCTACTGCAAAGCCCTGTTCCGCTACTGTAAAGCCCTGTTCCGCTCGGCAACACCTCGACCTGCAAGCTCCCCAAGCCCCTCCGGCCACCACCTGGAAGCCCCCAGGTCCCCCACCCCCCTCCCCTCGACCACCGCATGTTCTGCTCGACAACCCACCGTCGGCAAAGCCATGTTCCGCTCGCAACCCCCCCCCCCCCCCCCCCACGACCACCGCCTGTTCTGCTCGGTAAAGCCCCCATCCCCTCCCCGGCGCGACTCCGCCCCCGCACCCCCCCCCCCCCCCCCCCCCCCGCGCCTCCTGGGATGGAGCTCCCCCCCCCCCCCACACCCCATTCCCGCGCGACTCCTGGGATGGAGCCCCCCCGTCCCGCGTGCCTCCTGGGATGGGGCAACCCCCCCCCCCCCCCCCCATTCCCGCACGACTCCGCCACCCCCTCACCCCCCTTCCCGCGCGATGCCACCGCCCCCCCCCCCCCCCCCCATTCCCGCGCGACTCCTGGGATGGAGCCCCCCCCTTCCCGCGTGCCTCCAGGGATGGGGCAACCCCCCCCCCTTCCGCTTGCAGTCTTGGTCGTGCCCCGACGCATCCCCCTTCCCCCGTGCGCGCCTCCGCCTGTAGGTCCAGGCCCTGCTCCCGCCTCCCCCTCCTGCGAACCCGCCTGCGCGCATCCCCCGCCTGCCCGTGCCTCCGCCTACCCCCGCACTCCGTTGAAGAACCCATCGGCTGCAAGCTCCAGAAACCCATGTTCTTTTTTTATTAATCTCAACCGTTAGATCATGGATGAGGTTAGATTAACTCAACCATGTGGTTGAGTTAATGAAGTAAACTAACGGAAGGTCATAGGTGTAAAACAGAGTGGTTATTCATGGTCTTGTATGTAATTCATGATTATCTTGGGTACTTGGGGTAATTATGGAATTACTCAGGGTTGTGGGTGTAAATATCCCTTTTTCCATTTAGATATGCATGAGATAAACTCGTGTTATCCGATGCCTTTCCCGTAGCATTGGCGCGGTGGTAATCTCTCCTATGCAGTTGCTGGAAATATGTGCTTACGCAAAGCACAGGCACTGCTATTGAACTGCCCCCCTACGCTTATATATGGACTAAACCATCGTCCAAGCAGTTTTTCTCCTCGAAAAGGCAAAGAATAGAATCGACAACTTTTGTATGGAAGATTCACAAATTAAGCAAGAAAGGTGAAAGCGCAGAAGATCCCTCATTTCCCATTCGGTAAATCAAAATCCCTCTCCATGTGGATGTCAAGTCCTTATTGGACTCCGTGTACGGGCGACAGTCAAATCTGAGCCCACATTCAGAGTCTGCACGCTGCACATCAGCACAGTCCATTAATTGCCTCACCCCACCACTCGTCCTCTCCCCCATCCCTTTCTTACAGCTCCGTCCCCATCACACCTCACCATACGAGAGATGCATTAGGCAGAGGGGGAGAAAGCAGTAGTTGCATCTGCCTGCTGTTTGGTCCCTCCCCACGTCTAGTTCTTGTCACCCTCTCTTTTCACCAAGGCAAGTTCTACTATATTGCTACCTTCCCACCATCCACCACCCACCATGTTGCCATGAGATGGTCCCACGTCGAGCCACTCCCCTCCTCCTCTTAGCCTTGCTGCTCTCTTCCTCGGTGGACTCCGCTCCTCTGGTATATATGCTCGTTCTTCTCGTCCATGCTCTGTTAATATTGCATATTGTTTTATATGCTGGTGATGCAGATGGAGGACAAGGTGAGACTTGGGTCGACCCCTCCGAGCTGCCGCAACAGATGCAACGACTGCAACCCCTGCATGGCCGTGCAGGTGCCCACGATGCCCGCGGTGTCCCCCATTGGGATCGATCTGTCCTACGGGAGCTTCTCCAATTACAAGCCACTGGGATGGAGGTGCCGCTGTGGAAACCACATCTTCAACCCTTGACGGGATGTGTAGAGGTGAATGCCTGGAGTGTGTTGTGGTCTCTGATGTCGAGATTTTGCTGCGGGGGGTGAGAGTGGATTGGGATTGTGTGCCTCTGGATCTTGACATCTTTTTTTGGTTTGGATGTTTCCTATCGTTGTGAATTGGAGTGGAGTTGGGGAGTTGTGCCCTGTGATGGTGATAGTGATGGTTGAGAATTTATTACACCTTTAATATACCCATTATATTGTAAGAAACGCCCAGGGATTATATAAATAAATGCTGGTGTTTCTCTCTGGTAAGATGAAGAACCGTATTGGAGTTTGTCACTTAACTATTTTTTTGGGTCGTTTGTTGCTATCCTTTGGTTGAAACTGGAGGTGTAGCGGATGCCTAAATTCACGTTGATGTCTTCTAATTTGTGTTTTTTTAGTGGTGGAAAGAACATCCCAATTTGGCTTCTTGGAGACAAGTCTTCTTGTTTTTTTCTATTTATCCGTTAAATGGCATATTGACCACATATATATCTAGAGGAGTGATCTTATGAAAGAAAAAAAATATGAGAGCATGCATTCTGGATCACATTATTTTGTTTTCTCTTTCTTGATCTTCTCTCTTCTTGTTGGATCATGTGGTTCAGAATGCATGCTCTCACAGGTTTTGGCTCTCATAAGATCACTCCTCTATCTATCTGTTAAAGTGATACGGGTGCGCCTATCATGATCTTGTGATTCCTTATAATTAGGTGGTTTTTTGAATTCCATCCATGTCACTCAGTGAATAATTTTTCCAACTAGATGGATATGATGCAACTTCTTATTTGTTATTCCTTCTCCTTGATTTCGGTAACTATTCATAAAAAGGGAGTAAGATGCGGTCAATATTTTTGCCACATCAGTTCTTTGCGTAAAACTTTTTCTTTTCACTCAATTGTTTCTCTTGATTCCATGCCTAAACACCAATATATAGGTAGGCTATCTTTAAAGAAGAGAAGCCAAACCATATATTTGGAATAAGGAGAATCCCTCTTTGCTAAGTGGGGAGGGGGATTAGCAAGCCAGCCTTGCTCTTCCTCCCCCTCTTTTTTTCCAATCATCTTACATCATTTCTCGCATTTCCTTCAATCAACTTACATCGCTTCTCTCGCTCGTACCCACAAAAAATGATAGGGTTTTTTATCACTTGTGCCCCTGAGATATCACAATTTCAGTATGCCACTATCTTTTTGGTAATAACAGTTGTACCCCTCACTTCTTGCTTATCGATCACTTGTGCCCCTCAGGTTAGTGATCGTCCATCCACAGTGCAAATGGACGTTAACTTTGAGGACATAAGCGGAATTAATTCTAAAAAACTAGTTCAATGGTCATTTTACACCCTCTCCCTCATCCTCTTCTTCTTCCTCCTCTTCCTCCATCCTCTTCCTCCTTCAACCTCCTCCTCCTCCCTCTCTGCCCCAGCCTTCCTCCGCCCCGACCTCCCCCCGCCCCCTGCCCCGACCTCCCCATGCTCCCTGCCGTAAATTATAGGCCCCGATGCATGTAAAATTATATGCACCATGGTGCATACTCCCCATCCTATATATATATAGAGAGAGAGAGAGAGAGAGAAAGAGAGATAGATATATATATACATATATATATAATGGTTGCCTCCTTCTCTATATCTCATCCGTTATTGGTGCATAATCTTCTCCATGGAGAAGCAACCAATAGCATATCTTAAGTGTTTAACAAAGGACGGATCACTTGCGATGTTATCTATGAACGCAACCGATAAGAAGGTTGTCAGAGGTCCATACTGGGCGTGTACAAGAAGGTGAAGGGATATCGCCTGGTGGTTTGGGAACTCCAAATTTCATCAATGTTTCCACATGTGTGATGAGCATAGGATAGTACTTAGAATAGGAAACCTTTTCTCTTAAAGGTTTAAATCACCATCTCTTTGTAATGCATGCGACGACATAGAAAATTTTAATGTCAAGTAGTTCCATTCCGATCAAAGTTTTTTATCTTATGTGTAACTATGATGGTGATGAATCTCCAATTCATCACCTTTATTCTTTTATTTTGGCCTTAAATCCCTAGATTAATAATTGTCATATAAATAATGTATAATTATTGGTATTTTATTCCAAACTAAAAGAATAAAAGAAAGAAAAGAAAAAGAAATGAAGTGTCGAAGACATTGAATGGTCCTAGCCCCGAGACCCGAACGTCATGATGACTTGGTCGATAAGGAATAAAGTAAGGAGAGATACTGCGGACCAACTGTATAGAAAATACTTGAAAACTTCTTTCTATCTACCAATAATAGCCTATTTGGGCCTTCTTTTATGTTCCCATTTTTATACCTCAAATAATAAAACCCTCAACATGAAATTTATACATAAAAATATAAAGAAGAATGCAAAATCTATTTCACACAAAAATAATACACAGTGCACCCGGGATACTCAGAACAAAAAGGCGTAAAAAAATTCCCATACCTGTATCACCTCCATACATACTCAAAATGAACCAAACTTACATTTATTGTTTATAAAATTTAATTATCTATTTAATGAAGGTAGTTTTATTAAAAATAAAGTTAAGATACAAAATTTAGCTTCTGGGTTCCAATTGTAGAGTATACATGTATATAATATTTAATATATTCATTCTATATACTTTTAGCTTCCTTATTTTTTTATACACTTGTGAATATTATTTGAAATATATATATAAGGGAGCGGGGAGCCTACACCCAGGGGTGTAGGTAACTACATACACCCGGCCTTCTTTTTCATGATTTTTGAGTTTTTTTAATGAAACCTTAGGGGAATTTTCTTAATATATTGAGATGAATATGTGTTTCAAGTTTCATGGAAAACAAACATTCCTATCATGTTCATCTAGAAGGTGCCATTTTCAGCAATTCTAAGACCGTAAAATTTGACGGTCTTGATGAAGATGATATGAGTCTCGAATTAAGTTGAAATTTGAATGACACCATGGTGTTATATAGTGATCTAATTCCTCAAAAGTTTCATTTCAAAAAAATGAAAAAATAAGCCGGGTGTAGGTAGTTACCTACACCCCTGGGTGTAGGCTCCTTTTTCCCTATATATAAATAATAAATATAAAATAAAATTATTAATAATACATAAAAATAAATAAATTAGTAAAATATATAAGTAAACTATACATATATAATACATACGCATATTTATTTAAGTAAATAAATAAAATTATAAAATAAATTAAAAATATGTAAATGTGTAATTAAATAAGTTGCAAATATATAAATTATGTGTATATAATAATAAAATATGAATACAAAATAATAAAAATATCCTAAATACAGGTATATATACATGTTGGACATGCAAGCCAACGACGAGCCATTATGCAATAAGTATTATTACAAATCATTCCCTAATTAGAAATAAAGAATAAGTAATTTGCGCAATAGGTTCATGTGTAAAATTAGGGTTATGTACCATGGACATCTTAATGATCATACAGTTGTTGATTCAATTGTTGAATAATATAAGTTGGTGCTTAATGATATCTAAAGAGTTAGATTTATGGCTCATCAAATACCAATAAATGATTATTAGGAAAGGATCTCTAGCCTAGGAAGAATATAGCAATTCTTCTCTAAAGGCTGATATCTAATCGACCTCTTGATGTGAGCCCTCTACATAGGAATAGAGATTCGGAGGTGTTAGATAAGTTAGGTCAAAGAGTTAACTTAATGAGATCGAGATAACCAAGACCTATGTTGTATATTGTCACGATATAGACAGTCATCCTCTGGCTGAAGACATGCGTGTTACTATATGTCTTAGTGTGTATATTTGGTAGATCAATAGGTTGATGACCTGGTCGAGATCTATACACCATCGAGCCGGTGTGCATATAAGGACATATGAGTAATACGATCTCTCAAAGGGATCATACATGTTCATTATTGAACCGAAAGATATGAGCTCACTTCATAAGATAATGTGATCGAATTCCATGCAAGGTCATCTCACTTTGGAAGTTGGACAGAATTTATAGGTATGATATATGCATTTGAAAAGTATATGATCAATACCAACTCTCAATGATCTAATGAGAAGCTTAATGATAAAACCTTGAAGAAGAGAGTTCAAATATGATTTAATACTTTGGGTTTAATCTAGGTCTTCTAGTTTGTAGTATGTACATGTATTAAGATTACTCGAGGGTGATGTGATCGTAAACGATTGTATAACTGTGACACTTCCATTCTGAAGGAATAATGAAACAAGTTTGGATTTTAGTGACTCCTCTCAGTAGATCAGTAAACTAATCTTATTCCAAATGTTGGACATTGATCTGAATATTATTCGAATGCAACAAGAAGATTGAATTTACATTTTGATTTAATTAAACATCTATGAGAGGGTCTGAGATATGGATTTGAGATGTGATCTCAATCCAAGTCACTATACATGGAAAGCACAATTGCCATGTCCTTATCTCCAAGTATCCGCAGAGTAAGCACATTATTCTTGAAAGAGTTCAAGAATAATTCAATTATTGATAATATATCTTAACAATGGGAAATAGATAATTAAATATGTTTTAATTATCATGAATAATATGAATATGATACATATTATTTTGGACACATGAGATTGACATTTAAGATAATTAAATATGATTTAGTTATCAAAGATGTGATTGATACGGATACATATCAGTATAAATACTATAAATGTGAATTATAATATAATGGAGGAGATAATTGTAAATAGGATTTACAAAATAAATGTTGATATGAATTGAATTCACATTGTACAATTAATTGTAAATGTAATTTACATTTTATTGGGTGGTTGAATTTGATTCATACAAATAATCTGCAATAATTATTTTATCATATTTTATTGACAGAAGACATAAATTAAGATTTAATGTAATAATATTACATTAGGATTGGAGAGAGATTTCTCTCACCAATCAAGAGTGGCCGTCCACCTTGATTAAAAGGGAAGGAGGCTTTCTCATTTCCCTTTTAGTGGAAGGTGGAGGCTTAGTCCTATTTCATACCCTTAATTAAAAGGGAATGAGGCTTTCTTATTTCCTTTTTAATGGAAGGTGGAGGCTTAATCCTATTTCATTCATGATAATCTTGATTTAATTGAAACTAAATATGTAAATATTATTTATAACATATTTATTTTATTTAAATTAAATTAATTATTGTTGCAAATTTTTTGCAATAAAATTCCAACCATTGATTTGAATTAGGAGTGCATCTCCACCATCCAAGTGAAGGATATTGGGAATCCTTAAGCGTATCACGGAAGCGTGTCGATCGCATCGTATGCAATCGGAGCAACTAGTCGTACTAGATGCAAGATGCAGCGGAAATTAAAATTTTAACTTTAAAGATGAAACCACATGATCACGAGAACACTTCTCGGATCGTTTCATCAAACCACAAAGTACATAGAATACCTCTTGAAGCGTGGTTGTGATCGCGAGATCCCAAAGTAGAGATCCTCCTATCTTAAGTCCGATCCATGAAGAACGCACTTGCGGGCGCGATGATGAGTCACGTTCCTTCCCGCAATCCTCGATGAAGATCCAAGCGATGGCTCTCCCGATTTCGTCAAACGAAATCCGTCGTCTTCCTTTAGAGTAAGAAACTCCAAAGAAGATGGAGATCCACGAGTCGTCGAAGAAGAAGCCGAGAGTCTCTCCTTTCTCAACACAAAGTGGACGGCCACTTAATGGAGAAGAGAAAGAGATAGATGGCGAGAATGAGAAAGAGAGAGAAAGAGAGAGAGTTGTCACCTTGTACAACTCTTAATGATGTACCATGGAAGGCTACCCTAGCCCTCCTTTTATATTAGTTTAGGATCCAATGGATCTCAATCCATGGGACACATGGATCCAAGGGCTATGCTTGGTCCATGCTAAATCAATGGCTATGATTGTTGTTGGTTAAAACCAACAACAATAATTTAAATTAAAAAATGTTGCAACATTATCAACATAATTTAATTTAACATTAACTAATTAAGAGATAATGTGATAAATAAAATGGAGTCAACCAACCTCCCTAAAATTGTGGTGGTCAATTTTGGCTCCTTTTTATTTATCTTATTATTTCTTAATAAATTGCAATAACTATTATTGCAATAATATCCACCAAATTAATTCCATATTAATTTGTGAATATTTCAATCATGCCATTGATCATTATGTGAATCATATTCACAACCCAAACTAATTAGTAAATTGCATTTCCAATTAATTAATTAATGTGAATTCAATCCACACTATTAATTAACAAATGTTATTTATATAAATTTTCTCTCTTCAATATATATGTATTATAAATCATATTTATAATACACATATATCATGGATAGTATTATCCATATTCTCTAATCCATGATAATTAAATCCCATTTAATTATCTTGGATAATCATTCTCACAATATGAATCATATTCATATTATGCTTGATAATTAAGTCTCATTTAATCATCAAGTCCTTCTTGCTTGGATATGAATTTCATCAAATGAATTATTCTTGAACCCTTTCAAGAATAATGTGCTTTCTCCGCAGATACTTGGAGATAAGGACAGGGCGATTGTATTATTCCATGTATAGTGACTTGGATATTGAGATATTATCTCAAATCCAGATCGAACGAACCTCCCATAGATGCTTGATTAAATCAAGACCGCAAATCCAATCTTCTCATTGAATCTGAATCCCATTCAGACCAATGTCCAATACTTGGACTAAGATCGGATTGCTTCTCTACTGAAAGGAGTCACTAAAATCCAGACCTGTTTCATCACTCCCTCGGAATGGAAGCGTCATGTATATACAATCGTTTATGATCACATCACCCTTCAGGTATTCCCAATACCTGTACATCCTGCATACTGGAAGACCCATGATCAACCCGAAGATCAAGATCAATTTTACACTGTCTTCTTCAGGGTTTGATCACCAAGTTTCTCATTTGATCATTGGGATTTGGTATTGATCATATACTTTCCAAAAGCATATATCATACCTAGGTCTTGATCATATACTTTCCAAAAGTACATATCAAACCTACAAATTCAGTCAAGCTTCCAAAGCGAGACGACCGTGCACGGAATTTGATTCCTCCCAATATCTCATGAGTGAGCTCATGTCTTCCGGTTCAGTAGTGAACCTGTATGATCCCTTTGAGAGATCGTATTACTCATATGCCCTTACATGCACACCAGCGCGCCGGTGTATAGACCTTGGTTAGGTCATCAACCTATTGGTCTGCCAAATGTACATACTCAGACATATAGCAATACATCTGTCTCCGGTCAGAGGATGCGTGCCTATGCTGTGACAGCATTCAACATAGGACTTAGGTTATCTCGATCTCGTTAAGTCAACTCTTTGACCTAACTAATCTGACACCTCCGAATCTCTATTCCTATGCAGAGGACCTGCATCAAGAGGTCAGTCAGATATCAGCCTATGTGAGAAAGGATTGCCATCTCCTACTCAGGCTGGAGATCACATCTTAACAATCATTTGACGGTGCTTGATGAGTCCTCAATCTAACCCTTTAGATATTCATCCAAGCACCAGCCTCTATGATTCAATAATTGAATCAACAGCTGTATGATCATTAAGACAGCCATGGTACATAACCCTAATTGTACAGAGGGACCCATTATGCAAATTATTTATTCTTCATTTCAGATCAGGGAATGATATTTGCAATAACATTTATTGCATAATGGCTCGCCGTGGGCTCACATGTCCAACAATCTCCCACTAGCCCAAAGAGCCATTAATGGGCTAATCATTTAAACTCACACTCATGTGACAATCATAGGTCATTTAGAAATAGCTAGGTAAGCTGATCAGTCACTCTGTTCCCAAAAGACTATGCCAAGTCCTTTTACGGTACTTGCATATCCCTAGGTAACAGTGCTCGCATCCAATGCGAATGTTGCATCTAATGCAACCTATACTCAATCTAGTCAAAGCAGTTATAGTGTCCTTGACACTATTGCTCAATAATTATTGTAACCAGTATTTCCATAATCCTTATCAGAATACCCTTACTATCTCTCAAGGTATCCACAGTTAAGACCTTTTAGATCTCTATCTATAAAGTCTTAACTTCTTAAAAATAAGACATAGAGATCACCATCTCTAAAGCCTTATCATCTTTAAAGATATTGTTATTACTGCAATCAAGTGTTTTATCTCCATAGTAGGATTAGCAACACTTTGCTACTCCCACTGCATGGCAGATATCTGGCTTTTGTACACATCTAGCATACACTTAGCTTTCCGTAACTGATGCACAAGTGCAAGCAGTTCTAGCATTCACTTCCTCAACTCTTTGAGGTGCAATCCCTTTAGATAGGTCAGTACCAAATCTCAAGGGAAGGAAGCCTTTCTTGTAATTTCCAAGAATGGAATATGCCCAAGGTGTACTAGAAATGAGACAGTCCCAATACCCTCTTCTCTTTGCTTCTGAACAACTTCAGAACTAAGATCTAAGAGGTATTCTTGAGATCATATCTCAAGGTGTGGAATAGCCAGTCTATATAACAATTATTATCATCCTTATATCATTCCAAATGATTAGGATATTATCTACATTTAGCACGATGAACACAATGGCACTCCCACTAAGCTTCACATGGTTCATCAAGATTCTATTTGAAATCATAACATTTATAATTTCATCAAATCTGATGTTCCAACTACAAAAAGCTTATTTGAGTCCATAGATGGATTTCGTTAGCTTTCACACATTGCTTTCCTCAACCATGAAGCCCTGAGGTTACTTCATGTGAATATCCTCCGAGAGGTATTCTTAGAGGAATGCAATCTTGACTTACATCTTGAAGATGCAATAGTCAAGTTGTGTAGCTAAGGTTAGCAATATTCTGATGATTTTAAGAATGGTTACCGAAGAGCAAGTCTCATTGCAAGCAATGTCTTCTCTTCCGGTGTGTAGCTTATGGCTACGAACCGAGCTTTGAAGGTCTCTACCTTCTCATCAGGTTCCATCTCTTCTTGAAGATCCATTTACACCTTAACGGGTCTAACCCTTATAGGTAGATCCTCGAGGGTCCATATACAACACTTGTATATGAAGTCTACTTTAGACTTTATTGCTAATATCCATCTTTCCATGTCACGATCCTCAGGAGCTTCATCACATGAAGTCCGATCATTGTCAGACTTGGCTGACACATGGAATACATCCTCAAACTCATTTGAAGAGGTATTAATGTTTCATCTTTAATTGTCCTTTTAGTTTCCGATTTCAGGAGCCTCATTATCTTCTCAAGATTAAATGAGTTCCTTTACTTCATTTTCATCTTGATTCTCAAGAGTCTCAATCCTCCAAGAATCACATTCTCAGAGATGAGATCTTTTAAGAATCTCAAGGTCATAAAGTAGGTATCTAATACCACACTTTATTTTCCTAATGAAGTAGCACTCTCAAGTTCTAGATTCCAGCTTACATCCATGGAACCTTATTAAGGATATATATTGTAGTCTCTACTACACATATATACCAGGAAACTAAGAGGATGATTATGCTAAAATTCATCATTGATCAAATCATGTCACACATGATCCCATTGTATCTCCCTATAACTCTATTGAGTTCAGGTTTACCAGGAGGAGTGAGATAGAAATGATATTCATATCTCTATAAGGTATTCTTTGAATTTTATCTAATAGGTACTTGCTACCTTGGTTAGATCAAATTCATTTATTCTTCCTTCAAATTTTGGTTCTAAACCAAAATTGTGAAATCTTTGAACATTTCAAAGGTTTCTCAGGTGAAGAGAAGAAATCTCATATCATACGTAATCATCAATAGATATTACATATCCATAATGTTTACTATGATATAGATGATCTACATACATCAATATGTATGAGATCTTGAATACCTCGACATCTAACACCATTCCCAAAGAAGGGTCTTTTGGACATTTTACTTTGAATACGATATTCACAAGTATGTAAGATTTGAAATTTTAGACATTCTAAAGTTTCATATCTTACTAGTCCATTGATCAAATCAACAGACAAATGTCCAAGGCTTGATGCCAGATCATTGTCAAATGATCTTCATCCTCTTATTGATCTTGTAAGGTTTGATTTTCAGTATTAGAAATCTTAATGAACCATTCATTAATTTTGTGGAGTCCACTAGATGTTAGATTACTATCTGAAATATTTCCATCATAACTCTTTATGATAGTTCTATCTCAGAATTCATGTCTATTTCCAACATTTAGAAACAAACAATGGGGTATTCTAATATCTAGGTCATAGAGACATTCTCTAAGACTAAGGGCTCTCCCACTGAGAATATGAAGTCTATCTATCCAATAGCGATTGCTGCAACAATTACAGTAATATCCATGTAGATGACTACTAAACCTTAAGATCAAATTTCTAATCTTCTAATATATATGCAACCAGTTGCAAATGTCATTAGAAGATTGGGATACAATTGTCAGACTTTATCTTATGAAATAATAAAGTCAGAGTCAATGATTATATGTAGATTATTCTGATGCTCTATCTGAGTCCTTCACTAAGGATTTTAGACAGATTTGATAGTCATACTATCAACACATCACCTTATTGCAGTATTGGCATTCATCCAACTCTTTGGATATCATATGGAAGTCACAGAAGTAGGTCAACTCTTTGACTTTCCTTCTTACTCGGGTCTGACCCATGCTTCCACTGTGCTCTCTTCATCTATAATCAACATTTATACATGCTTCATTAAATTCATTCAAAATGATTAATACGAAGCTTCATGAATGATTAGAGTATAGATAATAGAATGATGACACTCATCATATCTACATACATCTTAACTCTTAGAGACTTAGGTTCAGGTAGGTATTCAAACATTTTGAATACATCATCTCTTTCGAGCTACCATTCTGCATAATGCAGAGAACCATGTCATTCATGAATAAATGTCTAGAGCACATGTGTATGCCAAAATATCTTCTTTTATTTTATAAGGATTATTCGACAATTACGATCACCATCGACATGTCACTTCCAAAGTACACTCGATGAAAGATCAAGACTATAGAGACATACAAACCCTAAGGTGATGTCTTATTGTCTTATTTAATTGCCCTTCCTCATTATGTTGAGGGGACTTGCACACTGCAACCACATACATTATGTGTCCAATTGCAAGTACAATATCTGGATCATGAGTCCAATCCAAGATATTTTTACTGGTTATCATTGAGTATAACATTGAGTGGGTTTAATGAAGGATTATCTGAAATAAGAAATTTGCATAAGAGTATATATATTATATATACATGTTTTACTTTGATTTAGGAATTTTATATCAAAGTTGTATTGCCTTGTCAACATTGAAAGTTCATTCCCTTAATCACTTTCAACGTAAGAGATATTCTTACCATTATATCTCTAGCAAGATCTGGGATCTCCTTTCCTATCTTCGTTGCATCCCAATAATATGAGAACCTACAACTCGGATAAAAAGAAGCGGGAACACATTCCGCCTTGCAAGTCCAACTTGCATCTCCCAATTCGGTCTTTAACACCCGGGCCCACCACCCCTAAGATGATGTTGACCCGTCATTAATTGAACCAACCGTCAACAGGCTTAATACTCACTATACGCAATCCAATATCGCCCCAATAATATGAGGACCCGATATTGGGGTCACTACGTATACGGCCTTACTCTTTCGAGAAGCAAAGAACCCGATCCAATTAAATCATGTACAGGATCTGTCACTTCGGACAGGCGTCTCCTATACACAACAACTGGCGACGAAATCCTTTGCCTTGACGGGAGACCATGGATGTCACTTATGTGATCCTCCACCTCATATTCAAATTGTAATTAATTATCGTGAATCATATTCACATAATCAATTCTTCCAAGGGAAATACACATCTATTCATAATAGAGTGTTTATTGGACATAATTAATTTAATCACATTAAATTAATCATCAATCCAAACATCAATCAACAAACATGTCTTTTACTTGAATAGTAGGTATATACTCAAAGTACGTATTATTCGAATTTTAATAATTAGAAAAATACACATTGTCTGTCTCCGGTATTATACAGTCCCTACCCGCTGTCATGGCCAGTACCGACGAGAGTGGGACGGACCACATACGTTGCAACCCGCTACCCCAATGCTCTCCGACTAGGCACCACATCCGCCTCGGGAAAGGATAATACCAGATAGACCATCATGTACTTTGAGATGTTCATCGGTTTTTCAACCGAAATTATACCATATAATATAAATCAAAACATTTTTGATTATAAGGAGATTTGCTAGACAAATCCCCAATCCTATTCAAGCAAAATGATTTTTCATGTAAAAGTTGTCCTACAACTATTGTAGGATAAACTATGGTTTTCATGAAATCAATGTTTGTTGATGAATCAATGATCAAGATCTAATATCTCATCATTGTGGTTTAGGCAAGTGTCATTCAATGAAATAATTATCTCTTTAAATATTTCACAAATATTTATCACTAATTATTCCAGAAAATTAACAATTAATTTTCATCATGATAATTGAATGACATATCACAAGGTTCAAGATCAAGAATGTTAATTTCCAGCAGTGACCCCCAATCACTAAAATTAACTTATCTTGATCAATTTAAATCCAAAAAATGCAAACTCAGTTTCCAAAGATTGCCTATTTGATTTATTAAAGAACCCAAGTGATAATTCACGCATTTCAAGGCGGATTAAAACCGTAATTATCTCATTAATCACGTTCAAATCCGCAGTTCCCGCAACAGTGAATATAGTCATATTCAAAAAGCCATATCTTGAGCAAATGAAGTCCAAATTTAGTAAACTCAAGTCCTATGGTTTCCTTGTTTAATGGGAAACAAAATCCAATTGAAAATTTCGTGTTTAAACATTTTAAACAGTACCGAAAAATTCAATTAGACAGAGGTGCGAAAATTGAAATGCAGTAAAAATTTCGCAACCCTTTCAAGAACCAAATCGTCTAAGATCTATGGATCATATCCAAAACCATATTCGACCTATGGCTCTGATACCACTTGAAGGATATTGGGAATCCTTAAGCGCATCACGGAAGCGTGTCGATCGCATCGTATGCAATCGGAGCAACTAGTCGTACTAGATGCAAGATGCAGCGGAAATTAAAATTTTAACTTTAAAGATGAAACCACATGATCACGAGAACACTTCTCGGATCGTTTCATCAAACCACAAAGTACATAGAATACCTCTTGAAGCGTGGTTGTGATCGCGAGATCCCAAAGTAGAGATCCTCCTATCTTAAGTCCGATCCATGAAGAACGCACTTGCGGGCGCGATGATGAGTCACGTTCCTTCCCGCAATCCTCGATGAAGATCCAAGCGATGGCTCTCCCGATTTCGTCAAACGAAATCCGTCGTCTTCCTTTAGAGTAAGAAACTCCAAAGAAGATGGAGATCTACGAGTCGTCGAAGAAGAAGCCGAGAGTCTCTCCTTTCTCAACACAAAGTGGACGGCCACTTAATGGAGAAGAGAAAGAGATAGATGGCGAGAATGAGAAAGAGAGAGAAAGAGAGAGAGTTGTCACCTTGTACAACTCTTAATGATGTACCATGGAAGGCTACCCTAGCCCTCCTTTTATATTAGTTTAGGATCCAATGGATCTCAATCCATGGGACACATGGATCCAAGGGCTATGCTTGGTCCATGCTAAATCAATGGCTATGATTGTTGTTGGTTAAAACCAACAACAATAATTTAAATTAAAAAATGTTGCAACATTATCAACATAATTTAATTTAACATTAACTAATTAAGAGATAATGTGATAAATAAAATGGAGTCAACCAACCTCCCTAAAATTGTGGTGGTCAATTTTGGCTCCTTTTTATTTATCTTATTATTTCTTAATAAATTGCAATAACTATTATTGCAATAATATCCACCAAATTAATTCCATATTAATTTGTGAATATTTCAATCATGCCATTGATCATTATGTGAATCATATTCACAACCCAAACTAATTAGTAAATTGCATTTCCAATTAATTAATTAATGTGAATTCAATCCACACTATTAATTAACAAATGTTATTTATATAAATTTTCTCTCTTCAATATATATGTATTATAAATCATATTTATAATACACATATATCATGGATAGTATTATCCATATTCTCTAATCCATGATAATTAAATCCCATTTAATTATCTTGGATAATCATTCTCACAATATGAATCATATTCATATTATGCTTGATAATTAAGTCTCATTTAATCATCAAGTCCTTCTTGCTTGGATATGAATTTCATCAAATGAATTATTCTTGAACCCTTTCAAGAATAATGTGCTTTCTCCGCAGATACTTGGAGATAAGGACAGGGCGATTGTATTATTCCATGTATAGTGACTTGGATATTGAGATATTATCTCAAATCCAGATCGAACGAACCTCCCATAGATGCTTGATTAAATCAAGACCGCAAATCCAATCTTCTCATTGAATCTGAATCCCATTCAGACCAATGTCCAACACTTGGACTAAGATCGGATTGCTTCTCTACTGAAAGGAGTCACTAAAATCCAGACCTGTTTCATCACTCCCTCGGAATGGAAGCGTCATGTATATACAATCGTTTATGATCACATCACCCTTCAGGTATTCCCAATACCTGTACATCCTGCATACTGGAAGACCCATGGTCAACCCGAAGATCAAGATCAATTTTACACTGTCTTCTTCAGGGTTTGATCACCAAGTTTCTCATTTGATCATTGGGATTTGGTATTGATCATATACTTTCCAAAAGCATATATCATACCTAGGTCTTGATCATATACTTTCCAAAAGTACATATCAAACCTACAAATTCAGTCAAGCTTCCAAAGCGAGACGACCGTGCACGGAATTTGATTCCTCCCAATATCTCATGAGTGAGCTCATGTCTTCCGGTTCAGTAGTGAACCTGTATGATCCCTTTGAGAGATCGTATTACTCATATGCCCTTACATGCACACCAGCGCGCCAGTGTATAGACCTTGGTTAGGTCATCAACCTATTGGTCTGCCAAATGTACATACTCAGACATATAGCAATACATCTGTCTCCGGTCAGAGGATGCGTGCCTATGCTGTGACAGCATTCAACATAGGACTTAGGTTATCTCGATCTCGTTAAGTCAACTCTTTGACCTAACTAATCTGACACCTCCGAATCTCTATTCCTATGCAGAGGACCTGCATCAAGAGGTCAGTCAGATATCAGCCTATGTGAGAAAGGATTGCCATCTCCTACTCAGGCTGGAGATCACATCTTAACAATCATTTGACGGTGCTTGATGAGTCCTCAATCTAACCCTTTAGATATTCATCCAAGCACCAGCCTCTATGATTCAATAATTGAATCAACAGTTGTATGATCATTAAGACAGCCATGGTACATAACCCTAATTGTACAGAGGGACCCATTATGCAAATTATTTATTCTTCATTTCAGATCAGGGAATGATATTTGCAATAACATTTATTGCATAATGGCTCGCCGTGGGCTCACATGTCCAACACCAAGTTAGTATAAAAGAAAGGGTAGACCTAGCCGTTTCTTTTACACAGCATATATACAATTGCAAGAGCAATAAACTCTCTCTCTCTCTCATTCACGTGCATATCCTCCCTCTCTCAAACCCTAGTGGTCGTCTACTTTAGGGTTGTTGAGAGCACCGTCGGTGTCGTTGCTTTGTCGTTGAGCTGCCTGATTGACTATTTGTGTATCTTCACCTTCTTCTGTGCTTCTTTCTCGTGAAGAAGGATCTGTACTTTGTGAGACAAAATCAAGAGATTCTTTCCTCGGGTCATCAACTCAGATTGTGGGAGATACATGTCTCATCCATGCATCCACAAGTGCATTCTTCACCAGATCAGACTTGAGACAAGAGGTCTCTTCGTTTAGAGATTTGTGATCGTAAAAATACTTCAAGAGGTATTCCTAATTACTCAGTTGAGATCTTGATGAAACAATTTGAGAAATGTTATTAAATCATGTGGTTTCATTATATTAACATTTTTAAATTATGTTGCCCCTTCCCACTAGTATGACTAGTTGACCTAGATCGTATTATATAAAATCTTCATGCTTTCGTGATGCGCTAAGGTCCAAATCCTAGCCTTCAATACATATTTGTATATATATGTGTATGTAAATATTAACATCTAATAAATCACTTTGTAAAAATAAATAAAAATCATAATAAATTACTACATAAAATAAAAAATATTTTCATGTTTTAACATAAAATTAATAAAATCATTTAATATTTTTAAATGAATTGATAATGAGTTTTCTCCTTTGGAATTTTTTGGTTGGCACGTGGACCAACCAGAGAGCTCCGATTGTCAACCATAGTTCAACAGTCCTTTCCACTGCCTCCTTTGTTAAAAGTCTCATGACTTCTGACTTTCACCATTTTTCACTCATTTGTCCATACCTCATTCCTCCTCGAGCTTCTCGCCTCTCTGTTCTCCCCACATCCCTAGTCCACGATGTACCTTTAGAGTCCACCAACCCCATTCTCCTTGCACGCAATCTTCGTTGCCCTTTTTGCCAAACCCATGCCCATAAAAAATTGGACCTCATCGACTTTTTTATTTTGATCCCCATCTTGCCTCTGTAACCCCAATAGGACCTCAGGATCGAGATATCTTAGTGACAACAACTCTTTATCCTCTTTGTCGACGAGGATAAAGCGGTGGAGGTTGTGGTCCAATTCGTTGGAGGACTTCTCATGCAAGCTTTCTGCTCCTTCACTTCCACGCCAGGTCGAGTTGCTTTCCTTGAATTTTTCTTTCGCTTTTCATTCCAGTAGTGTATCTTAGATCTTAGTTTGTAGGATTAGGTTGTGTAATAACTTAATTTCATATATTTGTGTTTGTTAGAGACCTAAGCTCCAGCTCAAAATCGGCGTGACTCCCTTGTGCTCAACCCACATTTTCACCCCATCTTCATTCCTCTTCACATTCTCTACAAAGCTCTTGTTTACACCCTTGATTATGCAAGAATCAAGGTCCAGCGAGCTTCCTCCATCGCCCCCTTGTCGGAGCTCTTCGCCTCCTTCATCCACCTGTGCATCCAGCTTCAAAACTAGTTGAGGACTTTCGCCTCGAGCCGGAGGACATTTTTGTATAGGAGGTAGCTTAGGAGGAAGCGCTAGGAGCTGAAACCGGTTGTTAGAACCATCCTACAGGTCGCCGAAATGCATAGACCTCCATAACTCTTCCTAGTGATGTCTGGAGTCCCTCAGGTGTCCCTGTAGACATGGCGTAGATCTAAGAAGCTAAGAAGCCCATTAGCGAGGAGAATAGAGGCCGGAGGCAGGAGTTAACGACGATCAAAGTCCCCCCCCCCCCTCGGTTGTTCTTGATTGTTCATCCAAGCACCTTCAGCATCATTAGATCGACGACAAATGACCCAGATCTAATATGGACCATCCAAATGAAGGAGAAACAATGCATACTCCACTCGCACGATCGAGCCACGTAGAGCGCGCATGGAGCACGCAGAGCCATCTGATAGAGCTCTCCTTGGGTTAATCATTAAGTAAACATTGCACCTTTTGTATTGTAGTTTTTCCTGTAAATATTTATGTATGCTTAAATTTTTGTGTAAAAATTGTGAAGGATCCCTCGTACTTCTTAGATATTGTAAATAGGTCCCTGCACCTCCCGTATTACGCCATGCAAGATGTTGTGATATTTGCAAAAAAGAACATGTGTCTTTTGTTTATTTATTTTTAGTCTTATTGTAATATAAATGTTAATATTCTAGGTAATGTGCATGCGTGCCCTTGTAATATATTTCTATTGTAAAAAACCCCTCGTAGATTTTGTATTTTTTTCTTGCATATTTATTTCTATTATATTGTTCAGTACCTTAAAAACTTGGGAAAATTATGGCATATGCTTGATCTAATATATATTCATGCCATTATTTTTATTCATCATTTTATTGTATTTTTCCATTTATTAAAATTAGAATAAGATCTAAGTATTCCCTGTTTATAGACAAAAATACAAAAAAATAAAATCCCACCTTTAAAAGTTCTAAAAAAAATATAATATAATCACTATATAATATATCTCCAAACCAAAAATCAGAAAAAATTATAAATGAAAAACACCAAAAATCATAAAACCCTAAAAAACTTATAAAAAATAGTGAAAATTATTTAAAAATAAAAAATAAGTTTATATTTTATATTTCTATTTATATTATATAGTATATAATAAAAATAGTGTTGAGAATTTTAAACTAATTATCTATTTTTATGACCTAAAATAATTCGATCTATTTATATAACTCCTTGTGTTGATATATTAGCTACAATAAAATATATAAAATTTAGAAAAATTATATTAAAAATCATAAAAATAGAGAAACATATTAAAAATACAAAAATATTTTCTTGAATTTTTGAATATATATAGATATATTTAAAATTATAAAACCCTATATATAGTATATATATCTTATATTACTTATTTACTTATTATTATTAATTACAAATACATATTATATATTTAAATCTTTTAAAAAAAGGTATTGTTCCCATATATATTTCTATATATTTATTTATTATATTTGTCTTGTATATTATTTATAAATCTATATTATTATTATGTATAGATATAACACACACACATACATACATAGAGGTGTGATCCTATGAAAGCAAAAAATTGTGAGAGCATGAGAGGGATGATTCTGAACCACATGATTTTGTTTTCTCTCTCCTAATCTTTTCTCTCCTAGGTGAATCATGTGGTCCAGAATTATCCCTCTCATGCTCTCACAACTTTTTGCTCTCTTAGGATCACTCCTCTACATACATATTCTATCTTTAGAACAAAAGGAAATAAAATTTTGCCAAACTAAAAAATAAAATAAAAATTCAAAATTGTAAAAAATATAAAACATTTAAAACCAATAAAAATTAAATATAATTAAAACCCCTCAAAATAAAAAATAGAAAAAGTACAAATAATAATAATAATTAGGTTTTTGTTAATTAATAATAATTATACTTATCCAGTTTACTTTTCATGGTTCGACCCCTATACATGCTTGATATACACATCCTACGTAAGGTATAATAAATTTCACCCCACATTATTGATTGTTTATTTACATATTGTGGGTTGATTGTTGATGATTGGTTGAGATACTTAGTATCGTAAGAGTGACCACAACAGTGATTGTCGGATCCAACTTATTGAACACTGCAAGCCTTCCAAGACCATGCACTAGGAACCCATGTCCCGACCATATGTATCAGATGGTTTTTGCTCTGCATATACCATATGCACTTTTCCTTATGTTTCCATGATATGTGGTATGTCATCGAACAAGTGATATCAAAACCTCGATCGAGGGACTTCAAATCGGATCCGTCTTTTTTATGATCAACCATACATCACCCATCGTCGGACTCCGATTTGTTATGTGGTTTTCGTGTTTAGATGAGTTTTGAGACGTTCAATGTTGCCATTGTATACCCCATAGTATGAACTCATGTTAGGTGCCTTTGTGTTGTCCTGCTTCTCATTTCATAATTAATAAATATTCTATATCAAGTTCTCAAATATCATGATCTAATCATGCGATGCTGACACTCATAGCCTTATAATTTAGATTTCTCGTGTGGCTATGTTGGAATTAGATTGCATGATTTAGAAGAATTTTTTATCTTATATGTAGTAGATCTTTGATATAAAGGATGTGTATGATATGTTCAATTAAAAATCGGACCTAATATGTATGAAATTTTTGATGGTCGTAACTTGATATACTAAATGTTATACAACTTCTAATTCAGAGTAAGATGGTCGCATCTCGTGAATTAGGATTTCAATTTCAATGTTGTTTGATATTTAGTTTATGTTGATTAGAATATATTTTTATTTCATATTTCATGATACCTTATATGTGTTTGTGTGATTAGCGAATCATATAAAAATAGATCAAATAGTGTTTTATTTGAAAACACATGTTTGGATTCCAAGAAGAAAATACCCTTTCCCCTGAAATTTTGATTGCTTTATTTTCAAACAAAATTTTTTTAAACATTAAGAATCCCTATGCATTCAAATAAATTATATTGGATTTAGCTATTAACTCAACTCGCTCACATGGTAACTAAGGTGTTGAAACAACATTATATCCCCTCCTATACGACACGATTGAAATTACTTCTTGCCTTGTGATTGACAATTGTAGTTTTTATGGTAATTTTATGAGATGCATATTGGCATTCATTATTGTAGCATGTAATAAGTGCTATGGAGAAACATGTGAGTGTTGAGTAGTATCCTACATATGAGGTCATGTGATGCAAGTTTGAATGCTTATGTATGTTTGTCTCTAAATGAAGATGCATACCATAAAATATGATTCAAATCAACATTAAGTTGATATTAGTAACAAATATGACTATTATTCTCAAAATACGTAATCATCTTAGTAGGCTCGGACTCCCTTAAATTTTCAAATTCAAACATCAAATGAACTAGTCGTCGGATGACATTTCATGGTCTGTCGCCATTACATAAGGTTATCGTCACAATGAGTCTCCTTTGCAACATCCAAGCTCCACACGACAAGAGAGTGTGAATCGGGTCGTTTCGTTTCTCGGAATGGATGAACCATATGCGCATTGACTCCATTAATGTTCCTTTTATTATGGAGATCTCTCGGATTGTGCATAGCGTGTAACTATAATCAATGATGGTTAGTTCGATTAATATCATGTTAATGTGCACCTGCATGGTGGAGTGCGTGGATAGTAAATACTAGATCATCGAGAACACAAGGTGGACTTGCGAGATGGAAATAAAAACAATATTTTTTTTTCATCGGGCCTCCCCCCTCCTTTTTTATTATAGCAGCCCAACCAAAAACAAAGAAGCACCTTTTTTTTAAATGCGGTAGGCCTCATTAAGCCAAAAAAATACTGATGCACCTCTTTAGGGTTCCCAATTAGGAACCTCTCACATCTACGAAGATGGTTGCCACTGCCTTTGGGGATAGATCGAGGATGTGAGAGGGAACGTCGCCGGAGTCCAATCAGCCTGATATATTGGGGTGTGCGGAAAGTGGAAAGGAAATCTCATATCACACTTGAGGTATTACAGAAAACGTACCTCATCTTACATGAGTTAGAAAGGGAATTAATTTTCAAATATTTCAAAAGTGAGACATATTTATTTTAAATCTCCTTAAATAAAGTGTTCTAAAACAAAAATTATTTATATTTTAAATGATTGACCTTAATCGACTCAAACAAAACTACTTGAAATTTTAAATGATTAACCTTAATTGACTCAAACAAAACTACTTGAAGTTTGAAAGAATCAAATTTCCGTGATTCGATCCATGATTTGAATATATATATATATATATATATATATATTACGTGCAACTTAAGCACATAACTTATGTGTTCATCGGTGCAAGGCATGTTAATCAACGAGGAATAATAGTTTAATAGAAGTGGTATGGTGACCATGTACTAATGCATTTATATATTCTTTGTCTCTCTATCGAATATGCTTTAGAAGTATCACGTTGAATATGTTGGATAGATCCTCCTCAATCTGAATGAGATGTTTGTGTTAATGACATGCACATACACATGCATAGCTTTGACGATGATACAAATGATGTTCTTGTTATACCTTGTGTTTTATCTAGCAAAGAACATGATGACAAAAGAAGATTCGATGAAAGCTCAATCTAATGCTATTACAAGCAGTGAATACGCCAATGGAGCTATGAGACATTACATGAGGATTCGATGAACAAGATCAAATAGTTCTTAGTATTGTAATTTTAATGAGAGATTTTCATTGTAAGTTGCGTGCATATACATCATATACAACTCCATTTCAAATTCAGTTGTTAAAGGTAATCAATCGACTAACTGAATATTTGTAGTTGAATGATGTCTAGTAAACTAATGACTTGATCATAAGACTTAAGATAATTGGGCAAGTACGGGTCGATTTTGTCACTCTTGCTCTTTTACGCTTGATTACTAATTTAAGCTATTACACGTGCGCGCACACATACATATATGCATGTTTAACTATATTGAGATTGTTAGCTCACGTCTATTTTGCGATCTAATTTAGGTAACATGAAAATCCTACATAGGTATTTATTATTTTATGAGTACTTTGAGTAGATTGCGCCCTCCATTTCCTTTTTATAATGCTTACTTTCTGATGTACATTCTTTTGTTCTCAAGATGTAATTAAATGTATTATTGGAGCACATACTTTTGGGATATAGATGGAATGCAAAGTAACTATATAACATTCTCATGCTTATATATTATATTTTGTACTAGTGCCAGCTGAGATATATGATTGGTTTTATATGCATAAGTGGTTTTCTACTTATGTTCAAATCTCAAAGGTTATCATCGTACCTTCATTGGACACTAATGGTCTTGAAGGAAAAGGGGGGTTAAAATCTTGAGCTAGGTTGCATGGTCAAGGTCTAGCCGGTTGTATGGATCGGGACACGATATCGTGTGGTCTAAACACTTGCTGGCATCTTGTGCGGACATGATCGATTATCAACCGGTATTGCATCTATTAAGGGACTGACTAATGCATGTTGATGGATGATATTACTTTGATTAGGTGATTTTTGTGGGTCATGCACGAATTATATAACCCATGCATGAAATTGGTTGATTAGCAATATTTGTGTGGTACAACTGGTTGATTACTAGGGAGCTGATTACTAGGGAGCGGATCCTTTGTTGTGCAATAAGGATCTGTTTTAATTCGAGAGTGTGTGGGAGCCGCTCGATCGAGATCGAGCACTTTGCATAGTAAGGGCCCACAAAATCTCTGATTTCGTAGAACCGCTCGATCTCGATCGAGTGGCTCACTCACACCTCGGGTTATAGCAGATCCCTGCTGCACAGCAGAGGATCCGCTGGGTGATTACTGATGCATGTTGATGGATGATATTACTTTGAGTACATAATCTTTGTACACCATGCAATAACATTTGTATGGGCAACTGGAAGATTACCATATATTAAGTTATGCATGGTTCAATCGATACTTATTGATGGATGATATTATTTCGTAAATGGTTGTTGTGGAATAAGCATTGACCTATGACTATGACACCTAATATAATAATTTGATCTATTACTAACAGTTGCTTGAGGTGAGTGGTTGATTACCAATAGTTGATATAATCATGGACTCATCTAATGCTCGTTAATGGATGACATTGTTCTTACAAGGTTCTCATTGTGGACTAAGCATCAAAAGTTTTTGAAACCGAACCGGAAACCTTATTGAAATGGTCGGATCGGGTCGAACCATGTAATCAAATCGGTTCAGCAGGATGATGATATCATCTTTATTTAAAACCGGATTAAACCGGACCGGTGAAAACAAGTGGTTGAACCGACTAATCAAACTGAAATAAAATAATATATATAACATGCACTTAATATACTTGAAATATATATAAAATACATAGATAACGTATATATTTCACACTATACATAAAGTATTTTTCTTCTACACCATCAAATATCATACATATCATGTATATATACAGATTATTTGGATTAGATGCTCTATAACATGATAATAGTTTAATTATATTTAAAATCCAATACATACAAAAAGTTGTGCTAGTGTAGTTGGTTTAGTTGATATTTTGAAAAATAGCAACGGATAAGCATCTCTATGTGGACAGTTGATAATGGTATAATGACATATATGATATTCGTCGCTAATTTTGAGTACGAAAAAACTCATTTCACAACGAATAATATCGTCATTATATATTTAACAAAGGCTAATTTAGTGGCGGATTTTGAAAAAACGGTCATTATAGTTCAATTTTGTTGTAGTGTTAGTCTACATATATGAAATTTTCTATTATCTTTCGTTGATATTCACAATCGCTTGGTCAAGTGCTTCTCTTGTTTATCTCACATTTCTCTTGTGGTTTATGGTACATAGATCTTGTGATGGCATCTTATCATTTGTTCATATTCTCTACTATATAAAATGAGATGCTTTGTCTTCATTTGTGTAACACCCAATATAGTGTCACATCAGAAACTCACAAAGTGTGTGTGGATTATAAGAGTGTGGAAAACTATTTGACAACTTGAGCTTAAACATTTTGGGTGGTAGTCACCGGGTCCAAATGTTAGATTATAAGAGTAGGGAATTTCTAATTCTCAACTTGAGCTTAAACAATTTGGATGGGTGCGAAGGAGTTCATTTGAGCTGAAGTTAAACAAGTTGTCAGGGTTTGTTTTCTCCAAAAACGATCTAAGGATCTAAGCTTGATACGTTACAATCCGCAGCATGGCTGAGAAGACTTGTTGCCTTTGCTTTCCCATGCCATCTTCTTAGTTTTAATAAGAGGCGTGGTGGGTAGGAGATCAGCATACTTCTATGTCTTCCAATGGCTAGATGAGATAAGTTGCCTTTAAACCATTTGCCTAAGAGATGAGTTGGATCATTTGTTTGGCTTGAACACTTGTGGTGGATTCGCTCGCCTCCCATCTCCTCGATGCTTGCCTTCTATCTTTGAACGTTGGTCTTAACCCTTGCTCGATTTTTGGATTTGAATGCTCGACCTAGCCTTTTCTCAGTTCTTGAATCTACATGCTCAATTAGCCTTGACTCGATCTTGGATTATAGTGCTCATTTTAGCCTTTGCTTGATTTTTGGATATGAGGGCTTAACTTGGCCATTACTTGACTCTTGGATCCACATACTTGGTTTAACTTTGGCTCAACTCTTGAATTGGAGTGATCGGTTTAACCTTTGGATGTTTGGCTATTTGGTCTTGATGCTCGACTCTTGCTTATCGCATGTGTGGTACGCGGCGTGAGTATTTTATTTCTCATCGCTAAATACGCAATGGAACTCAAAATATAGATGTAGATTCATATTTGGGAAAATTGAAATAGTTGTAAAAAAAGTGAAAGAAAATTAATTTCAAATTCCACTAACTACAATAAATAGTAGGAAATGAGAAAACACGTATTTGGGATTTATAGTGTTTAGAAATGAATAGACATTTTTAGAAGAGATATAAACATTAATCAAATCGATTTGCAAGCAATTTCTTAAATTAAACCCAGGCTTTACAAACAATTATTAATTTATTAAAATTTACTCTTCTATTTTTTATAAAAAATAAAAGAACACTAAGACAAGAAAGAAATTTTGGAAAAAATGAAATAAGAAAAAAATGATGAAATAGATAAAAATGCATAACATAAAATAATAAACATGAGAAAAATAAAAAATGACGTAAACATATTTATCAAATAAATAAAATAAGTGCAAAACACTAAAAAGGCAAAGAAAATACTCAAAATGCATGAAAATCGAAAGCAAATCGTGAAACCTCGTATTGATGTTGTTAAATGAAAGGTTACTAATTTCTGTCTACAACACCAAGAAATAATCGTGCATGTCACATACAATATCAATCCAAAAAATACCAAACTAATAATGTAAATGTAGCTTTTGTGGGCTCCAGATTAATCTATATGGATGCGATCTTGAGAAATAAGAATAGGATCGGTTTAGATTTGATCCACTCAAGACGAGATTTAGAACTTAATGTTTTAAGTTAATGCTTTTAAGGATTTAATGTCAAGAAGAAATGAATTGATACAAATAAAATAGAAGTACATGAATTATTTTCTTTAAGTAATTATTAACCATATTTTTAATATATTAATTTGTAATCGAGAATAAAGTTTGTTGCTTATACAATTTAAGTAGAGTTAAATGCTCTCGCAGAGGGTAAAAGAAGGTAAAAATAGAACATATAGAGCTAAATATAAAAAAAGCAAAATTTAAAGCACACAAACGAAGAAACACGTGCCGCTTTACTTGTGTTAGTATCTCATGTTTTATGCATGGCACACTCAAACATGCTCTTTTGCCACTATATGTACAACCAAGTGGACATGGGCATGCTTTATGCTAATCTGCCATCTAATTAATGATATACAAAATACAATGGTGACCCTTACAAGCTTGGGCAACTAGATGTTGTTAAGGTGCACGCAACGACCAAGATAAGCTAGAGGTGTGATGAAATTATTGGTAGGATAAATTACAAAAAAAGGCATCAACTATGCATCGACTCCTAAGTAGATGTTAAACATGTGAGCCCACGACAAGTTATTAAGCAATAAAAGTCATCGCATATCATTCCGTTTGAAATGAAGAATAACTCAATTGTATAGTAAGTCCATTAGTTCAATTATGATTGTGTACCATAGCCATCTTGATATTATAAAGTTGTTGATCTAATTGTTGGATCATAGAGGACGGTGTAAGATTGAATATCTAAAGAGTTAGATTGAGGACTCAACCGCACCATCAAGTGATTATCAAGAAAGGATCTCTAGCTTGTGAAGGAGATGACAATCCTTGACATTCGACCGGCCTCTCTTAACATAGGTCCTCTGCATAGGAATAGAGATTCGTAGGTGTTGGATGAGTAGGGACAAAGAGTTTACTTAAGGAGATCAAGACAATGAAGGCCTATATCGTATGTTGTCATGATAAAAGTAAGCATCCTTTGATCGAAGATAGATGTGTTACTATATGTCTAAGTATGTACATTAAGAAGATCATTTGGTTGATGACCTAATCAAGATCTATAAACCGATGAGCTGGTGCGCATACAAGGGCATATTATGAGTAGTACGATCTCTCAAAGGAGTCATACAAGCTCGTCATTGAACTGGAAGATATGAGTTCACTCATGATGTATTGAGATAAAACAAATTCCAACATTGATATTCTTGTTTTGAAAACAAGACAAGATTTTGAAAGTATGATATATGCTTTTGGAAAGTATATGATCCATACCAATTCCCAATGATTGAATGAGAAACTTAACAATAAAATCATGAAGAAGACGGTTCAAATATGTTGAGAACTTTGTGTTTAATCATAGTCATTCGGTATGCAAGATGTATGTTTATTGGAAATACTCGAGTGTGTTGTGATCTTAAACGATTATATACCATGACTCTTCCATTTCGAGGGAAAGATGAAACAGATTTGGATTTTAGTGATTCTACTCAAAAATCTTATTATCTAATCTTAGTCCGGTAGCTGTCACTCTAAGGATCAGGGCGGAGGTCCTGGGACGAAGGAGCAGCGCCAAAGATGAGTGAGAAAGTGCGGCGGAGGTTGGGTTAAATAGTGCTAGGGGTCCGAGAAGAATGGGTCGGGCATGGTTGTCGGAGCTCGGACCCCGAGGAAAAACCACCGGGCGTGGATCTCGGATGTAGGAAGTATGATTAGGACCCGGGGTTTAGGCGAGTGTAGCTCGGATCATGCGGGGGTAATTATAAGAAGTCGGGTTGCCAATTAGAGCTCGCCGTTTATTAAATATTTGGAAATTCGATTAAAATAATAAATAGCTTTATTTCGAAAAACTTAAAACATGAAAAATGTTTATTTATTTTCAAATTAATTTTTAGTGATTTTTATTTATTTTTTTGAAGTATAACATATGTATTTGCAAAATATTATTATTATATATAGGTATGTACACATATGTATTTTTTTTTAATTGTTTATTTTTGTATATTTATTCCAATTTTATATTTTATTTATTCATAGAAGAAAATTTGGAATAAAATGGGATTTTTATTTTATTTTTATTGTTTATTTAAATATAATAAATAAATACTTTTATATACATGTTTACATGGTATATATACAAAGTGGATTTTGGTTTTTATTTTATTTCTTGTTATTTTATTTTTATTTTTCTAATTTTTATTTTATTTATTTACACCATGAAATATGGAATGTGAAAATATTTTTATTATATTTTTATTAATTATTTACAAGGGGAAAATAAATAAATAGGTTATTCTATATACATGATCCATGTTCACTAATGAAGGAATTTTATTTCTTTTTGTTTTTCTTGTATTTTTCCCATTTTTATTTTGGTTTTATCTTTACAAATATGTACAAATTAATAAACACACATTTTTATTTCTATTTAGAGGAAAATAGTTTTTATTTATATACATAGGTATAAGTACACACAACTGAGCTTCCCTATCTCTCTCTACTTGAATTCTTTTGCGGTCAGGCCCATACTGAGCCCTCCCTTGGGATTAGGTCATTCAATATTTATTCTAAATATTTCCCTCTTTTTCTTGTGTTCCTTTATTCCTTTATTTTGGCACAAAAACATGCTAATTATGCATATTTACATGATGCAAGTATTTTGGTAATTTATGATATTTACACTTATTTACATGATGTTTTGCTCAAGTTTCTAGCTAAAATACAGGAATAAAGAGTGATGAATTGAGATTCATCACCCCCCCTGTACTTTACTTTTGCTAGTCCCTTAGCAAACACTTATTTGAAAAAGAAGTGCAAAAGAGAAAGAAAAAGAAAAAGAGAAGAAATCAAGGTTGATTATTAAACTTTTCTTCATTAAATTGAAATATGGAGCTCGGTCAGACCTTTGGATTATTAATTTGTCGGAACTTCATTTGGACTTAAGCTTAAAACTTAACAGCCTCTGAGTTCCACCGATCTATGGTCAAGACTCCTCAATAAACCAGATCAGAACAAGTCTACATACACAAACTCTAATGACCATGAATCTTTCCTTGTACGGTGTAAGTGATATGTAGCTCCCCACCTCAGAAGTAACAAAGAAACAACCTCCCTCAACCCGGTAGCTCTAATGCCTCGGTCTAGCAACTCTTTCCTCGAGAAGCGGGGTATTCCCTTCTAAGTTCAAGTGCAACCGGCTCAAGAAGAGGGGGAAGAAGAGAATGGACCATGGTCAGTGTAGCCATGTATCCTTGGGAGCTCTAACCAGTGTAGCTAAGTATCCCGCTGCAAGCTTCATGAGATGGAACATGTATACCATAAGCTTTTGCTTTATTTGACTATATATACTCCGGTGGGATTATTAAATTTTCAATCCGACCCACCACTTTTTTGGAGTTCTTTTCTTTTTGCACATTTTTTTGTGTGTGTCTGTACAACATATCTACATGGTGCAGCATATATACAAGGAGTTTTTCCTCTTGAGCCAGTAGACTATCCCTCTTTTGAAGCTTTATTGCAACCCACGGCTTCTGTCTTTAGACTTCATAACCACCAGATCAAGTTGAGATGCACTTCCTTCACTATAAGAAGAAGAGAGGTTCCGCCTAGAAGTACTACCCTCATATGCTACCCCAAGACTAGACCTGGCCAAATTGCGGGCCGGGCCGGCCCATGGGCTGGGCCGAACGGGCCGAGGTTAAAAAACCTCTGCCCAAAGCCCACCCATGGGCCCCCATGGCCCATTTTAATCATTTTCCATTGATTTTCTTAATAGTATTTCATACGTATAAATGATTTTATTAATACCATCTATACTTTATATAACTAATATACGTAGTTTACATGTTACTTGACATGTAATTCATTGAATTTTTATTTAAAACTAGCGTCATAAATGAAAAACTTAAAGCATATCATATTAATATATGTATAATTTGACATATTTATATATTTTTTATTTTTTGCGGGCCAGGCCGGGCCGGCCCATGCTTAAATTTCGAAGCCCAAGCCCGGCCCATGAGCGGGTTGGGCGGGCTGGGCGGGCGAGCCCCCAGCCCGTTGGCCAGGTCTACCCAAGACAAACGAAACTGCCTCCTCACCAACTCATCCGTGGAGAGCTATGTGTAAGGTGCTGGTGCAAGTAAAGCCATTGTCTCTGAGAGTCATGTGTGTGTTGTTAAGTGCTATTCTTAGGCTTATCAAGATGACATATGCTCATAGCCTAGTGGACTCAAAGAATTAAGTCCCAATGGACCTGAAAAGTCTCAATCCTAAGCCCTATAAGGTTCCTTTTATTGTTAGGTGGATTAAGGTCTTAACCAAGCTCCATTTGTCAATTTAATTCTAGGTCAGTTTAAATGTCAACTATGCTTTAGAAAAATTGTGCAAGTATTTACAAAGATGTTATTTTACAAAGATGCAATTTACAAATATTTACAAATGTGCAAAATTTTTTAAAAATGTTTGAAAACATGGATGAATGCATGAATGCGAAGTTTTGCAAAATATTTACAAAAATTTACACAAGGTTTTTGCAAATTTTTTGTTTTTCAAAACATTTTAGAAAAATTTTGTATTATATACATAATTTTGATATGAAAATATTTACAAGCTATTTACACAAAAAGATTTTACAATCCTTTGTATAAAAATAATTTTATAAATAACTAGGTATGTGCAAGATGAATTTTATGTACAAGGGAAATTTTTTTAATTTTTATGTATTTTTAGCCATTTTTATTTATTAACGCACTCACACAAAGTACGAGTTATGGCTAAAGTATATATGAAATATATACACACCCCCCCCCCCATACTTAGCTCGAACGATGTCCTTAGAGTGATCAAGAGCGATGAAGAAGACATAACTCGTGCTTAGTATAGGGAAGTGAAAAGGAATGGCTATATACAACGATGAATCAAAGAATAGAATGAAGAGAACTCAGTGTTCCCCCTATACTTAGGATCAAGTAATCCTAAGTACAACAAGCTGTACATGAAGGTAAATCTGAGTGAAATGATGAACAGAGTCTACCCACCTATACTTAAGGTGAAATATCCCTAAGTATAGGCAGCAAAACAGGGGTAGAAAGAATCAAAAGAATACCCGAGAGTCCTACATCCCCCCTATACTTAGGGTAAAGTACACCCTAAGTATAGCATAATCATAAGATGAGAAAAGAGATGTGGGACTAAATAATAGAGTGATATGGACAACTGGATCTATACAAGTCTGAAGAACAGTGATAATCAAGCGTGAGATGCAATAGATGTGAGTCAAGAGACCACATCTCACGCAAAGTGAATAGGAGCAACATCAATGACCCGCAACTCATGATCTAGATATGGCTTGAGCCGATGGCCGTTCACTCAAAAGGTAGCATCAGAAGACAACTCAGATATATCAATACTCCCATTGTCATGCACCTTTCTAACCAAATAGGGTCCCTTCCATTTGCTCTGTAGCTTCCCTAGAAATAATCGAAGCCTAGCATCAAACAGCCATACTCTCTGTCCTGGCTCAAACTGCTTGTGGCTGATATGAGAATCATGTCACTCCTTCACTCTCTACTTATAATGTAGGCTGTTTGAAAAGGTAGTATCACAAAGCTCCTCCAAGGCTGCTAACTCTACCCTCCTCTGATCTCCTACACTCTCTGGATCCAAAAGTATATCGGTGACTGCCCAAAGTGACCTATGTCTCAGCTCAACAGGTAAATGGCACGGCTTGCCATAAACGAGGCGAAATGGAGAAGTACCCAAAGGTATCTTGAAAGACGTCTGATATGCCCACAAGACCGAGTCCAAAACCTGTGACCAATCCTTTCGGTCAGGGCGGACGACTTTCTGCAATATAGTCTTGATCTCCCTGTTCGACACTTCAGCAAGACCATCTGTCTGAGGATGGTATGGAGTGGCAACTCGATGGTCTATGCTAAACTCGCTAGCAAGGGCCTTTACCTTGTCGTTGACGAAATGAGACCCCCGTCAGATATCAACACTCGAGGTACCCCGGACCGTGAAATGATATTCTTCCTCAAAAATCTGCAAACAGTCCTAGCATCTGTGGTTCGGGCGGGGATGGCCTCAACCCAACGACTCACATAATCCACGGCTAACAGGATGTACTCGAATCTCTGACTCCTAGGGAATGGACCCATGAAATCGATGCCCCATGCGTCAAAAACCTCACAGAAGTGTATGAGCTGCATCGGCATCATATCACGTTGTCCACAAGTGCCCATCCTCTGACAGTCAGTACACCTCTTCACGAACTCACCAGAGTCCTTGAAGAGAGTAGGCCACCGTAGGCCTGATTGGAGCACTTTCTGTGTCGTTCTCCTCCCTGAGTGATGTCCTCCTGCCTCAAGCTTGTGGCAGTGAGTAAGGACACTGTGGTGCTCCTCCTGAGGAATGCACCTACGCCATATACTATCCCCTCCGTCATGGTAAAGGATGGGATCCTCCCAATGGTAAAACTTGGCCTTCGCGAGGAAGGTCTCAAGTTTCTGCCTGGGCCAATCTTGTGGAACTTTCTTGGCGACAAGATAGTTCACAATATCAGCATACCATGGGAGTGAGGCGATAGCAAGGATCGCCTCATATGGGAAGGTCTCACAAATAGGGTCAATCTACTCATAATCCTCAAGATACTCCAATCGGGAGAGATGATCCGCCACCACATTCTTGACTCCAGGCTTATCCTTAATCTCTAAGTCAAACTCCTGGAGTAGAAGGATCCATCTGGTCAATCTAGATTTGGCATCCTTCTTTGCCATGAGGTACCTGATGGCGGTATGATCAGTGCAAATGGTCACTCTAGATCCAATGATTTAAGATCTGAACTTATCTAGGGCGAAGACTACAGCTAACATCTCCTTCTCTGTGATGGTATAGTTCTGCTGCACGGCATCCAATGTACGGCTAGCGTAGTGAATGGCAAATGGGACTCCATCCCTCCTCTGTCCTAGCACGGCCCCTACGACAAAATCAGAGGCGTCTGTCATGATCTCGGATGGAAGAGACCAATCAGGTGGCTGGAGAACAGGAGCCTCTATAACACAGCTCTTGAGAGTCTCAAATGATGACAGACACTTATCATCTACAAGGAACTCGGTGTCTTTCGTAAAAATATCAATCAACGATCGGGCAAGCCTGCTGAAATCGTGAATGAAGCATCGGTAGAAACCGACGTGCCCCAGGAAAGATCGTAACTGCCGCAAGTTGGACGGTGGATCGAGTTTTCTAATGACATCCACCTTGGCCGGATCAACCTCCATCCCCTGTTGGAGATGATGTGGCCAAGCACCGTCCCTTGAGTCTCCATGAAGTGACTCTTCTCCCAAGACAACACAAGGTGAACCTCTATGCATCGCTGAAGGACTCTGTCTAGGCAGTCAAGACAGGAGTCGAATCTGTCGCCGTAGATCGAGAAATCATCCATGAAGACCTCCAAGCACTCCCCCACCATGTCCAAAAAGATAGACAGCATGCATCTCTGAAATGTCGCAGGGTGTTGCATAGCCCAAATGGCATGCGTCTGAAGGCAAATGTCCCAACGGGACAGGTGAATGTGGTCTTGTCCTGGTCTTCGGGCGCGATGGCCACATGATTGTAGTCGGAGTACCCATCCAGAAAGTAGTAATGGCTCTTCCCTGCCAGTCTCTCAATGATCTGATCAATAAAGGGCAGGGGAAATGATCCTTCTTGGTGGCCTGGTTGAGTCGTCTGTAATCTACGCAGACCCTCCAAGAAGTGGGTACCCGAGTAGCGATCTCCTCTCTAGACTCCGTGACAACAGTAGTGATGTCCGTCTTCTTGGACACCACATGCAACGGACTGACCCACTTGGAGTCGAAGATGGGGTAGATAAAATCGGCGCTCCACCACTTCGAGATCTCCTTCATGACAACCTCTCTAAGATTCGGGTTCAGCCGCCGCTGGAACTCACACGGCGGCTTTGCCTCATCCTCGAGATAGATGAGGTGAGAGCACAGAGCCAGACTGATCCCCTGGAGATTTGCTACACTCCATCCTATCGCCTTACGGTTCTTTTCAAGAACCCCCATCAGATGGGATTCTTGCTCTCCAGTCAAATCAATGGAGATAATGACTGGGTACATCTCATGCTCACCCGCAAGGAACCTATAGTTCAGCGATGCTGTAGCGGCTTCAGCTCTGGACAAGTCGGTGCTGGCAAATCTGGCTTCTGAAGAATCCGAGTGTATGCTGCCAAATCTGCACAGGAGAACGAGAACTCTCTCTCGCAAACTGGATCCGGAGAAGGTTGCTCAACTGGTCTGTCTCTGCTCTGCTCAGAATCAACCTCTCTAGCTGTAAGCTCAGTGGAAGTTAGACAAGGTGTGAAATCATCAAACTCTGCCAAATCAGTATCTGACTCCGAGGGATCATACTCACAAAAATCTGTATCGCGATCACGAACCGAATCTACAGCCTGAAATGTATCCTGGACCAGGAATGCGCTCTCCAAGCTCTCCTCTGCTGGCGTCTCTGCATCAGCGAACTCTGAAGGTGAGAGGATGGCATGTGCTACTAGATCTGCCCAAACTGCCTCATCATCTGTAATCTCAAAATCGCAGTCCTGGTGGATGTCCCGACCTGACTCTGTCATCTGCTCTGAATCTGTGGTCAGCTCTGAGCATTCTGAATCTCTAGCTCTAGTCTCCTCGACCGTCTCTATTTGTATACTCTCGCCCTCGACGTGAAAGTATACTTTCCCGCTATCATAGTCGGAAACTGCCTTGGCTATGGCAAGAATGGGCGTCCTAAGATGACGGGGGCATTGGTCACAGACTCAGGGATCTCCATGTCCAACACTACGAAGTCCACGGGGAATTTCAGGCCCTGAATCGTGACAACAACGTCCTTCAACAACCCCTTCGGCCTCTTGACTGATCAATTAGCAAATTGAAGGACCGTCCTGCTCTGTCGGAGAGTGCCCAACTCGAAGTGGTCAAGAAGGGCTACCAGAAGTAGGTTGATCGAAGAACCGCTGTCTAATAGAGTGCGGTCGAACATCTGCTCATGAATATGGCATCTGACATACGGGTCTCCTGCATCTGGCCTCTTGGCTGGCAAACGGTTCTATATCACGAAACAAGTGGCTCTGGTCAGCACATGGATCTCAGACTGATGGTTCCTCCTCTTCCTCCTAACTGTGGTCCTGTCTCTGAGCGATCTCTGGAGTAGAGGGATGTGCTCCAAGGCCTCCTGTAGAGTCAGCTGAATATGAAATCGATCTATCATCTGTTGGCTAAACTCTATCTGATGACTCTTTTTGGGATTTTTTTGATTTTCTTCCCCTTTCCCATGTGAAGTGCTCGAGGAATGGGGATCACAGGGTCCTTCTCAGATGAAGGACTAGGAGAGGGCCTGGCATGCTCATGAACAGCAGAATCCACACAATTATCATCAATCAACACATGTGGATCCGAAAACAACAAACCCTTTCCTTTATTTCCAGAAATGTCCTGAGATACATGTGTAGATGGAAAAATAACAGGACTAGCAGAAGTGAAAATGGTGGCTTCAGTACCACCCTCGGCATGTCTTGCGGCACCAGTACCGTGCTCTGGCTCAGCAGCTATGGTGGCGTCAGTACCACCTCCTCGAACTGGTGAAGTGACGGCTTCAGTACCGTCAGCCGGATCAACGTCCATGGTGGCATCAGTACCACCGTCATCATCTCTCGCGGCCTCAGTACCGCGCTCCTCCTGGCGCTCCTGGTGTCGCGTGGGACCGTCGCTCAGACGAGGCACCGCCTGCTGGCATCCTACCACTCCTAAATGTGACAAAATCAGCATCAAACATGTATGTAGACAAATCACCAAAAGAATCACTAGGAGTTGTAATCTCTGTAAACTCTACCTGCTTAGACTTCCTCTTCAGGTTGTTTGGGTTCGGCTCAATCTGGGCAGGGATGGCGACCTTCCCTCTCACTATCTCCCGCATCTCTTGGCGGAACTCGTCTATCTCCTGTCTGAATGTAGCCTGCTGCTCTGTCATGAGGTGGGCTAAGTCGTCCAAGGCGGGGCTCTCATAGGCGGACCCATAAGAACCTGACGGGTGGCCTCGTTGGTAGTGAGGCTGCTGTTGTGGCTGATGCGGTTGAGAGGGGTACTGTTGGGGATGATGCTGCTGCTGAGGCTGATCATGCCTCCAAGAATGTCCCTGCTGATAGGGACGAGGACCATACTGCTGCTGGGGCTGGGATGACTGATGCTGGTACACTGGGGGCTGCTGCTGTCGGTAATCTCGCTGATGGCCGTACTGGCCACCCTGAATTGGAGGCCGCTGATGGGAACTGGCACCTCCGGCCGACCAACGGAATCTGGGATGGTCTCGTCGGATACCGGGTTGGGGTCGGTCGTGCTAAATCCTGTTGACATCCATCAACGGCTCCGGCTCGTAAGGGGGCAGTGGGAGTACTGCCAGAGGCTGATTCGGCTGGTAGACCACCATCTGAGTGTCTAGAGATGGTGGTGGCTGGTAGTACTGCTCCGGCTGCTGGTACGGCTCTGCCTGTACAAGGTGAACCTATCTAGGCTGGGTGGAGCGCTGGGATGAACTGCCACTACTACTCGGATCCCCTCGTGCCTGAAGACGGGGCTGAGAAGCTGTCTGTGCCTCCTGAAGACACATGACATGTGTCTTCAGGTCACTCAGTAACTGTGCCATCTGCTTCATCTGCGATATGCTCTGGCACTACTTCTTCTCGATCAGCTCCGTCCGATCCAACTTCTCGTTGATAATGCCCATATCGGCGACTGTAGACTCGGCCTGTGCGGCTGCTGCTGACGAAGTGGAAGGACCAGCGTCGACCCATGCTATCCTCTGAAACTGAACGGGTTGTGGCTGAGGGCGTCCCTGAGTGTAGAGTCGGGTCTGGGACATCACTGTGTAGTTCTCGGCCATCTCATCGTAGATAGCCCAGACCTGATCCTCGTCCTTGGCGAAGTAGGAACTGCCACAAGAAGCGTTCACCAAGCCCTGCATCTCTGGTGTCAACCCACAAAGTAAGCTTTGAACTAGGTTCGGCTTCGTGATGTCGTGGTGCGGGCATCTGTCAGTAAGCTCTCTGAACCTCTCCCATGCCTCGTGAAACTTCTCGTTGGGGAGCATGAAGAAGTTACTGATCAAGGCCCTCGCTGCATTGGTCCGCCCGAGTGGATAGTACTTGTGCAAGTACTCGGTGCGGAGCTGCTCCCAGTTGTACACAAACTTCTCCAGATGCTTCAGCCAGGTGGCTGCTCTATCTACCAGTGAAAAGGGGAAGGCAATCATCTGGATGGTGTCATCGTCCACCTGTCTGTCGTGGACGGTGCTGCAGATCATCAGAAACTCCTGGAGATGGAGATGGGGCTCCTCTGTGGCGAGCTCGTGGAAGCGGGGAAGCAACTAAAGTGTGTTCGGGGGGAACTTGAAGTCCCCCACGATGGATGGAAGTACCACCCAGCTGTGTGTCTGCGTCGATCTGGGGTTGTGCAACTCCCGCATCGGTCTCGGCTGCTCTGTTGCTGGCTGGCCTCCTCCTGCTCCTCCTCCTCCTAGCTGATATGTTGCTCCTCCTCCCGTGGCTCTTGGCTGATCTGCTACGGCTCTCAATCTCTCCATCTCTCTCCTCATGTCCACCATGAAATCCCCAGGTCTCGTATCTGTCTCTACATCGTCTCAAGGGAGGCTAGCATGGTGGTGTTGATCGCACCCTGGTCCAGAACATAGGTAGTCGTCTCTGGCCTCTGACCCTCAGTGTGATCCTCGTTGTTGGTCATGGTCTCTGCAAAAGCAAAAGACCCAAACTCAGGTGCCGAAATATCATCGGTCTGCTGTCTCGCATCTGGCACTGGCATCTCAGGTATAGAAGAAGGGTGGTCAAGGGGGAACAGGGCAGAATCGAACTCGGGTTTGGAGAGCAGGTCTGGGCTCTCACGAACCAACCTAGATGAGCGTGCTGGAGTGCTAAAAAGCGGTGCAGCCAGAGGCTTCCTAAGGGACCTCCAGCCCATCAGCCTCGATCTGGCGAGTCTGACGGATGAGATCTGGAAACAAGTAAGATGAGAAAACAAACCCCGAATTCACCTACTCCACGCTGAGCTGAAGACCGTAAGAGCTCGATCAATTATCTGATCTATTTTATTTAGGTGATCATGTCAGGATATCAGAGCGATTACGTGACCTGGTAGGAATCCAATCCGCCAACCAGACTGTCCCGTATAAAAGGCTGGTAGTCTGATCGGGGCTCGAATGTGTCTCTAGCCTAGTGTGCCGGTCACTCTCTCACGCAATCAAACCAGACAATGAGGGGGTTGCTCTCCTCAAGATAGATTGTTAAGTGAAGTGTCTTTTAGGGTCAAGTTTGTTTAGCAGTCCCAATTTTTATAGTTTTTCTTTTTAGGTATTTTTCGGATAAAAACAATGCCTAACGAATTTTTCGGTTCTCCTGATTATTTAAAGTCCAAAAACAGGGGGAGAAGACGAAAAAGCTGATGCGCGGGAATCAATGATGCATGCAGAGTAAGAGATGTGTACCTGACTCCAGCAGTCTACATGCAGGGTGATCCGCGCATAAATAAAAGACTGAATATAAACTACATATATGATGTGCGCGGAAAACCGTCCCAAGCATAGCAATTTCTACACGAAAGAATAGTAGCCGGGTACTCGAGCCTAGGTCTGGAGTCCTATCTTGGGAGCCACTCGGTGTCTGCCACAATAGATCCTGCACACGTTGTATGTGACTCCTCAAGGCACGTGGACTAGAGCTCTAATAAGCCGACTTTTTCTTGTGAATTAATTAATAAGATCCAATTATTCGAAGTATAGGTACAGGCAGATAATTAAGTGTTTGGATCCTAATTAATTACGTCACAATCAAGGAAAAATTCTAAGCTAAGGCTGAAAACCGTGTAAATCATAAAGCAGTAAATAAACGGTCAAAAACCGTGAAAACCGTGAAAAACTCGGTGAGGTCCCCCGAGCACACCGGTGCTCGGTGATACAGACCCCGAAAACTGTCAAGTGTCCAGTGTGTCCAGGTCCCTGTGTTATTACAAATTAATAATGCAGAAAATAAACTAAACTAATCTACGGCTAATCTCGCGGCTATTCCACGGCTCCCGCACTCCTGCTCGATTCCCCGCGTCCTCCTGCGGCTCTATGCAGAAAAGAGCCGCCTCCGACTCCCGCGGTTGCTTCAGCTTCCGAAAAAACTGTCTCGATCCTAGGGCCCTCGCAAGAAAGCAAATAGAAATGTATCAGACACAGTTATTTGAAAAATTATGCAGATAATATCAGATAAAAATATTTACAAAGCTATGCACAAAAAGCGTGAAAACGACGAAAAAGAAAAACTACTAAGCCGTGCTCCCCGGCAACGACGCCATTCTGATGAGCGAAAAACCCGAGCGACTAAGGTAAATCAGGTGTCAATGGTCGTTGCGACCTCAACCTCTCGGGTCTGGAGCTCAATCGAGAAAATGTAAATCAGACCACCGAACAAAGAGATAAAACAATCAAAACATAAATAGTGGTCCTGGCTATTTTTATTAACATGGTATAACGACAAGGGTCGGTCTCAGGGAGCACGAATTGGCCTTGTGGCCTACGAAATAGTCAAATCGAAAATATTTTTGGTGGGTTTTTATATTTTTTTTAATGTTTTTGTATTTTGATTTTTTAAAGAAATATAGAAACAAGCACACACAACAAATTATTTAATAAATAAAAAATGCTCGAAAAATTCAAAAAAAAATTGTTTTTATGTTTTTTAGGTGTTTTAATGTTTTTGATGAATTTTTCAGAATTTTCTAATTTTTATATGATTTTCTAAAATTCAAAAAGAGCAAAAACAGTAAGCGACTGTCCAGCCAGATTTGAAAGGTCCATAAAAAATAGAAAATGGACCTATAAAAATCTAGAGAAATTTTTATGAAAAATATAAAGAAAGACTAAAATTCAGAAAAAGAGTTTGTATTTTTTGGATTTTCTAGAATTTTATAGAATTTTTATAAGATTGTTAGGGTTTTTCAATTTTTAGGGTTTTTATATATCCAAAAATCACAAAATTTTGATAAAAATTAAAAGAAACTAAAACTAACTTACACTACTTTTTTAGAATTTTTAAAAGAGTTTTTGTATTTTTCTTTTATTTTTTAAATCAGACAGAAGCAAAAACTAGTGTTTTTGAATTATTAAAAATATCAAAAAGTCTCGAAATTGTACCAAATTTTTAATGAATTTTTTACACAGTGGCAAGAGCTGCATGCCCAAATTTCACGCAATTTGGATTTGATTTGATATTTTATTTAAATCAAACAAAGGCTCACAGTGCATAGGGACCTAAATGCTAGAGAAAGTAGTTCCAGGGGCCAATCAATAACAAGCAAGCAAAGTACAGGGGACTGCGTGCAAAATGTCCATGTAATCATGTGCGAGGCACGTGAATCTGGCACGGAGGGACCTAACTGTAATTCCTATTTTAAAACATATAAATAATAACACCAAGGGAATACATGGATAAATGTGCAAATAAACCACAACCTCACGTGTCGATGCACGTGGCCCACATATATAAGGACTAAAATGCAAATAAGGAAAACATGAAGGTCCATAATGCAAATTACCCTAATTAAAAACAACGTACAAAAATATTTACAGGACTAACTAATAAACGCTAAAAGAGAAGGGGCTTAAGGGAAAATTACCCCTTATTAAACCGGACAGCGAAGAGACGCCATGTGGAAGATCGGAGGGTTGTGGCTCGCGCGCGCCTCTTCAGCTGATGGACGCTCGAGGGTTTGCCACGTGAAGGATCTAACGGTGCTGGCTCGTGGAAAACCCTTCGCAGGATGCACGGTCCGGATCAACTCCCGAATGGATCGAACGGCGTAGGCTCCTCGTGAATGGACGACTCTGATTAGATCTGGAGCAGGAGGCTCGATCGAACGGCGTCTGGACAACCTCCAAGAAAAGCTAGCCGGCGAAGTTCGCCGGCCTAATGCGCGTGGTGGAGGCGTCCTCCTGGGCTGCTGGGATATGGAGAAGAAAGCTCTGCTCCTTCCGCAGTTGATAGGGCCCTCCGATGAGGCTAGAAACGTCAGAGACGCTCCTGCGACGTCGGAGAGCTGGAGCTGTTGTGGCTAAGTGCTCGGACCCTCAGATGGGTCCCTTTCGACCTACAAAGTGCACAGAACTACTCCTGGGTCGAGAGCAAAATGCCTCGACCCGGTTAGGGGTGAAATGGAAGCGTGTAGGAGTCAGGGTGGAGACCTCCGGCGAAGCGACGACGGTGGAGGTCGAAGTACCTGCTCCGGGGCGAGACAGGGGGAGTGCGTGGGTGCAGAACGTGAAGAGGGGTCTCACGGAGGTGATCAGTGGTCCGATGATCGATTGGATGAGCGGAGTGAGCGGAATCGATCGGCGACGGCGGAGGGTCGATTTGGGCGTAATGGAAAATTATGCGAAAATAAGGGGATTCGAGATTACCTAGTGGGTAGAATCGACTGGGGATGAGCTCGCGGAGCTCTGGGTCCTTGCCTCGAAGGGTCGTCAGGTCCTGAGGCTCTGGCGCTCCTTGCGGCGGCGCACGATGACAAGGGTCGTCGGATCAGTGGTTGGTGACCTCCTCCTCCTCTCTGCAACACGCCAATCGGTATCTGTCACTCTAAGGATCAGGGTGGAGGTCCTGGGATGAAGGAGCAGCGCCAAAGATGAGTGAGAAAGTATGGCGGAGGTTGGGTTAAATAGCGCTAGGGGTCTGAGAAGAATGGGTCGGGCATGGTTGTCGAAGCTCGGACCCCGAGGAAAAACCACCGGGCGTGGATCTCGGATGTAGGAAGTATGATTAGGACCCGGGGTTTAGGCGAATGGAGCTCGGATCATGCGGGGGTAATTATGAGAAGTCGGGTCAGGGCGCACAGATCCGAGTTGAATGGTCTAGGGGGGGTTGACCGGGGGTCAACATCCCCCGTGGACCAATGAGAGCTCGTCGTTTATTAAATATTTGGAAATTCGATTAAAAATAATAAATGGCTTTATTTCGAAAAACTTAAAACATGAAAAAGGTTTATTTATTTTCAAATTAATTTTTAGTGACTTTTATTTTTTTGTGAAATATAAATTATGTATTTACAAAATATTATTATTATATATAGGTATGTACATATATGTATTTTTTATTTTTATTTTTAATTGTTTATTTTTGTACATTTATTCCAATTTTATATTTTATTTATTTATAGAAGAAAATTTGGAATAAAAGGGGCTTTTTATTTTATTTTTATTGTTTATCTACATAGATTAAATAAATACTTTTATATACATGTTTACATGGTATATATACAAGGTGGATTTTGGTTTTTATTTTATTTCTAGTTATTTTATTTTTATTTTTCTAATTTTTATTTTATTTATTTACACCATGAAATATGGAATGTGAAAATATTTTTATTAGATTTTTATTAATTATTTACAAGGGGAAATAAATAAATAGGTTATTCTATATACATGATCCATGTACACTAATGAAGGAATTTTATTTCTTTTTGTTTTTCTTGTATTTTTCCCATTTTTATTTTGGTTTTATCTTTACAAATATGTACAAGTTAATAAACACACATTTTTATTTTTATTAAGAGGAAAATAATTTTTATTTATATACATAGGTATATGTACACACAATTGAGCTTCTTTATCTCTCTCTACTTGAATTTTTTTGCGGTCAGGCCCATGCTGAGCCCTCCCTTGGGATTAGGTCACTCAATATTTATTCTAAATATTTCCCTCTTTTTCTTGTGTTCCTTTATTCCTTTAATTGGCACAAAAACATGCTAATTATGCATATTTACATGATGCAAGTATTTTGGTAGTTTATGATATTTACACTTATTTACATGATGTTTTGCTCAAGTTTCTAGCTAAAATAAAGGAATAAAGAGTGATGAATTGGGATTCATCAATCATGCATATTGGAAGACTTATGATAAACCCAAAGATATAGATCAATTTTACATTGTCTTCTTTAGGGTTTAATCATCAAGATTCTCAATCTTGGGCATTGGGAATCGGTATCGATCATATGCTTTCCCAAAGCATATATCATACCTTCAAATTCTTGTCATGCTTCCAAAGCACGACGACCGTGTATGAAATTTGATCAGTCCCAATACCTCATGAGTGAGCTCATGTCTTCCGATTCACAAGTGAACCTGTATGATCCCCTTGAGAGATGCCCCTACATGCACAACTCGTTGGTGTATAGACCTTGGTTAGGTCATCAACCTATTAGTCTGCCAAATGTACACACTCGGATATATAGTAACACATCTGTCTTTGGTCAGAGGATGTGTGCCTATATTTTGACAGTATTCAATATAGGATATCTTGATCTCGTTAAGTCAACTCTTTGACCTAACTAATCTGACACCTCCAAATCACCATTCCCATGCAAAGGACTTGCATCAAGAGGTTGGTCAGGTATCAGCCATAATGAGAAAAGGATTGCCATCTCCTAATCAGGCTGGAGATCATCTCTTGATAACCATTTGACGATGATTGATGAGTCCTCCATCTAACTCATTATATATTCATCCAAGCACCAGCCTCTATGATTCAATTAATGAATCAACATCTATTTGATTATCAAGACGGCCATGGTACATAACCCTAATTGTAAAGAGGGACCTTATAATGCATTCATTCATTTAATCTCAGAAATGGAGTGAACAATCAATAACTTTTATTGATAAATCATATATTACAATAACATTTATTGTAAAAATGATTCGCCTCGGGCTCACATGGCTAACAATCTCCAACTAGCCCTCAGAATCATTCAAGAACAATCCTTAAATGCGTACACATTACACGCTAGTCGAAAACCTTCTATGTCAGAGGTTTGGTAAGAGGATCAGCAACGTTGTCGGCAGAGGCCACCTTTGTGATGACGATATTACCATGCTTTTAAATCTCCCGAATGATGATTTATTTCCTATCCACGTGCTTGCTCTTTTGATGCCATCTGGGTTCCTTCGCCTGAGAAATGTCTCATGTATTATCGCAGAGTAACAGGATGGGAGTATCAGAGGAAACTACGCCAAGCTCCAAGATGAACTTGCACAACCACACCGCCTCCTTTGCAGCATCTAATGTGGCAATATATTCGGCTTATGTTGTTGAATCTGTTGTAGTGTCCTGCTTCTCGCTTCTCCAGCTCACAACACCACCGTTCAACAGGAATACAAACCCTGGTGTTGACTTTCGATCATCAATATCCGACTGGAAGTCTGTATCTATATATCACAAGACTTGGAGATCACCATCTCCATAGACCAAGATGTAATCTTGCGTCCGTCTTAGATATTTGAAAATGTTCTTTACTACATTCCAGTGTTGCTCTCCATAGAAGGATTGGTAACGACTTACCACTCCCACTGCATGGCAGATATCTGGCCTAGTACACATCATGGCATACATTAAGCTTCCTACAGTCGATGCATAGTGGCATCCAGCCATGGCTTTCTTTTCCTCAACACTTTGAGGTGTTATCCCTTTAGATAGGTGGATACCTGTCTTAAAGGGAGGAATCCTTTCTTAGAACTATCCCTACAGAAACGTTCAAGAATCTTCTTAATGTATCCATGTTGTGACAATCCCAATATCCTCTTTTCTCAGCTTCTGAACAACTTCAGGCCTAAGATATAAGAGGCTTCTCCAAGATCTTTCATCTCAAAGGTATGAGATAACCAAATTTTCACACTGGTCATCATCCATGTATCATTCCCAATGATAAGGATGTCATCTACGTAAAGTACGATGAACACAACGATGCTCCCACTAAGCTTTTTGTACACACAATGTTCATCAGGATTATGCACAAAATCATAACTCTTTATGATTTCGTAAAATCTGATGTTCCAGCTACGAGAAGCTTGTTTGAGCCCATAGATGGATTTCTTCAGCTTTCATACTTTGCCATCCTCAACTATGAAGCACTGGGGCTGCTCAATATAGATATCCTCCTCTAGGTATCCATTGAGGAAAGCTGTCTTGACATCCATCTTCCAGATGTCGTAGTCAAGAGATGCAGCTATAGCCAGCAGTGTCCTGATGGACTTAAGCATAGCTACAGGGGAGAACGTCTCATCGTAGTCGATGCCTTCTCTCTGTGTATAGCCTTGGCCATGAGCCTTGCGTTGAAAGTCTCTACTTTCCCATCAGATCCCTTTTTTTCTTGAAGATCCATTTACATCCAATGGGTTTTAACCCTTTAGGTGAATCCTCTAGGGTCTATAAACCATTCTTGTGCATGGAGTCAATTTCTGACTTCATTGTTAGCATCCATCTATCCATGTCATGATCTGCAAGTGCTTCATCAAATGAAGTGGGATCATTGTCAATTTCACCTGACACATGGAATCCATACCTTTCAGGTGGTGCAACTACTCTTGAACTCCTTTGAAGAGGTATGGGTGTTTCATCCTTATTTATCTCTTCAGTTTTTGATTCAGGAAGCTCAGAATCCTCATGGGATTCAATGAATTCTTCTACTTCATTCTTGTCTTGGCCTTTAAGGAAATCATCCTCCATAAATTTCACATCCCTAGAGACGAAAACCTTTTAGGTCTCAAAGTCATAAAGTTGGTATCCAATGCCATCTTTAACATACCAAATGAAGTAGCACTCACGAGAATGAGATTCCAGCTTACTTGTGTCCACATTCTTCACATGGACCAAGCAACCCCAAACCCTCAAGTGATTAACACTAGTTTTGTTTCCATACCAGAGCTCATGAGGAGTCTTAGGTACAGATTTGTTACGAATCTTATTCAGGATATATATTGCAGTCTCTACTGCATATCCCCAGAAACTGAGAGGTAAATGTGCTTTGCTCATCATTGATCGGACCATATCCATGATAGCATTGTTGCGTCTTTCAGCAACACCATTAAGTTGGGGGGTTCTAGGAGGAGTGAGATTGGAGACAATTCCATTCTCTTTAAGGTATTCTTTGAATTCATCTGAGAGATACTCGCCACCTTGGTAAGATCGAATCCGTTTAATCTTCCTATCGGTTTGGTTCTTAACCACAGCCTTGAACTCTTTGAACTTTTCAAAGATTTCAGATTTATGATGTAATAGGAAGATAAACCCATATCGCGAATGATCACCAATAAACGTCAAATAATATCGATATCCATTTAGAGTCGCGGTACTGAAGGGACCACATACATCGGTATGTACTAGGTCAACAATACCTTCGCATCTTATAACCTTGTTAAGGAAAGACATTCTGGTCATTTTACCTCGAATGCAATGTTCGCAGGTAGGCAAAGATTGAACTTGTAGAAAGGCTTAAGGGTCATCCTTTATCAATCCTATCAACAGATATCTAACCAAGCCTCTGATGCCTAATCATATTCGAATGATTTGCATTCTACCTGGATCTTCTAGGATTTATTATTATTATTAGTGGTAGTAACATTCATGACATGTTCATCAATGCACAATTCATAGATTCAACCAGAAGTTAAAACACCATCTGCAATATGTTTATGATCATAATGACTTATGACTAATTTATTATAGAAAAGGAATGAATATCCACTTCTAACAAGTTTAGATACAGATATCAAATTTCTTCTGACTTCAGGTACATAAAGACACTCTTTAAGTATTAGGACTCTTCTACTACATAACGATAGTCTGCAGGTCCCGACGATGACTGCTGCAACACTTGCATCAGATCCCATTTGGATGACTATCTCTCCTTCTTCCAGATTCCTAGTTTCCTGAAACAAATGCAACACATTGATACATGAACAGAAGCACCATAATCAACAACCCAACTTCCTTCTCGTCCAATGAGAAAGCTAGTTTCAATGATGAAAATAGATTTCATACCTACAGGTGCTTTACTTTTGTCGACCGACTTCAGGTATTCCAAGCATTTATGCCTCCAGTGCACCGGCTTCTTGCAGTGGTGGCAAACGTCGGTTTTCTTCGATGCTATCAACATGGATGTATTGGAAGATGAGCCAACGCCTTGACTCTTCATCTTTCTCTTATGGGTCGGGCCCTTTCGAGAACCTTGCTTCCGATCGTGCTTTCCTTTCACCTGTGCAAACATTGCACTAGCAGAGGGGCCATCCTTCCTCATTAAGTCTTCAGCAGATTTTAATGCATCTAACAGCCCAACGTTAGTAAAAACAACTTTGCTCATGTGGAACGTAACAACAAAGTTGTTGAAAGATTTAGGGAGCGACAACAGAATGAAATCGGCCTACATGTCAAAATCCATGAAGGCTCCCAGGGTTTCCAATTCAGAGAGGTACCCAAACATTTTGAGTACATATTTTCTGATAGAGGTCCCTTCCTGCATCTTGCAGCGAATAAATTCCCTCATTATGTTATAACGTTGTGTGTGGTTTACGTCATCAAACATATCTTTCAGATTCATCATAATCTCTTGGCAATGGTTCATCTCCACATGCTGCTTCTGAAGCACATTGGATAATGAACTAAGAATGTAGCATCTTGCCAGATTATGATCTTCATCATATTTTTCATTAGTTTTGATGTCTTCCGGAGTCTTTGAGTCTGCAAGCTTATCCTTAGAAAGCACATAAGATATGCACTCAGCAGAAAGGACAAGATCTAAATTCCGGATCCAATCCGAATAATTTGGTCCGGTCAACTTATTGACCTCCAGAAGCCTTCTCAGAGGGTTCATGAACTTCATTTTCTGAAATTAAGAATGCATTATATTAGAACATATAAATAATTATATATTCATTTTAAAACATTTGATTAATGAATTTTAAATCAAATTATTTCAACTATGAAAGTTCATTCCCTTATTTACTTTCAAAGCAAGAGATATACTTACCGCTATATCTCTAGCAAGAACTGGGATCTCCTCTTTATCTTTGTCACATCCCAATAATATGAGAGCCTGTGACTCGAATAAAGAGAAGCGGGAACATTCCGCCTTGCAAGTCCAACTTGCATTTCCCAATTCGGCCTTTAACACCCGAGCCCACCACCCCTAAGGCGATGTTGACCTGTCGTTAATTGAACCAACCGTCAACAGGCTTAAAAATCACTGTACGTAATTCAATATCGTCCCAATAATATGAGGATTTGGTATTGGGGTCACTACGTATATGATGAATCTCGTATTCATCATGCTAAAAACCACAAATTAAACCCCTGGCTTAATCAACCCAATAAAATTCATCATCAATTCTTTATTATTATCATGTATTATATTGTGTATAATTACCCTTATTTATTCCTTATTTTTCTTGTGTTTATTTATCATCAAAAACCCCTAAAAATTAGGAAGATAATTTGTCTATAAATCACTGGCCACTAAAAATACTAAAAAAATACAAAAACAAATCAAAGACAAAAATCGGTGTTTTTATCCCCCTTAAAATTACCCCCAAAAATACTTTTTGTACAAATGACCTCTTTTGATTTTTTAACCAACATGAAAGTTGTAGATCTTGTCGAGACGAGCAACTTTCATGTTTTGACTTTTTCCTAATTTTGCCTCTAACTGTTTCTTTTGTATTTTTCTTTGTGTTTATCATTCTGAATTTTCTGATTGGGCCACGTAGCGCCCTCTGGGCAGTCCACGTGGACGCTCCTCCTTCCGCCACCCGGCGCTCTCCCTGACCATCAGATCCACTCCAACCCGCCTCCATCTCATCTGTCAAATTCTGCCCCATCGCCCACCGTCCGATCTGACCCAGATCTGATCTCGTCCGCACCTTCCCGCTTCATCTTCATCCATCCGATCTACCTATCATCCAATGCTCCTCCTCGCGCCACGTCTCCCTTTCATCTCAGCCCTCCGATCCCATCCCAATCCTACGACCTCCTGCGTGCCACGTCGCATCTTCACATCAGACGTTAGATCTCCCCCATCTTCCAATCGTAGCCACTCCTTCGCGTTATACCCTCAGCCGTCCGATCAGATCGATGGATCTGATCTGAGCCAACCACCCGCGCTCGCATCCTAGCCGTTGGATCCCACGATCCAACGGCCACCGGGTCATCTCCTACCTCACGTAACCCCCTCCTCCGCTCACTCCCCCTTCTTAACGCCCCTCCCCCTTCCATTTCTAGCCCACACTTCCGACCACTTCTCCACCACCTAGCGGCTGCTCCACGTAGCCCATTGCTCCACCTCCCTCGCGCAACCACCATCAATCCTCGCCATCACTCCCATGCCATTAAATCCCCGATCAAAAACCTCCGACTACCACTGTAACGCCCGGCCATCTCAGTCTATAAAACCGCTCCGCCCGCCTCCATTCACTTTGTCCATCATTATTAGACTTTTTCCTAGCTTCCTCCGCCCCTCCGGTGACAACGGAGGGCGGAACATTGAGGCGACGATGGATTTAGTTCGGTGTCGACCTGCGGCTCCTTCGCCGTGTAGCGGTGCCTCCGGTCACTGACTGAGCTCCCTGCCAAGGTCGGGCAGATTGGGCGATGACCCAGAGCTCCGATGAGCTCAAACCCAGGTCACCTCCTCCGCCAACACCTCGCTCCAGTGAGGTGATTTTTCTTTCACTCTCTCCGAATTACACCTCCGCCTATCGTCACTGTCACCCTCACCGGACCTCCCCTTGAGCATCGCCATCCACCAGTCATTCACGCGGACCCCCTCTCCCTTCTCTAGACCCTCTCCCACTCCGACTCCCCTCTTCTCCCGCTCCGTCAGAGAAGAAGCCACCGGCCACCGCTCTCGTCGCCTCCCTGCCCCCCCCACTCACCTCACTGCACTCGCACTTCACTTGCGCACGCTTCGGTTATTACTAATCCTTGCAGGACCTTCAACGACCGGAGCTTGCGTCGGAGCATCTTCAAAGAATTCTCCTCTGGCGAGGCTCCTTCGACCATCACTTCTAAATAGCATCGGAGCTTCGCCGCCCCTCCAACATCTCGGCCAGGTGCCCAGCTTTCTTCATGGACCTTTAGACAACTCTTTTGGGCACGGCGGAGCTACCTGCAGGTCGCCGGAGCCCCGTCTCCTCTGGTGGCTCACAGCGAAGACGACGGTACAGATACCATCCGATCGTTTTGATCGGACGGCCATGTAGACGACACGTGGCACCCGAGCCTTCCCTCCGCACCAATAGGCTCGGGTCACCCCAACCTCGAACCGAACCATCAGACACCACCACGTGTCCCGATCCTGAGGCTGCCTCTCGAGCCTAGGCGCCTCACGTGCATTGCACGTGAGGGCCTGGGTAAATTGCACGATGGACCCTGAGATTTCTGTGAATTACATTTTGGTCCTCCAGGTGCGTGCGTCACGTGCGCGCCTGGGGTATTTTACAGGGATGCCCCACTGGTTTCAGATATTTACAAAAAGGCCCCCGTGCATGGACAATTTACACAAGGGCCCAGGCGGTTTCATTTGCATTTAGGTCCCTACAGGGACCTAAATGCAATATTTATCGTTTATTTTTCTTGCACTTTTATTACAATTATGCTCCTGCATTGTTTTCTTCATAACTTGAGCATTGTAGGTCCAAATTGCATGATTTTAGTGTCGTTTTGATCCTTGTTTTGTCATCTACATCTTAGCATAATTAATTTTCTTATTTGCCACTATTTTAAATGAAGTGAATTTTTATGTGATAAATGAGACCCTGCTCTCCTTGTGCTTGCTCTGATTGGATGACCATTTTAATGATAGGATTAAAATGACTCTGATTTCTTTTTATATTCTGTTGCTAATAACTTTTAGGGTATATTTGTATTCTTTTATTTAACATACATGTAATCTTGCATAGTTGTTCATCCATCACTTTAAATTGCATAAAAATTAACTATAAAAATGCATACATCATAGCATTGCTTTATAATTCACATAGTGCATCTTGCAGACCTGAACTTGAAATTATTTCACACTTGTGCTTCGTGAATCAAAATTCGATAAATAAATTAAGTAGATGTATCCTTGCATTCGACCTTGGTAGACTTGCCAAGTATAAATACTCCACAACATTCAAACGACTGTGGTTTTTGACGAACCGAATTTGCCTCCTATACTACGACAATTCCACATTAATAAAGAGGCAAATTCGATGTTCATCAAATGGCGTCGTTGCCGGGGACACGGCTTAACTTAGTTATTGAATTTTGATTTTTTTTGAATAATTTCGAATCTTTTAGGTCCTCATTTCATGCATCATTTTTTTGCATCATATATGCTGATTTAATTTCTCTGAGTATTCTAACTTGTCTCTTTTGTGGCAGGGCCCATGAAAATCGAGGACGCTTGATTCTCATGGAGGCGTGAAGTTGGGAGCTTCCGGTGATGAGGCCACAGAAGAATTCGTGAAGAAATTCTAGGAACTTTTATCAGTCAGCCTGCATTGCATACTGTAAAGAAAAAAACTTGCATTTGCATATTTATTTCCAGTTCTTGCATGTTGTAAAAAAAAGAGTACATCACTTGATGATCTACCCCCCTATCCCACCCACACGCACACCTAAACTTGCACATACACCCCCACCATCTCCCCCTGTATATTTCACTCACTCTCTCTCTCTCTCTCTGTGTGTGTGTGTATATTTCACAAACCCCCTCCCCCTCACCCTTGTATCATAGAGCAACTCCCCCCCTTAACTCAGACCTTACTTAGGCTATTTGTAACCTAAGTATAGGGGGGACCTTCCTGCTCATCCCTCCCTCATACTGTCTTCTTGTACTTAGGTCAATATTGACCTGAGTATAGGAGGATCCTCTTCTTAAGTTCCGTTGTCACCCTATATTTGAATCGAGCCTTGGCTTCATGGCACTTGTGCTATGAGGACATAGCAAAATTTAAGTATAGGGGGATATACCGTATATTATTGTATATTTACTTTAGCTTTAGCTCGTGTTTTTAAAAAAAATTAAATTTTATTTTCGGGTTGGGTTTTGGTAAACTTGTGAACTGAGTATTGTAAAAACCTTGTAAAAATTGTTTATTAAAATTGAGGGATTAATTTTTTATTCCTTTTCAAAAAAAATTTAACACTTCTTGGAATTAGACTCTGACTACTAGGCTTAGTAGACACTTTCAGTGAGGGAACTTTGGTCTCCCTTAGCATAGTGGGTGGTTTAGAGGACACCACATATGGCTCCGTCCTTAAGGATCATGAGTGCGTTTGCCGGCCCGTACTTACACCCATACTGGCTGAGAGTGGATACTTTTATTCATTTGAGCCTGAGCCAGTCATTATCTCTCTAAAGAATTAAAAAAATTGAAAATTAAAATCCAAAAAAAATCTACAAAAGTCAAAAATCACTAACTAAGGAGTTGGTGTATTCCTAACACATTCACACTCACTCAAGGCTTGAGGATTTTGAGGACACTAGACTTCTGAGATCTTGAGAGTCTGAGTTAACATGCCTTAGTCATTAGGTTTTTAAGCTTAAATATCCACACTTCCCTAGTTTGAAAGATTTGAGCGCTGTATTGCACTCTTTATCTCTACCTTCAAGAAAAATATGATCAGCACAGTCACTTCCACAACTGCATGATTGATGAGATGAGTTGAGATATCACTTGAGGAACCAGGATCAGAGATTTGAGTTTAGATCCGATCTAATGATATTCGAGGATGGGATAAAGTTAATGCAGGCTTTAGAAGACCTGAGTGTCAGCAAATCCCTAGCCAGTATGTGAACAAGATTCATATGTTATCTCTTTGATATTTACCTATGTGCCAGGGTGTGATGAAACTTAATGGAATTTGTTGATCAGTGTGTGCCAACTTTTGGTAAAAGCAGTGGAGCTAGCCAACAAAAGAAAAGAAATGTCAAAGAAAAATCTCTAAATACCAAAGTCAAATTATAAATGAGCTTCCACCAATGGCGAGCGCTCCCAAACATTTTCAAAGTGTCCACTTGGACCATGCGCTAATTAGGATCAAGGAGTCGGGCTGACACCACAAAAAGGGCTCTGCATCGTAAGCGATACAAGTCTGGGTGTCGAAGGTATCTTAGATACTCAGAAAAGACACAACCGGTGTACTCCCAGAAAAACAAGTGCAGATGACTCCAACTCTTTTGACGGACACATTGATCAAAAATATAGAAATCTACGTGTTGAGTAAAAAGGCACTCGAGAGGCCCCTTGTTCTAATGTGAGGGTGAGAAAAATAGACACAATCCCATTACCTCCATCATCTGGCCATCCATCAACATTTTAAGTCTGATAAACTAATGAGATGGTTGACTGAAGCAAGAATAGACTTATTCCCTAGTATTGAGGATTAGGTCTAGAGGAGAGTCTTTGGGACTGGAACTTTGAGTGATGCCTCGACTCGAGTCTCATGAAATGTCGTACACTAAATTTCATATCCTTATATTATATGTACAAAAAGAGAGTCTGATACTTAGAGAAGTTGGATTCCTTCTGACTAACGCTTGGATAAACCCAGAATTTTAGGATCTCTTAAATTGAGGGTCTTCGAAAGATTGGGCCTTGAAATCTTCACTTGCACTGTCAGGAATTAATCCGACTCCTTCATTCTTTAGATGCTCGAGGACGAGCATGGTTTAAGTATAGGGGTATGATGAATCTCGTATTCATCATGCTAAAAACCGCAAATTAAACCCCTGGCTTAATCAACCCAATAAAATCCGTCATCAATTCTTTATTATTATCATGTATTATATTGTGTATAATTACCCTTATTTATTCCTTATTTTTCTTGTGTTTATTTTATCATCAAAAACCCCTAAAAATTAGGAAGATAATTTGTCTATAAATAACTGACCAATAAAAAGACTAAAAAAATACAAAAACAAAATCAAAGAAAAAAATCGGTGTTTTTATCCCTCTTAAAATTACCCCCAAAAATACTTTTTGTACAAACTGCCTCTTTGGCTTTTTGACCAACAAGAAAGTTGTAGATCTCGTCGAGACGAGCAACTTTCATGTTTTGAGTTTTTCCTAATCTTGCGTCTAACTATTTCTTTTGTATTTTTCTTTGTGTTTATCATTCTGAATTTTCTGATTGGGCCACGTGGCGCCCTCTGGGCCGTTCACGTGGTCGCTCCTCCTTCTGCCACCCGATGCTCTCCCTGACTGTCAGATCCACTCCAGCCCGCCTCCATCTCATCCGTCAAATTCCGTCCCATCGCCCACCGTCCGATCTGACCTAGATCTGATCTCGTCCGCACCTTCCCGCTTCATCTTCATCCATCCGATCTACCTATCATCCAACGCTCCTCCTCGCGCCACGTCTCCCTTTCATCTCAGCCCTCCGATCCCATCCCTATCCTACGGCCTCCTGCGCGCCACGTCGCATCTTCACATCAGTCGTCAGATCTCCCCCATCTTCTAATCGCAGCCACTCCTTCGCGTTATACCCTCAGCCGTCCGATCAGATCGATGGATCTGATCTGAGCCAACCACCCGCGCTCGCATCCCAGCCGTTGGATCCCACGATCCAACGGCCACAGGGTCGTCTCCTACCTCGCGTAACCCCCTCCTCCACTCACTCCCCCTTCGTAACGCCCCGCCCCCTTCCATTTCTAGCCCACACTTCCGGCCACTTCTCCATCACCTAGCGGCCGCTCCACGTAGCCCATTGCTCTGCCTCCCTCGCGCAACTACCATCAATCCTCGCCATCACTCCCACACCATTAAATCCCCTCCCAAAAAACTCCGACTACCACTGTAATGCCCAGCCATCTCAGTCTATAAAACCACTCCGCCTGGGACACCATTATTAGGCTTTATCCTAGCTTCCTCCGCCCCTCCGGTGACAGTGGAGGGGCGGAACATTGAGGCGACGATGGATTTAGTCCGGTGTCGACCCGCGACTCCTCCGCCACATAGCGGTGCCTCCGGTCACCGACTGAGCTCCCTGCCAAGGCCAGGCAGGTTGGGCGACGACCCAGAGCTCCGATGAGCTCAAACCCAGGTCACCTCCTCCGCCAACACCTCGCTCCAATGAGGTGATTTTTCTTTCACTTTCTCCGAATTACACCTCCGCCTATCGTCACTGTTACCCTCACCTGACCTCCCCCTGAGCTTCGCCATCCACCAGTCATTCACGCGGACCCCCTCTCCCTTCTCCAGACCCTCCCCTGCTCCGACTCCCCTCTTCTCCTGCTCCGCCGGAGAAGAAGCCACCGACCACCGCACTCGTCGCCTCCCTGGCCCCCCCACTCACCTCACTGCACTCGCACTTCACTTGTGCACGCTTCGGCTATTACTAATCCTTGCAGGACCTTCAACGACCAGAGCTTGCGTCAGAGCATCTTCAAAGAATTCTCCTCCGACGAGGCTCCTTCGACCATCACTTTTGAACAGCATCGGAGCTTCGCTGCCCCTCCAACATCTCGGTCAGGTGCCTAGCTTTCTTCATGGACCTTTAGACAACTCTTTGGGGCACGGTGGAGCTACCTGCAGGTCGCCAGAGCCCCGTCTCCTCCGGTGGCTCGCGACGGAGACGACGGTACAGATACCGTCCGATCGTTTCGATCGGACGGCTATGCAGACGACACATGGCACCCGAGCCTTCCCTCCGCACCAACAGGCTCGGGTCACCCCAACCTCGAACCGAACCATCAGACACTGCCACGTATCCCGATCCTGAGGCTGCCTCCCGAGCCTAGGCGCCTCACGTGCACCGCACGTGAGGGCCTGGGTAAATTGCACGATGGACTTTGAGATTTCTGTGAATTACATTTTGGTCCTCCAGGTGCGTGCGTCACGTGCGCACCTAGGGTATTTTACAGGGATGCCCCGCCGGTTTCAGATATTTATAAAAAGCCCCCGCACATGGAAAATTTACACAGGGGCCCGGGCGGTTTCTTTTATTTGCATTTAGGTCCCTCCAGGGACCTAAATGCAATATTTATCATTTATTTTTCTTGCATTTTATTACAATTATGCCCCTGCATTGTTTTCTTCATAACTTGAGCATCGTAGGTCCAAATTGCATGATTTTAGTGTCGTTTTGATCCTTGTTTTGTCCTCTACATCTTAGCATAATTAATTTTCTCATTTGCCACTATTTTAAATGAAGTGAATTTTTATGTGATAAATGAGACCCTGCTCTCCTTGTGCTTGCTCTGATTGGATGACCGTTTTAATGATAGAATTAAAATGACTCTGATTTCTTTTTATATTCTGTTGCTCATAACTTTTAGGGTATATTTGTATTCTTTTATTTAACATACATGTAACCTTGCATAGTTGTTCATCCATCACTTCAAATTGCATAAAAAATAACTAAAAAGATGCATACATCATAGCATTGCTTTATACTTCACATAGTGCGTCTTGCAGACCTGAACTTGAAATTATTTCACACTTGTGCTTCATGAATCAAAATTCGATAAAAATAAATTAAGTAGATGTGTCCTTGCGTTCGACCTTGGTAGACTTGCCAAGTACAAATACTCCACAGCATTCAAACGACTGTGGTTTTTGACAAACCAAATTTGCCTCCTATACTACGACAATTCCACATTATTAAAGAGGCAAATTCGACGTTCATCAGTATGCAGCCTTACTCTTTCAAGAAGCAAAGAACCCGATCCAAATGAATTGTATACAGGAGCTGTCATTTCAGATAGGCATCTCCTACATACAATATCTGGCGACAAAACCCTTTACCTTGACGGGAGACCATAGATGTCACTTATGTGATCCTCCACCTCATATTCAAATTTTAATTAATTATCATGAATCACATTCATATAATTAATTCTTTCAAGGGAAATACACATCTATTCATAATAGAGTGTTCCAATTGGATATAATTATTTTAATCACATTAAATCAATTATCAATCCAATACAATCAACAAACTTGATTGTTACTTGAAAATATGGTATAATCTAAAAATACATATTATTCAAATTTTAATAATTAGAAAAATACACATTGATTTCTTCGGCATTATCGAGTCTCTACCCGTTGTCATGGCCAGTACTGACGGGAGTGGGACAGACCGCACACGGTGCAACCCGCTACCCCAATGCTCCCCGACTAGACACCATATCCACCTCAGGTTAGGATAATGCCAAATAGATCATTGTGTACTTGAGATGTTCATCATTGTGTACTGGAGATGTTCATCAGTTTTTCAACCGAAATTATACCATATAGTAACAATCAAAACCACTTTGATTAAAAGGAAATTTGCTAAACAAATTCCCGATCCTATTCAAGCAAGTTTATTTGTTGATTGCGTAACCAATTGTGATCTAGATCTCATCTAATCAATTATTGGTCGAGGTCATGTCAATTAAGGAAATAATTATCACTAAATATTTCTCAAATATTTTTCCATAATTATTTCAGGAAATTATTAATTAATCTCACTAATTGACAATCACATGGTTCTTGATTAGGAATGTAATTTTAGCAGTGACCCCTACTTACTAAAATTAACATATCTCAGTCAATTTAAACCAAATTATGCAAAATAAGTTTCCAAAGTTTGATAATTTGATTTACAAATGAACTTATGTGATTAGCACATATTTCAAGGAATTTTAAAATTGTAATTAATTCATTAATTATGTTAAGATTCGCAGTCCCCGAAACTGTGGATACATGTTTATTCAAATGATCATATCTCGAGCATACAGAATCCAAATTACATAAACTAAGATCCTAAGGTTTCCTTATTTAATGGAGAACAAAATACAAGTGAGGATTTTGTGTTTAAACATATTAAATAGGGCTGAAATTACACACTAAATAGAGTTGTGAAAAGTGAAATGCGACAAAAAACTTTCTCAACCCTAGCGAACCCAAGTCTTCCTAGGTTAATCGATCGTATCCAAAAACTACGACCTAAGAATCTGATACCACTTGAAGGAAATGGATTAATACTCAAGTGCATCATGGAAGCGTGTGGATCGTATCGCATATGATCAAGAATGACCAGTCGTACTAGTTGTTCTATGCAACAGAATTTAAAAAAAATCATGTGATGAAACTACATGATCCAAGAACGCTTCTTGAATCATTTCAGTGAAACCACATCAAGTATATAGGAATACCTCTTGTAGCGTGGTTACGATCTTCTACGAAAAGAGACCTCCTATCTCAAGTCTCCGATCTTTAGAGGAGACGCTTGCGAGCGCGGGGATGAACTGTGGGATCCTCGCAATCCAAAATGTTGAATTCAAGCGTGGGAACTCCTGATCTCGTCGCACGACATCAAATGTCTTCTTTGTGAGCGGGGCACACCAAAGAAGATGGAGAACCGAGAGTCGTCGAAGCGGCGGCACAACGACGAAGCGACGGTGAAGACTCCTTCTCTAGGGTATGGTGGACGGACACCAATGGAGAGAGATGAGAGAGGGTGTGTGAATGATGAAGAGAAGAGAGATCTTTCTTATTATTATGCTTAACCTCTTGGAAGGGCAAGGGTGCCTCTCCTTATATAGGTTTTTGGGAGTCCATAGATCACAATCCGTGGGATACATAAAATCAATGGTTGAGATTGATTTGTGTTTCTTTAATTGGCCAAGATGTTATTGGTAAAAACACAACAACAATTAATTCAATTTAGATTAAATATATTTGATAAATCAAAATAAATCCTTAATTAAATCAAGATTTCATGGGATTTTTGGATGGAAATCTCACCTGTCCATAATTGGAGTGGACGGCCACCAATTTCCAATTGGATTTGGTGGTCGTCCACCCTTCCAATATGGAAGGGTGGATTTCCATGGAATCTCATGCTATCTTGAGATTGCATTATTCCTTGGAAATCTCCATGATTTTACAACAACACTTGTTGTAGATTATTCTACGAAAATAATTTACAATTGTTTTGAGAATATTGTTATCTTACCATTGGAAATTTGTGAATCGCATTCACAACCCAAAATAAAAATGTAGTTTACATTTTCAATTAATTATCCAATGTGATCCAATTCACACTAATAATTAATCAACAAATATAACTCATAATAAGCTCTCTTTAATACATTATAAATCATATTTATATAATATTATGAATAATTGGATATTGCTATCCACATTATTCCTATCCATAATAATTAAATCACATTAAATTATATTGGATCATCATTCACATGCATCAAAATAATGTGAATCTAATTCACATTATTCAAGATAATTAAATCACATTTAATTATCTATTTCACAATGCTTGGATATAATTCAACTATGGAATTATTCTTGAACCCTTTCAAGAATAATGCTTCTTCTTCGCATATGCTTGGAGATAAGGACAGGGCGATTGTATTGTTCCACATATAGTGACTTGGATGTTGAGATCACATCTCAAATCCAGATCTCACGGACCTCTCATAGATGCTTGATTAAATGAAGACCGCAAATCTAATATTCTCATTGCATCTGAATCTCATTTAGATCAATGCCCAACAATTGGACCAAGATTAGATTACTTTCTACTGAGAGGAGTCACTAAAATCCAAACATGTTTCATCACTCCCTCGGAATGGAAGCGTCATAGTTATACAATCATTTATGTTCGCATCACCCTCAGGTATTCCTAACACCTATACATCCTGCATACTGGAAGACTTATGATATACCCAAACATATTGATCAATTTTACACTTCTTCTTTGGGGTTTAATCATCAAGTTCTCAATCTTGGTCATTGGGAATCGGTATCGATCATATGCTTTCCCAAAGCATATATCATACCTTCAAATTCTTGTCATGCTTCCAAAGAACGACGATCGTGCATGGAATTTGATCGGTCCCAATACCTCATGAGTGAGCTCATGTCTTCCGGTTCACAAGTGAACCTGAATGATCCCTTTGAGAGATCGTATTACTTATATGCCCTTACATGCACACCAACTCGCCGGTGTATAGACCTTGGTTAGGTCATCAACCTATTGGTCTGTAAAATGTACACACTCAGACATATAGTAACACATTTGTTTATCGTCATAGGATGTGTGCCTATATTGTGATAGTATTCAATATAGGACTTAGGTTATCTCGGTCTTGTTACGTCAACCCTTTGACCTAACTAATCTTATACCTCCGAATCACCATTCCCATGCAGAGGACCTGCATCAAGAGGTCGGTCAAATATCAGCCTTAGTGAGAAAAGGATTGTCATCTCCTACTCAGGTTGGAGATCATCTCTTAATAACCATTTGACGGTGCTTGATGAGTCCTCTATCTAACTCCTTAGATATTCATCCAAGCACCAGCCTCTATGATTCAATTAATGAATCAACAGTTGTTTGATTATCAAGACGGCCATGGTACATAACCCTAATTGTACAGAGGGACCTTATAATGCATTCATTTATTTAATCTCAGAAATGGAGTGAACAATCAATAACTATTATTGACAAATCATATATTAAAATAATATTTATTGTAAGAATAGTTCGCCTCGAGCTCACATGGTTAACATAATGTTGATTTAATATGATTAAATTAATATAATCTAATTAAAATACAAGGTTTAGAATTAATAAGAATGGATTTCCCTTGAAGGGTTGATCATGAGAATGTGAATCAAATGATCAATTAAAATTTTAATAGGATATGGAGGATTATAAGATGACATCCATGGTCTCCCGTCATGGCAGAGGGTACCGTATCCATGGATTGTATGGTAGAGATACATGTGCAAAGTCATAGCTCCATTGTACAAGGCACATGGATTTGGCTCTCTACTTCACGAAAAAGATGGGTCGAAGGCGTAGTAATCCCAATGTTGTTCCCATATAATTGAGGCATCATTTGATTGTGTATGGTGAGTTCTATTCATGTTGATGGATGGTTTAATTAACAATGAGTCAACATCGCCTTAGAGGTGGTGGATTCGGGTGTCAAAGAATGATATGAGAAATGCAAGTTAGATTTGCAAGGTGGAAAGAGTTCCCACTTCCTTCTCTTGAGTTACATTTTCTCATACTATTTGTGTATGATAAAGGTAGAAGGGAGATCTCAGATCTCGCTTGAAGTACTTAGGTTAGCATTGATGAATCTGTGATTCATCACTCTTAAAGTTGAAAATAGAGTCTTGTTCCCGAGTATTTAGCAACATATTTCCCTTTATCTTGCATAATTATCATACATACATGCATACATAATACATGCATTTTAGCATCCATATTTGCATTAAATATGAAGCCTAATTCACTTGTAAATATTCACCATTACTCACCTAATTATCTATATTTTATGCCCCCTCCAAGGTTAATAAAACTAACCCTATATTGTATATATTACTAATTAATAATATAAGGAGAAGGCCAGAAATTCCTAGCTTGTAAAAATACCCAATAAAATCCCAAACCCTTTTGGAGACCTCAGACCTTAGAATTGAAATATCTACCTCATACGACCTCCGATCTAGGTCTACTCACTTTCAGATTATTACACATTTAGAGACCTTCAAAATGAGACCTATTTCATTTAAATCGGAGCTCGTATGCAAAACTTGGGTTTTTGGGCCCCTTTGTGTACTATATGTATGTATATTTGTACCCTTGTATTTTTTGTATCTTATTTGACCTCAAATCTGATTTTTGTCAACATAAAACTTGTAGATCTCATCGAGATCTACAACTTTCATGTTTTGAGTTTTTCCAACTTCGGTCTCCCTCTCTCTCTAATTTCATATTCTCTTTCGACCATCCAGATCAGGCCACGTGGTGCCCTCTTATTGCACCACGCGGCCCGCTCCATTGTGCGCCACGCGCCCTTCATCATCCACCGTCCCATCCTGCCCCCACTCTCCTGATCTGGGTCATCCATTCCCGCACCCACTGGCAACTGGAATCAATCGTAGCCCTCCGTCAGCGCTGCGCTCTCAAAGCGCCACGTGTCGTCTCCATAGCCATTCGATCTCGCCTTCACATCTTCATCCCCACCGTTCATCATCCAGATGACCTCCACCACCTGATCGACCCACCAACTTCATCACAGCCGCTCGCCAGCACCGTATTCTCCTTGCGCCACGTGGTGCGCCCTGCGCCCTTCGATCTCAGCACTTCAGATCAAATCCCAGCCGCCCGTAGCACCTAATTCTCAACCATTGGATCGCGAGATCCAACGACAGAGACGTCGTCTTCTACCTCCCGCAGCTCCCGCACCCACGTCGCCCACCTCGGCAATGCACCGCCTGCTTTTCTATTTTCGGCACCACTCAGGCCATCCTCTCCGCCTTCTACCACCTCCACCTTGTAGCCCATTCTACCCTTATCTTCGCCAATCCCCATGACTCCCATGATCCCTTCTCCCTCGCTCCACAAACTCCACGCCAACCTCTCCCTCCATCACCTGTCACCGTTACCATATCCCTATAAGTACACCATCTCCGTCGACCGTCGACCCCATCCGCCACTACAGAGAGAAACCCCGAGCTCGACTCCACCTATTAGTGACAGTAATTGGGCCAGAATTCGAGCGAAGACAGAGACTTTCTCCGGCGAGATCCATGGCCAACCCCGCCATGCTGCAGCCCCTTCCGTGAGCTGCACGAGCTCAGGACTTCTACCGACCTTCGAGCGACGACCAGGAGCTCAACTTCGAGCTTCAATCCTCAGGTAGATAGATACTTCCATCTCCCCTCCGATCTCCTTCTTCTTTTTCTTCGCTTTTCTTCTAATTTCCCTGCCTCCCACGATCGATCTCACGTCCACCTGATCATCCACCGAGCTCCACTATGGAGTTCTGATCCTCGCGTGCCATTCCATTTCCTCCTACGACTCCTCACACCTCACTCCGACAAGAGCTCCGTCATCTTGGCGGAGGAGCACCACCGCACCTACTTCACTCCACTCCAGGCCTCCCATCGCACTCACGTTCACCTCACGAACATGTTGCACGCCTCGGCTATCAAGCTAACCCCTGCAGGTACATTCTCCTTCATTGGCCGGACGCTTCACCGGAGTGACTTCGACCTTCAGCGCCTCTGGCCTACGAACCTCCCCAGCCCCATCCAGAGTCTCCAGTGGCTCCCTGACTCTTCCTCGATCGTTCCGAGCTACACAGGAGCCGTCGCACGAGCTTCATAGACTACGGGAGGAGGAGGCAAAGCCAGGTGGGATTCGTCGGAGCACAATCATGTCCGCCCCAGGAGGCGGCGGACTGGAGGAACATGAAGCACAATAGCCGTCCGATCCCCATGATCGGATGGTTCTGAGCGAGCTACGTCGTCGCTTCCCCAAGCTCCAGATGTCGTTGGATTCATCTTGATCTAACGACTCGCGATCATCCACGTCTTCATCTCAGGAGCCATCAGTAGCCGTTGGATCGTCTCGATCGAGCAGCTTGGATTGAGCCACGTCGCCTCCTCCGAGCCTCCTCCACGACCATTAGATTCGGAGCTTCCGAGGCTGTCCCGAGCCATGTCTGAGCCTGCAGCGCCTCCGAGCCGACGTCCGAGCCTCCGACGTCTCTCGAGCCTAGAAATGCACGTGTCTCTCACGTACGGCCTGGGCATTTTACACAGAGGCCCTTCGAGGTTTTGAAAATTACAATTCAATCCCTACCAGGAGCATCACGTGAGGCGCATGTGTTTCAGTGAGTATTTTGCACACATACCCCACTCATTATAGGTAATTGCATTTAAGTCCATGTCAGCATGTTTAAATTTCTGTAATTTATTTTTCTGTATTTGCACTTTGGTCTCTGTCTTGCACGCATATTTAGGTGTCCATTTGGCATGATTTTTAAGTTCTAAAAATTGTATTGTGTACCTTGTCTTGTCCTTTATCTTATGTGACACTTGTCTCATTTTTGTGACATCAGTGGATTTTATTATTATTAAATTGGTGAGATTTTCCATATTTTGCCCATTTGATGCCTTTTAATTTGTATTAAATTCTCTGTTGCTTCAAAAATCACCGAAAATTCACATTAGACTTAAGATAATTTAGTTACATTGTGCCCAAAAATCAACACATTTGCATGCATCCTGAGACCTGAATAAATTAATTAGTGATTTCCTTAATTGATTTTTTATAGGTCCATTTCACAAAGAATTTTAGGTTTATCAAATTTTCTGGATTCATCATATTTAGATCTATCTAGGATAATTTTTATATCTAAAAATATTGTGTTTTGGTATTTATTAAAATTAATTTTGTAATAATCACCTTGCATTCATATTTTATTCACAGTAAATTCATAAAGTGTCAGAAAAATCCAAAAAATATAGTGTAGCTTAAATTCATTGCATTTCACCTTCTGGCCAAGTTTCATAATTTTTGGACTTAATTCGACTACATTTCTGATATAACTTGTAAACTGATGTGAAAATTGCATGTATCTTATATGTGCTGCATAAAATTGATAAAAAAATATAAAAAAGAATCTTCTGAAAATCTGACCTCTGAATTAACTAAAAATTTACCTAAGGAGACAGTTGCCTCCCTAAGTTCGACCTTAGGTTTGCCCAAGTAAAATAAATTTACCACTCGTAATTAACTCGACATTAATTAAAAGTGGTTTTTGATCAGTCCGTATTTACCTAACTATAACGAACGACACGACATTAATTCTAATCATTAATTTGACTGAATTAATAAGGGTAGACACATGCTTTTCAAATGGCGTCGTTGCCGGAGAAGCACGGCTTAGGTTAAGTTTTAGAGAATTCTGAGGGTTTGATTTTCCATCCCCGGGTAGTCTGATTCCCGGCTTTCTTGTTAATATTTTTCTGCCCTTTATTTGGAGTATTTTGTGTCGTCCTTTATTTGACCTCAATTTGTTTTTGTGCGAGGAACACAAGGAGTCCTGAGGCGCTTCGAGGTGCTTGCATTTTGAACTTTTTAAGTGATTGTGAGGACTTGTAAATTTTGTTTTTCATTATTTTTGCATTATTTCCTATGGTTCCCGTTGGGTTCTCGCGCGTATAAAAATAGTGCAAACGTGTCCCTGTGTGCTGTGTGGATTGATTTTTAAATTAGGCTTGCACTAGCGTCTCCTCGAGCCACTCTAGGATTTGCTTGTGCTCGTAATTCTTTAGGACCACACATCTCACATAAAAGACGTACTTAGACCGTAGATCAAGTCAAATTAAATTGGTGCTTCACTTGCTAATAGAACTGCATGTCTAGGAGGGGATTTTATCGTCTGCATTTGCATATAGTATAAAAAGTTTTCAATTCTGTTCATCTTGTATAAAAGCGAAGGGATCACTGTAAGTCTTCTTAACTCAGCATAACATCATTGATTTATCGTGCATCGGTTTTTCTCGACTCCTTTCTCTTGGTTTTTCAAAACTTAGGTAAAAAGGAAATTGGGACTGGACGATAGGTGTGTTGTGTGGTTGGACCTAATCAGTGATAACTTAACTTAAAATCGAGACTGTTAAATATTATTGACCAAACAAATCAATAAAATCGAAAATTCTGCTTGCGGGAGATTAACCCCGACCTTGTTTTCAGGCTGAGTGAGGGTACTTGAGTGTGTGTGAACACCTTAAGGCAAGAGCCCAAATCCCTGCCTTCCATATCACATACCAAATGATCCTAGCAAATATCACGAGTTGAATTTTTTAGGTTCACTGACTAGTACCAAGTAACCTCCGCCTTTTCACAGGTAGTCAGGGGTGAACCAGTGGTACTTCACGACAAGTTGCTAGCATCCCCCCCCCTCGAGGGTGAAGTTCCATCCTTGTTAGCCTTCGACTGCTTGCAGGTAGATAGGGGTAGGTCTTTGAATCCATCAACTTGGGATATGAGCGAAGAATGGAAGGGCGTTCGTATCTAAGGCGACAGGTTAAACAGGGGAGGCGCATCTGGTTTTTAGCCAACTTCCCTATAGGCCATGTAACTTCTTGCTATTTGTCTGAAAAATCACACTTAAAACCAACAAGACTAATCAGACTCGGTTTCAGGTCCTTCACCGTGTTGAGTGTGAAAACACAAGGTTTGGATTCAATTGTTTGCTTTAGGTAGGAGTAAAATCCTATCTTCACTTAGAACTCCCGATTCTTCTTGCCAATCCAAGATAACTGACTGGGGGGATATCAACTCCCGATTCGCCAATCTTTCCTTGAGTCCCCCATGAAGCTCATCTTCACCAGCCCAAGAGCAACTTGGACCAACCAGAGCTCATGACCCTCTTGAGTTCTGGATCCCTCAAAATCATGGTGGTTACTCTCAGACCAACCCTTTTCTCTCCTCTGATCTCACCGAGGAAGACCATCTCCTTGGTAAGAACCCCTTCCTAGATATGTCCTCTAACCAAGACCCTTTTCTATCCCCATGACGAGAGGACAGAATGCTGAAGCAAAATCCTGACGAGGAGGAAAACAGAGAGGACCCCATGATGCTGGTCTTAGCCCGGCTGGCTAGAGCCGAACAATTGAATGCAGAATTAACAACTAGATTGGGACATGTGATCGAGGCTGAAGGAATAAATCGACCGATGGTAGACATCTATAATCCCGTAGAGAACGAGATACACAATTGGCTAGTACCCGAGGTTCCCTCAGAAGCATTCGAGCTAAAGCCCCACTTTTTGAGCTTGCTTCCAAAATTCAACGAAAATGCCAATGAAGAGCCATATGCCTTCCTTAGAGACTTTGAGTTGGTATGCAACAACCTTAGTCACCCTAGGTTTGGGCAAGATTACATTAGGCTGAAGGCCACCCCGTTTGCCTTAGGAGATAAGGCCGCACATTGGTAAGAATCTCGGGGTGAGATGTACTACCTAGGCGCAGTTCAAGGACCTATTCTTAAAAAAGTTCTACCCACTCAGTAGAACTAACCATATGAGAACCAAGATCGCTAGTCCATTCCATGAAGCCTGGGATAGATTTAATGATTTAACTCAGAAATGCCTGTGCCACGGCATTACAAAGGTGATCTTAGTCCAGACCTTGTTATGTGGTATGAACCCAGATATGTAGGGGTTAGTGAGTGCCGCCTGTGGAGGAAGCTATATAAACAAAAATGAAGACGATGTATGGAAGATCCTAGAGCAGATGGTGGAAACAGGCAGATCTCAGGCCACCAAGGCCTATCAGTTGTCTCCTTCAAGCCTATCCAACGAGGCAACCCGAAGGACTGTAGCAGATCTGACAGACGACCTCATCCCCAGCATGGGGATAGTAGCTGACAAATTAACCATGGTCGAGTAGATTCACAAGAGGGCCACAGACATTGAGGCACTCTCGCGATTGCGGAAACAAGTGGAGGAACTAATTGAGAAGGTAGCCAAGATACGGCTACCTGCCCCTTCTGCACCCCTTGTACCTGTACACCGAGTTCATCTTGTACAGGAACAAGCACCGGGGCCTCAGTGTAGATGGGTATAGGAGCAGACATACACTCAGCAGGACCAGCATGCACCCCCACAAGTGGAAACAGGATGCGAGGAGCCTCCGCAGGTGTTCGAGATCAACGGACTGTGGTACAGCCATGAACCCGTCGGCAGACTATCGAGATAGAGAACGGTCAGCCACACCGATCTTCCCTAGCTTACCAGGGAAACGGCACCGTCCCCGCACCACGCTTCATTCAGTCCTGGCCCGGACAAGGGTACCAACCTCAGCAGCAACAGCGCACGTTCCAATCAGGCCAGTAGCCCCCCTACCATCAGCAGCAACACCGGCATGGCCAGCAGGGCCAATGCAGAATCTCATCCTCAAGTCAGCCAGCCCAGCCCACTAGTGAATTGGAGTCCCCCACCTTGGCGATCCAGACCCTGACTGATAGGATCCAACATATCCAGAATGACTATTTGGATATGAGAACCAATATGAATTGTGTTTCTCGTACCCAGGACCAGCAGATGATGCCAAAGACCCCAATTCCCACTCAGGTTCAGGCCAACCCAAATAACTTAAGTCAAGGCTAGAACCGACCACGAGATCAGGTATACTATTCAGATAACTCTTTATCTGAACTCAAGATCCTTTCGTATGATAATGTAAACCATATGTCCCTCAGGAGCAGAAGGACCGTGTTCGTACCTGATCGGGCACGAGCATTGGAGGAAGAATCCGCCAAGTCTCTACATGAGGAGAACTTGGAGGCAGAGGAGCAGCATCACCACCACCACTGGTAGAATAAGAGGACTTCTGAGTCCTCCGAGAAGCAGGAGAATCGCACCAGTAGGAATTCCGGTGAAACCGATGAAGAGCCTGTACCTCCATCTGAGGAGGATGTTCCAGCCGTCGCGGAGAATGCATCACCAATTTCGCAGCAAAAGTTTTCTTTTCATCCGAGTCAGAGTTAGAGTTAGTCTCAGAGTCCGAGTCATGTACAGAACTCAATTCAAGGTTTTGAATGAAAATCTTTCAGTTTCAGAATCTGAGTTGGAGTCAATAATCCCTTTCCCCAGAGCTCTTAAGGGTCGAAAGAAGAAAACTAAAAAAATTAAAAAGATGACCCTGAGATGGCAGAGTTTTGCAATAAACACATCAAGGTCACAATCCCCTTTGACAAGTATGTGGAGATGACACATGCTTTTCAAAAATACCTTAAGGTGAGATGCACACCTACTAGGGTTAGCAGGAAGACCAAAAGTCATCTTGAGAAACAAGTTTTGTCAGTAGCCACGACTTGCGCAATAAAGAATTCGTTTCCACAGAAACGAAGAGATATGGGTGCACATTATGTGGTGAGTTGTGTCGATGACACTGTGTTTCCATGCACTCTCCTTGACAACGGATCCTCCATCAACCTAATGCCTACAACCCTCTTATGAGCGACTTAATCTCGGGCCTCTTAGGAAATCCAGAGCTCTACTTCAATTCGCTGATAAATCAACCAAGAGATCCTAAGGAGAATTGAGGAATGTTGTCATCAAAGTCGAGGGTCAGGAGTACATGGTGGACTTCACCGTCCTTGATATGGAGACCCATCACAATCGGAGAGATTCCCAGATCATATTAGGAAGGCCCTTCCTCAGAACAACGAGGGTCTTGTCTGATTATAAGATTGGGAAAATCCAGTTCCAAACTCCGGGCGGAGATGAGGAACTTGAGATGAAGCAGACCAGATGGTAGAAACCAGATTCAGAATCCAGTACCGAGTACTCTTCACCCAAAGCAGATTGCATTCATGCAGACATTGTTGGGTCACGGAGACAGAACCCAGCTAGCACCGATGAGTCCTTCCCCTCCGAAGAAGATCTTGTACATGAGTCAGTTTGCGAGGTCCTTAGAAACGAACACAACATAGAATATGCATCCCCCTACATCTTCGATAAATTAGAAGCTCAGCTGGACCTGTCAGTCCTTCCCTCTTTAGGACAATCAGAAGATGAGGATGATGAGTCCGACGTGGCTTTCGCCAATTGTTTGGAAACCTTTGACGATCCGACTCCAACGCCGAATGAATTGGTGGCATCCATTTCAAAGACAGATCCAACCACTAATAGCACATAGCCAGATTCGATTGAGCCAGACTTCCTCGATGATCATACATTACCTGAGCTCAAACCTTTACCCACAACACTCAAGTATGCCTTCCTTGCTAGACAAGAGAAGAAGTATCCCAGTCATCATTAGCTCGCGATTGACTGAGGAGCGGGAATCTCTCTTGCTAGAGATCCTGGAGAAAAACCGCAAGGCGATAGGGTGGAGCATCTTCGATCTCCACGGGATAAATCTCGCTCTGTGTTCGCATCATATCTACTTGGAGAATGAAGCTGAACCCTCTCGTGAATTCCAACGTCGGTTGAATCCAAATTTACGAGAGGTAGTGAAGAAGGAGATAGAGAAATGGTGTAACACGGGTTTTATTTATCCCATCTCCGACTCCAAATGGGTGGCTCCAATCCATGTTGTCTCGAAAAAAGTTGGGAATTCAGACAACCACCAACGAAGATGGAGAAGAGATCGTGACTCGAGTACCCACATCGTGGCGCGTCTGTGTGGATTACAGACGTCTGAATGCTACGACGAAGAAGGATCATTTTCCCCTACCATTCATTGATCAGATCCTAGAAAGATTAGCGGGGAAAGAATTCTTCTGCTACTTGGATGGGTTCTCGGGCTATAATCAAGTAGATATAGCTCCGGAGGACCAGGAAAAGACTACGTTCACATGCCCCTTTGGTACCTATGCCTTCAGACGCATGCCCTTTGGGTTATGTAATGCTCCCGGTACTTTTCAAAGGTGCATGATTGATGTGTTCGCCGAAATGGTCAGCGAATTCTTGGAAGTCTTCATGGACGACTTCTTGGTCCATGGCGACTCATTCGATTCTTGTCTTAGGAATCTAGACCGAGTCCTCAAAAGATGTTGTGAGGTCAATATGGTGCTCTCCTGGGAGAAAGGTCACTTCATGGTGACGGAGGGCATTGTGTTGGGGCATGTCATCTCCAAGAGAGGAATGGAGGTTGACCCTACCAAGGTGGATATGATCAGACGACTCCAGCCACCAACCAACGTGAAATAGTTGCGGTCGTTCCTCGGGCATGTCTGATTTTATCGGAGGTTTATCAAGGATTTCTCTAAGATTGCCCGACCGCTAACTGAGCTTTTAGGCAAGGACATGGAGTTTATTGTTGATCACAAATGTCTTGAAGCCTTTAATCTAGTACAAGGAATGATGACGGATGCCCCGATCCTACAAGCCTCAGACTGATCTCTGCCTTTTGAGATCATAACGGATGCATCAGATTTTACTGTTGGGGTTGTGTTAGGACAGAGGACGGATGCGTCCCGTTTGTAATATACTACACAAGCAAAGTTCTTGATACTGCTCAGCGTAACTATACAGTTACGGAAAAGAGATGCTTGTAGTAGTGTTTGCCTTGGACAAATTCAGATCTCACTTAATCGGATCCAAGGTAATTGTGTTCACCGACCACACAGCACTACGTTATTTAATGGAGAAGGACACGAAAGCACGTCTTCTTAGGTGGATTCTGCTTATCCAGGAATTTGATTTGGACATTCGTGATAAACTGGAAAGAAGAATGTAGTAGCTGATCACCTCTCCCGTCTCGAAGATCTTAATGCTTCCGAGATTCACCGATTCGAGACTCCTTCCCTGACGAGTCGATTTTTGTTGTTGACTCACTCCCATGGTATGCCAATATCGTGAACTATCTTGTATCCAATAGGGTTCCCGAAGATTGTCCCAAGAGCCATATAAACCAATTAAAGTCAGATTCTAGACATTACCACTGGGAGGATCTAATCCTTTTCTTTGAAGGACCGGATTGTGTCTGGAGGCGGTGTATTCCTCAGGAGGAATACCAGAGTGTCCTTTCTTGATGCCACAGTCTGGAGGCAGGAGGACACCATTTCGGGAAGAGGACCGCATGGAAGGTACTTCAATGTGGTTTATACTGGCCGACTCTGTTTCGCGACGCCATCACTTTTGCAAAGTCGTGACTAGTATGCCAGAAAATGGGAGGAACCGTTGGATATAAGCATGAGATGCCAACGCAGCCTGTCATTATTTGTGATGTCTTTGACGCCTGGAGCATCAACTTCACGGGCCCATTCCCTGTGAGCCACGGATTCAAATATATCCTTCTTGCGGTAGACTATCTGTCCAGATGGGGGGAGGCTATCCCAACCCGAGCCGTAGACAGTAGGACTGTCTGTAAATTCATTAGAGATCATATCATCTCTAGGTTCGGGATCCCCAAAATGTTGATATCAGATGGGGGTAGCCACTTTGTAAATAGAGATGTGAAGAAGCTCTTGAAGGATTACGGCATTGAATACCGTGTCACTAGTACTTACCACCCACAGACCAATGGTATGGCTGAGGTATCGAATAGGGAGTTGAAAACCATATTGTAGAAGCTTGTTCGCATAGACAGGAAGGACTGGTCTCAGATCTTGGATCAAGTCATGTGGGCTTATAAGATAGCTTACAAGACACTGTTAGGAACCTCCCCATTCCGGATGGTATTCGGAAAGCCGTATCATTTGCCCGCAGAATTAGTACACAAATCAGAATGGGCAATCAAGAAGGTCAACTGGAACACACACCTAGGGCAGAAACAGAGAGAAATGGATCTGAATGAGCTTGTGGAAGTCAGAAACCGAGCATACGACAACAATTTGGTGTACAAGGACAAAGCAAAGCATTGGCACGATAGATATATCAGATGAAAGACCTTTGTTCCTGGACAGAAGGTATGGTTGTTCAATGCAAGGCTGCAGGTCTTCCAAGGCAAGTTGAAATTCAAGTGGACGGGACCATTCATTGTCCGTGCTGTGCATGATAGTGGATGTATTGAGATCTCAAATCTCACAGATAACGCACCGACATTCCTAGTAAATGGACAACTGTTGAAGCACTTCGTCGAACCCAATGAACAGTTAGTCCATGTTGAGGAGATTGTATTCATGCGCGAGACAGGTTCAACGGATACACATCGCCATCAGTAGCATCTGGAAAGATTCAGACCGCAATCCTTGTATATATCCATCACTCATGTACATTCTTCCCCTCCCTCCTGAGACTCTAATAACTCACCCCAAATTCATATATTTTCATCTACGACTATACTTAGGATGACCAGATCCTAAGTATAGGGGGGAGAGTCACCTGAGTCCATTCATTGTACATCCTCCGCATCACATCGGTCCTCATACCACTCCAGTCCTATACTTAGGCTGACCTGAGCCTAAGTATAAGGGGGACCGTTGCCCGTCTTGTACATATATTCATCCACTTCTCCTCTTGACCTCGTCCGCCCCATTTTTGATCCTCTGCTACACTTAGGCTTCCAAGAGCCTAAGTATGGGGGGGCATGGCGACTTCTATACATTTTTACTCCTTTGGCTCTCTTACGCTTAGCACGAGATATGTCTTCTTCCTCACTTTTCGTGCTCTGAGGACATAGCACACGCTAAGTATGGGGGCGTGTGTATATATACATGACATATATACTTTACCCATAGCTTGTACTTTCGTGTATTTTTGTATATATTATGCAATAATTACGGGACGGGTAAAAATGGAGATTTTTTGTAAAATACATGTATACTTGTATATTTTATAACACTTGTATAATTTATAATACTTATAAAACTCTTGAAAAAATGTTGTAACATAGGGGGTATACCAATTTTTTGAAAAAAATAGAAAAAATCAAAATCAAAGGCTTCTTAGTTACTCTTGCACATCATCTGAAAAGAAAGAAAGGAAAAAAGAAAAAGAGTCTTGCACTTCATAGCATGTCATCTACATCTCATCTGCATATCTTGCATATGCAAGGTGAAAAGCTAGTGGGTTATGAACCAAGTTATGAGCAGATGTTGAGGATGGACTTGATTTGACCTTAATTCACCTAATTTCAGAGGAACCTTATATGAATTGGAGCTAAGATTTCTCAGGTCAAGTGACTTAATTCTTTGAGTCCACAAGTCTATGTTCGCATGTCATCTTAATTAGTCTAAGTAGAATATCTCGTGCACATGCATGATTCTTATGGACAGTGACCTAATTTGGACAAGCACCATGCACATAGCTCTACATTGATGAGGTGGTGAGGAGGTAGAATCCTTTAGCTTGGAGTAGCACACGGGTGGAAACATCCGTCCTCCTCTAGGGAGGGTAGTGCATCTCAACCTAGTCTGGTGGTGTTGATGTCTGAGGACAGGACGCTGTGGGTTGCAATAATGCTTCAAAAGAGGGATAGTCTACTGGCTCAAGAGGAAAAACTCCTGATGTACATGTTGCACCTTATATACAGTTTGAAGAAAAACAAAAGAAAAAATAGAGAAAAATGCAAGAACTCCAAAAATAGACAGACCAGATAGAAAATAAAATACATGTCGGAGTATGTATGCTAGTAAGAAGTCTGCGGCTGGATGACCTGGCTACACTGGTCAGGCATCCCGGGATAGGTTGCTACACTGGCTACCATCCATTCTTTTCTCCACCCCCTCCTCTTGAGCTGGTCACACTTGAACTTAGAAGGAAATACCCCGCTCCTCGAGGAAAAAGTTACCGGACCAGGGAATTAGAGTTACCTTGTTAGAGGAGGCTGATTCTGAGCCATTTTTGACATGGAGAGCTATTCTACATTTACACAGTACAAGCAAGAATCATAGACATCAGAATTTGTGTATGAGGATTTGTTCTGACCTGACTATTGAGGAGTCTTGAATAGAAGACTTGTGGAACTTGAAGTCTGTTAGGTCTTAAGTTCAGATCCCAATAAGGTTCCGCCACACAATTAATCCAAAGGTCGAGTCAAGCTCCATTTTCAACTTTTGTTCACGACCTTGGTATGGAACCCAAAATCATTTCACTCTTGCATTTCATGTTAGTTGCTCGGGGACGAGCAAGGTTTAAGTATATGGGGTTGATGAATCTGTGATTCATCACTCTTAAAGTCGAAAATAGAGTCTTGTTCCTGAGTATTTAGCAGCATATTTCCCTTTATCTTGCATAATTAGCATACATACATACATACATACATAATACATGCATTTTAGCATCCATATTTGCATTAAATAAGAAGCCTAATTCACTTGTAAATATTCACCATTACTCACCTAATTATCTATATTTTATACCCCCTCCAAAGTCAATAAAACTAACCCTATACTGTGTACATTACTAATTAATAATATAAGGAGAAGGTCAAAAATTCCTAGCTTGTAAAAATACCCAATAAAATCCCAAACCCTGTTGGAGACCTCAAACCTTAGAATGCAAATACCTGCCTCATACAACTTTCGATCTAGGTACACTCACTTTCAGATTATTACACATTCAGAGACCTTCAAAATGAGACCCATTTCATTTAAATCAGAGCTCGTATGCAAAACTTGGGTTTTTGGGCCCCTTTGTGTACTATATGTATGTATATTTGTACCCTTGTATTTTTTTGTATCTTATTTGACCGCATAAGTACCCTCTGATTGCGCCACGCGGCCCGCTCCATTGCGTGCCACGCAACCTTCGCCCTCCGCCGTCCGATCCCGCTCCCGCTCTCCTGATCTGGGCTATCCATTCCCGCACCCACTGGCAACCCTTCGATCAAGCCCTGGAATCGTATCCCTCCGTCAGCATTGCGCTCTCAAAGCGCAACGTGTCGTCTCCATGGCCATTAGATCTCGCCATTACATCTTCATATCCACCGTTCATCATCCAAATGACCTCCACCGCCCGGTCGACCCACCAACTTCATCAGAGCCGCTCGCCAGTGCCGTATTCTCCTTGCGCCACGTGGTGCGCCCTGCGCCCTTCGATCTCATCACTTCAGATTGAATCCCAGCCGCATCGTAGCGTCTAATTCTCAGCCGTTGGATCGTGAGATCCAACGGTAGAGACGTCATCTTCTACCTCCCACAGCTCCCGCACCCGCATCGCCCACCTCCAACGCACCGCCCCCTTTTCTATTTTCGGCACCACTCTGTCCATCCTCTCCGCCTTCTACCCCCTCCACCTTGTAGCGCACTCTACCCTCATCTTTGCCAATCCCCGTGACTCCCATGATCCCTTCTCCCTCGCTCCACAAACTCCACGCCAACCTCTCTCCTGTCATCGTCACCTTATCCCTATAAATACACCATCTCTGTCGACCGTCGACCCCATCCGCTACTACAGAGAGAAACCCTGAGCTCGACTCCACCTATTAGTGACAATAATTGGGCCAGAGTCTGAGTGAAGACATCGACTTTCTCCGACGAGATCCACGACCAACCCTGCCATGCTGTAGCTCCTTCCGTGAGCTGCACGAGCTCAGGACCCCTACCGACGTTTGAGCGACGACCAGGAGCTCAACTCCGAGCTTCAATCCCAAGGTAAATACCTCCATCTCCCCTCCGATCTCCTTCTTCTTTTTCTTCGCTTTTCTTCTAATTTCTCCGCCTCCCACGATCGATCTCACATCCACCTGATCATCCACCGAGCTTCGCTATGGAGCTTTGATCCTCGCATGCCATTCCATTTCCTCCTATGGCACCTCGCACCTCACTCGGACAAGAGCTCCACCATCTTGGTGGAGGAGCACCACCACACCTACTTTACTCCAATCCTGGCCTCCCATCGCACTCGCGTTCACCTCACGAACGCGTTGCATGCCTCGGCTATCAAGCTAACCCCTGCAGGTACATTCTCCTTCATTGGCTGGACGCTTCATCAGAGCGACTTTGATCTTCAGTGCCTCCGGCCTACGGACCTCCCCAGCCCCATCCAGAGTCTCTGGTGGCTCCCTGACTCTTCCCCGATCGTTCCGAGCCACACAGGAGCCGCCGGCAAGCTTCATCGACTACGGGAGGAGGAGGCAGAGCTAGGTGGGCTTCGTCGGAGAACAACCACGTCCGTCGCAGGAGGCGGCAGACCAGAGGAACACGAAGCACAATAGTCGTCCGATCCCCATGATCAGACGGTTCTGAGCAAGCTACGTCGCTGCTTTCAAGAGCTCCAGATGCCGTTGGATTCATCTTGATCTAACGACCCTCGATCGTCCACGTCTTCATCTCAGGAGCCATCAGAAGCCGTTGGATCGTCTCGATCTAGCGGCCTGGATTGAGCCACGTCGCCTCCTCCGAGCCTCCTCCCCGACCATTAGGTTCAGAGCTTTCGAGGCTGTCCCGAGCCACGTCCGAGCCTGCAGCGCCCCCGAGCCGACCTACGAGCCTCCGACGTCTCCCGAGCCTAGCAACGCACGTGTCTCTCACGTGCGGCATGGGCCTTTTACACTGAGGCCCCTGAGATTTTGAAAATTACAATTCAGTCCCTACCAGGAGCATCACGTGAGGCGCACATGTTTCAGTGAGCATTTTATACACATATCCCCCTCATTATAGGTAATTGCATTTAAGTCCCTGTCAGCATGTTTAAATTTCAGTAATTTATTTTCTGTATTTGCAATTTGGTCCCTATCTTTGCACGCATATTTAGGTGTCCATTTGGAATGATTTTTAAGTTCTAAAAATTGCATTGTGTAGCTTGTCTTGTCCTCTATCTTATGTCACACTTGTCTCATTTTTGTGACATCAATGGATTTTATTATTATTAAATTGTGAAATTTTCCATATTTTGCCCATTTGATGCCTTTTAATTTGTATTAAATTCTCTATTGCTCCAAAAATCACCAAAAATTCACATTAGACTTAGATAATTTAGTTTACATTGTGCCCGAAAATCAACACATTTACACACATCCCGATGCCTGAATAAATTTATTAGTGATTTCCTTAATTGATTTTTAATAGGCCCAATTCACATAGAATTTTAGGTTTATCAATTTTCCTAGATTCATCGTATTTAGATCTATCTAGGATAATTTTTATATCTAGAAATATTATGTTTTGGTATTTATTAAAATTAATTTTGTAAAAATCACCTTGCATTCATATTTTATTCACAGTAAATTCATAAAGTGTTAGAAAAATCCAAAAAAATTAGTGTAGCTTAATTTCATTGCATTTCACCTTCTGGCCAAGTTTCATAATTTTTGGACTTAATTTGACTACATTTCTGATATAACTTGTAAACTGGCCTGAAAATTGCACGTGTCTGCATAAAAATGTTAAAAATATTAAAAAGAATCTTATGAAAATTCGTCCTCTGAATTAACTTAAAATTTACCTAAGGAGACAGCTGCCTCCCTGAGTTCGACCTTGAGCTTGCCCATGTAAAATAAATTTGCCGCTCGTGATTAGCTCGACATTAATTAAAAGTGGTTTTTGATCATTCCGTATTTACCTGACTATATCGAACGACACAACATTAATTTTTTAATCATTAACTTGACTGAATTTTCGAGCATACCTAAGTGCTTTCAAGTTCGAAAGGGAATGGACTCTCAAAGTAATGTAAGGTGAGACAACTTTGATTCAAAATAATAATAACCATGATCAAGGTAAAATATTTATGCAAATTATCATTGATTTCATATGACCTTCAACTATATCCGCTCAGATGTGTATTCAATCATAACCTGTATCATGGATTCGATTCCATGATTAAAATGTAGTACTTGTAGTTGGACACATAATGTACGTGGTAGCAATGTGCACATTTCCTAATAATAACGAGAAATGATAATTAAATAAATTGTAGGACAACAATCTAGGGTTTGTATGCCTTTGTAGTCGTGATCTCTCATCGAGTGTGCTTTTGAAGTAACATTTCGTTGATGATCATAATTGTCAAGATCCTTCTAAAACTAAAGGAGAAATTTTGGTAAACATGTGCCCTCTTGGTATTTAATCATGAATGGCATGGTTCATTGCATTATGTAGAACGATGGCCTCATAGGAGATGATGTACTCAAAATATTTGAGTACATGCCTCAACCAAAGTCTTTATGAGTTGAGATGAATGTAGATATGATGAGTGTCATCATTCTACGATCTCTACGCAAGTCCTTCATGAAGCTGCATATTTTTCATATTTTATGAAAGGGATGAAAGCAAGTATAAATGTTGAAATACTCTTTTATTGAAGCCCCTCGGGGACATGTTCAATTTAATAGGAGCATTTATCTTAATCAATGATTGTTTATGGATCAAGGAAGAATAGTGGAAGCTTTGGGTTCTGACTCATAGTAAGAAGAAGGATGTCAAAGAGTTGACGATGCTTCTGTGACTTCCACACCTATGACATCCAAGAAGTTGGATGACTGCCAATACTGCAACATGTCGATATAATGACTATCCAGAATATCTAGAATCCTTAGGGGAAGAGTCAGATAGTATGTCGGCTTGTCCTACATCTACATATCATTGTTAGATGAGATTAAAGTATGACAATTCTATCTCATTCTTCTACTAACATTTGCAATTTGTTGCACATGTTTTAGAAGACTAAAAAACTTGATCTTAAGTTCACAATCATCCAAATGGGATCTGATGCATTCACTGCAACAACTGCCATTGGATAGATAGACTAATTTTTTCAAGTGGGAGAGCCCTTAGTCTCAGAGAATGTCGTTATGACCTAGATATTACAAAATATGTATTGTTTATTTCTAAACTTTTATAAGTAGACACCATTCTGAGATAGATGTATCATAAAGAGTTGTGATGGATATATTTCAGATGATAATATGGCATGTAGTGGAATCTACTAAATTATAGTATTAATGAGCTGTTCATTGACATTTCTAACACTAAAAATTAAGCCTTAAAATATCAAAAGGAAGATGAAGATCATTTTGACATTGATCTGACATTATGACTTGGACATAAGTATGTAGATAAAATCAATAAACTAGTAAGGGATATAACTTTAGATTGTTTGAAAGTTCAAATCTTACATACTTGTTTTCAAAGTAGAATGTCCAATGCACCCTTCCATTGGAATGATGTAAGATGAAGAGGCATTCAAGACCTCATACACATTGATGTATATGGATCCTTCATACCATAATGAACATTTTTGATATGTGATATCTATTGATGATTATTCATGGTATGAGATTTCTTCCATATACATTAGAAACATTTGAAATGTTCAAAGATTTCACAATTTTAGTTGAGAACTAAAGTTAAAAGGACGTTGAAAAGAATTCGACCTGACCAGGGTAGCCGGTACCTAGTAGATGGATTCAATGAACAACTTATAGAGAAACAAATATTGTCCATGTCTCACTTCTCTAGACATACCTCATCTCAATGGAGTCGTAGGGAGATACAACTGATCATGTTGGACATGATCTGATCAATGACTACTTTTAACATAATTATCTCTTAATTTCAGACTATATGCAAAGAGACTACAATGTATATCCTTAATAAGATTCCAAGCAAATCTGTAGCCAAAAATCCCTCATGAGCTATGATTTCGAACCAAGCCTAGTGTTAGATACTTGCGAATTTAGGGTTGTTTGGTTCATGATAGAAACATAGATGTAACTACATTGGAATCCAGTACTAGAGAGTGCTACTTCATTAGGTATGCAAAGATGGTGTTGGATACCTACTTTATGACCATGAGATTCTTAAAAAATTCATCTCTAAGAATATGATTATTAGAGTGACTTCCTTAAGAGTCAAGATGAGAATGAAGTAAAGGGACTCATCAAATCCTACGAGGGTAATGAGGTTCCTAAAATCAAACATTGAAAGGATAATTAAAGATGAAGCACTCATACCTCTTTAAATCAGTTTAAGGTGGTAAGACCACCTAAAGGGTACAAATTATACGTGCTAGAGAAATGTACAATGATTCGACTTCATATGATAAAATATCTATGGATCATGACATGGAGAGATGGATGTTAGCAATAAAGTATAAATTAGACTTCATGTACACGTGTTGTGTATGAAATCTCGAGGATCCACCTACATGGGTCAAACCTATTTGGCATAAATGGATCTTCAAGAGAAAGAGGAACCTGATGGGAAGGTAGAACCTTAAAAACAAGGCTCGTAGCCAAGGGCCATAGAGAGAGAGAGGGGGAGGAGAAGAAAATTGCTTCCAATAAGACTTGCTCTACAATGACCATGCTTATACCCATTAGGAAATTGCTAACAATAGCTACACAACTTGACTGTAACACCTGAAAGATGGAAGTTAATATTGCATTCCCCAATGGGCACCTCAACGAGGATGTTTATATGAAAAAGCCTCAAGGATTTATAGTTGAGGAAAGCAAAGTGTCCAAGCTAACAAACTCTATATATGTACTCAAACATCCTTCTCGTAGTTGGACCAACAAATTTGATGAAAATTACAAAGGTTATGATTTCAGACAAAATCTTGATATACCATGTGGAGCTTAGTGGGTGTGCCATTGTGTTCATCATGTTAAATGTAGATGAAATCCTAATCATTCACAATGATGTAAGGATGATAATAAGTATTTTATAATATGATTGTCCCATTGCCTTTGAGATGAAAGATCTCAAGGATGCCTCTTAGATCTTAGTTCTGAAGTCGTTTAAAAGCAAAGAGAAGAGGACATTGATACACTCACACTAGGGGTACGTTTTAGACATATTTCACTTAAGAAATTTAAAGGAAGGCCTTATTCCCTTAAGATATAGTTATGACCTATCTAAAGAGATAACACCTCAAAGTGTTGAGGAAGCGAATGATATATCTGCATGCCATGTGGAGCAACTATAGTAGGCTTGGTGCATGCCATGATATGTACGAAAACCAAATCTCTACCTTGTAGTATGAGTAGTAAATTGTTACCAATCCTACTATGAAAATAAAATACACAACTACAATAAATAATAACATCTTCAAAGATACAAAGACTTTAGAATCTCAAAGTCTTATCTTCAAGGATATAAGACTTTTTATAGATGGTGATCTCAAAGTCTTGTCTATAGATACCTTAAAAGGCTTAAAGCTATGTACTAGTGCAAGGAGAAATGAATCTCCAAGCAAAAGGGTATTTTGATAAGGATAAGAGAATTCTGTCACTAGTTATCGAATACTTAGTTGAAGTACCAAATGCTAAAACTAGCAAGATGCAATGCACTGTACCTGCTTTAACAAGATTGAGTGTTGGTTGTATAAGATGCAACACTGGTATTGAATGCGAGCATTGTTACTAGGATATATGTAAGCTTGTAAAAGGACTTGGCATAGTCTCTCAAGACAGAGTGACTAGTTAGATGACCAAGATATTTGTCTATATAACTTATGATTAGAACATGAGTGTGGGTTTGAAGATTAGCCCGTTAATGTCTCCATGGATTAGTGGGAGATTGTTGGACATGTGATCTCATGACAAACAATTATGCAATAAAAGGTATTGCAGATCATTCCTTAATCTAGAATGAAGAATAAGTAACTTGTACAGTAGGTCCCTTAGTAAAAATATGGTTATGTACCATGGTCATCTTGATATCATACAACTGTGGATCTAAAGGCTGGATCACAAAGGCTGGTGCATCGTTGAATATCTAAAGAGTTAGACTGAGGACTCAACCGTACCGTCAAGTGTTTATTAAGAAGGGATCTCTAGCCTAAGAAGGAGATGATAATCCTTACTCCATGGGATGACATCCGACCGAACTCTTGATGCAGGTTCTCTGTATATGAATAAAGATTTGAGGTATTGGATGAGTTGGGTTAAAGTTTTGACTTAACGAGATCAAGATAACCAAGACCTATATCTTATGTTGTCATGATACATGCACACATCCTCTAACCGAAGATAATGTGTCAGTATATGTCTAAGTATGTACATTAAGAAGACCATTAAGTTGATGACCTGATCAAGGTCTATACACAGAGAGCTGACATGCATACATGAGCATATGAGTAGTACGATCTCTCAAAGGAATCGTACCAGCTCACTACTGAACTAGAAGACATGAGTTCACTCATGAGATATTGAGATAAACTGAATTCTAATGTTGGTAGTCCTTTTTCTGAAATAAGATAGAATTTGAAGGTATGATATATGCTTTTTGTAAAGCATATGATCGATACAAACTTCTAATAAGCAAATGATAAAACCTAAAGATAAAATTCTGAAGAATATGGTTCAAATATGATGAGAACTTCATTGTTTAATCATACTCTTTTGGTATGTGGATGTACGAGTATTGGGAATACTCGAGTATGATATGATCTTAGATGATTGTATAACATGACATTTCCATTCTGAGGGAACGATGAAATATGTTTGGATTTTAGTGACTCCACTTGGTAGTCTTGTTATCCCAATCTCAGTCCAAATGTTGGATATTGATCTAAATTGGATTCAGTTGCAATGAGAAGATTGGGTATCATGTCTGACATGATCAAACATCTTTGGGAGGTCCTTAAGATATGGAAATAAGATTACATCTCATATTCCAAGTCATTATACATGGATTATACAACTGCCCTGTCCTTATCTCCAAGTATCCGAGGAGAAGGCACATTATCCTTGAAAGTGTTCAAGAATAGTTCTATTAGATAAATATCAGAGTATTGTGAATATAATGAGAAATGATGATGATTAAATTGGATTTATTTATCATAAATAATTTGGATATGATTCACATTATTTAAACATGTGTAGAGAGACATCTTAGATAATTAAATTAGATTTAATTTTCATAGATGAATTTATATGGATAATACTATCATTAATAATTATTGATAATGTGGATATGATCCACAATATCTTAGAGAGAAATAACAGTGAATATGATTCACAATTTCACATTAAATAATAAAATGTAAATGTGATTTTACATTTAGTTTTGGATAGTTGAATAAGATATATTAATGTCGATGATCTAATTATAATTATCACAAATAATTTAGAATTATTTTGGTGATAAATCATATAGAAATTATGCAACATGTATTAAATTGGTGCAAGTTAAAAATTGCATCACATATTAGGAAAAGGAGTAGACTCCTCGTAATATGGAGTGGACGACCATGGAGGATCCCGACATGGTGGCCGTCTACTCTATAGTCTCTTTTCCCAATTTGCTTGTTTCTAAGTTAGATGCAATGGTTAGAGATTTGCTCTCAACTTGAAATAATGAAGATTGGATGTAATCTTGAAAAATACAAATTAATCTCCACCATTGATTCTTATTAGGATTGCATCTCCATCATCCAATTTGTTACAAAAGAGAGGCTAACTTTAGTTCTTTGTAATCAATTAAGAATGCAATTGTTGCAACAAAAACTCTACCTCTCTACTTACGTCCATTCTCTCTCCTCCAAGCCTACGATCGTCCCCCATGCCTTATAGTTTTGGATTCTATGGCAGTCGTTATACTGCCGGATTGATTCGATTGATCTCACACAGATGCTTTGCTTTCTGTGGTCTCACATGCTCTTGAAGAAGTAGAATGATTTTGTATGACATAATCACGAGTTTCATGACTCAGATCATCTTCGTGAGTTGCGGGAGTCACGTTGTTCATCCTTGCTCTCACAAGTACTATCTCCACCGGATCATACTTGACACAGGAGGTCCCTTCGCTTAGATACTAAAAGATCGCAATCATGCTTGAAGAGGTAAACCTAATACTTGTGTGATCTTGATGGAATGATTTGAGGAAGGTTTCCAATCCATGTGGTTTTAATGATTTTTTTAAATTCTCCTACTATTGCAGCTTATATGGCAAGACTTTTTTTGTCGAATACAATCCGACTGTTATGTTTCCATGATGCACAAGGCTATATCATCTCCTTCAGTAGGGGCCTCATTTTTCAAATGTAAGGTAGATGGACTTGAGTTTATTTTTTATCTTAAATAAAGGCCTCCATAAGTTTTGACATCCCTTATATATTGATACTAAACCCTAAAGTTGAAAAGGCGAGGCTCCTCTTTGTTATATTTGAAAAATGAGGCTCCTAATTAGGAATTAAGGCATAATTGAGGACCCTTTTATAATTTTTCCTTTGTTGTTATACATTTCTTTTAAATCGAGGGAGAAAGATAATGTCCAGAAAGAAAGTTAAGGAGCGGTTTCTCTCCTCTCTCTCCATGTCCTCATCTGGATCCTTACACGCCCCTGTTAATTTCAAAAGTTTTTAGAATTGGCTTGAATATAAAGAGTACGATAAATATACAATCTTTACATGCTTTGTTTTTATATTAAAAGTGAATATTTCCTTTAAAACAACCTCTTGGCAATGCCATTTATTTCAATCGATCAATAATACTTATCAAATGACCCTGTAGGCGCTGTTCCTTCATCATAAATCACATATAGCTCCCAACACTTCCATCCTCTTTTGTTTTTCCCAGTTTTTTTCTTTTTTTCATTGTTTTTAGATTTTTGTAACCATTTTGAATATTTTATTTATGTGATTTTTTTGAACGTCGCCCACCTGCTGGCCAGGCAAATCTTCCGATCAGCTGTCCACCCAGCCGATGTGCAAGGAACACAGTGGAATCACTCAACGCACAAAACTGGTGTGCAAGCTGTCCACGAGGAAAGAGAGAAAAGTAAGAAGCGGGGGATGTTTGTTAGAAATTAAACATGAGATCATAAAAGATATCTATAATTTTTTCACTGTGTTCTAACCCAGCTTTTTCCTTGCTTGGTTCACCAACTTCTACCACTTTAGGGCACCCGGATAAAAATCAAGATAAATTCCGGGTTTGAACTTAGCTGAGAAGAAACGCCTGCTAGTTAGTTGCAGTTCGATAATTCCATTTACCTTTGAATCTACAAAGTGACATTTTATTAGATCAACAAGAACCTTAACGACATTAGACGCCGGATTTCATTTGTGGCAGTTGGGCTTTAGCCCATTACATGGGCGTACCGGTAGGTCCGAAAGGAAGTCACGTGAGGAAATCCAAACATTCGCCCTCCCTCCCTCACCGCCTTTCCATATATAAACCTCCGCTCCGGCTCGAGGAGCCGCTCCAGTCACTTCCCCTCCGCCATCTCCTCCTCTCGACCTCCGGCCCTCACCTCTCGCCTCCAGTTCCGGCGATCGTTCGCGTCGATCTAGAAGAGCGAAGGTAAATCCTTCTCTGTTACTCTTCGTTTCGATATCAACTGCCAGATCGCGTTCGAGTTATCCCTTTTTGTCTGTTGTTGCGCGAGTTCGTCTCTGATTCGATTACTTGCTTAGGGTTCGTTATCGATTACCATTACGTTCGTGGATCAATGATGGGGCCATGAATGATGAACTTCACTTGTTGCGGTTGTGACGGTATCGCGACTTTCAACTGTGATCGTTTCCGCTTGGATCGCCGAGTGATTTGGGAGTTATGTTCGTAGGTTCTGGTGGCGAGTGAGTGATTGTGGTTTTTATTTGAAGGACAATAGCCCGCGGATTTTTTTCTGTAGAAATTAGAACGGATGCAGACGAAATAATGCACATATGAAAGCATGTATCATTACAGAAACACATTGTATTCGCATATCTTTAAAAACAGGTGTAGATGCAAAACATATACGTTTTTGATACTGATAAATAGTAGATAAGCTTAAATATACACGCATTGCATGTCGTAAATACTTAAATGCCTGTGTTTACTTTGGAAAATATCATATCAAATATGGTTAGGCGCAACTATATTTATATATCAGAACATACATATTCAGATCTTTATAATGCGGATACTGCAGTGGATTGGATATTGATGTATCCTTGTCGACTTCATCGCTAGGTTGTAGCGTTGGGTGCATGCCACTATGTCGTAGCGTTGGGTTTGGAAGATGAGATAGTGTGCCCAAATGGACCAGAGGATGGTTAAATATTGGTTGGTTTTGAAGTCAAATCATACCAACGTAAACATGAGTATTGGACCTGCTGTGATGCATCTGCTTCGGCGAGGTGTTGCATCATTTGTCTTTATTCTCTTTCAGTGTATGGAGGAGAGCAGTTTAGGTGGCATCTTTGGGTGGTGGCAATAGGGACTCTGTAAGGTTGTTGCAACTGTATGGTGCAATTGTTGAAGTGCAATCTATGAAACATGATAAGATGTGGGAGCGGGGTGTGGGAACGATGGAGGAGTGGAGCCTTATCGAGGTTTAGATGGTATCTTGATCGAGGTGCTTGAATGCTTAGTGAAGATGGGCCTTATGTGTGGTAGAGTCAAAGAGTTTGAGAGGTGCCTGGGAACTCTTTCATAGAAGGTGTAATATGACTTCAAAAATTTACTATTTGTGCTCATGGTTAGCGATGGAATCGGTATATATGATGGGGGAGGGGAGGGTGTTATGGCTCCTCCTTGATTATTATATTTCACATGTGTAATGTCTTAAATTTTTAATATGGCCTCTTCTTAAATACATAATTTATAATACTGTAAGAGAAATGTTGTATATAAGCCCGAGATTGACCCAAGATAGATCTGAATGGAGGCAAAGAATCCATGTAGCCTACCCTACTTAATTGTTGGAAAAGGCTTTGTTGTTGCAAGAGAAATGTTGTAAATTCATTTCATAATCAAGTGGTAGAGTAACATGGTAACTACTTTAGAGACTGGAGTCGAATCTTACCAGCCTCTAATTTTGATTTCTATTATATATATTTTATCCAATCACTTTCAAAGTATTAAAATTATAAGTATAATTTGTAATAAAATTGTATTCGGGCTCATTTGTCTATCTTATTATTTCTAGCACTCCTTGTAAATGAAATAAATTTTGTTGTTTCCTTTTAACCATGAAGTTCTTGTTTTGAAAATTCACTCGATAATTTAGCCTTTTGGGATGGATTTAGAGATGATTACATTATTAGATTCATCAAATTTTAAAAATCTCCATTGAAAAGAATAATTTATTTGAAAATCCATCCTTAATAATAGATTTAAAATGTATGTTTATCGCAACTGAAAAGAGTTCATCTTAACGATATCAACTTTATTTAAAAATACAATTTAATACCATAAGTTTTCCATCTTTGAGAATACATAGTAGCTATATACTTGGCCAAATTTTGATAAAATTCCTAGTTCCACTCCTACTCATGGTCATGTGGATGATCAGATCAAGTTACTATTAAGACTGGGTAGGGAGGATGCATATCGGGTAAGCTGGCAATGATATTTTCTTTAGGATAATGCTTAAAGGAAACCCAACCAATGGTGGCTTCTACTTGCAGGAGTGCCATTACTTTACTCATCTTACCATTCATGTGTTGCTCATGCTAGAGGGTGATGTGAGATCGATTGTCTTAGATGACCTTTCCTAATGAAGTCCATCTACTTGAATGTCAAGGGCTTGGGGAAGTTTGAAAAGAGAGAGATCATTGGTACTCTTCTTGGCAGCTAGTGGAGAAAGGTGGTATGTTTGCAGGTGACAACGTCTGGAGCTAGGATGATATGTTGTGGAAGTTGATATGCATGCCTAGCTTGATCGAGTTAAATGCAATTGACATGTTGGAAGCTTTGGCGGGATTCATATTGGTTGGAGTGCGGATGTTTTTAGATTGGTGGATGATGTGGTTGGGACAAGATCAAACTTGGGGTGCTATGACAAATGGATTTTGCTATTGGCTACTAATATATATGGTCCAGCTAATGCAAAATAACATGATGAGAATTGGGTGGTTCGGTCTAGATTTCCTTTGATTCCTCGGGTCATGGGGGATGGGGGTGGATTTCAATGTTACCATGTTCTACGAGGATCAATGGAGGTTGCCTGTTAACCATGGTTCATGTTCAGATGACTTCTCTTTTCTTGTCGAGGAGTTGCAATTGGATGTATTGGGTGCCTGAGATTGCAAATAAAATTGCCAAACCTTGAGCTCACTGTATTGATATGTTTGTTTTGTTTATTGGGATGCAACTGTTTCAATTGACCCAGATGAGATCAATCCTTTAATCTTGGTCAGACTAACGCACCACATTATTTTTGTGGGATTCGAGAGAGGGCCATCGTCCATCATTCTTCTCTAGTTTGAGCGCTCCCACAAGCTAGACGAGGGTCTTAGAGTCTTGGTCAATTTTGAGTTGATTTACAAGTGGATGGATGATCGGAGGGTGGTTACGAATGAGAGAAACTATGAATTACTTATAGAAGGGAGATTCATCTCTAGCGTGGGTAGATTAGAGAATACACATTAGAGGAGATTGTCTTGACAAGCTAGAGGATCAGAGAGTTTTAAATATTAGTGCATTGGAGGAAAGGGAAACTCAATAAAAGATTATAATGGAAGAAGACAAGAAGAAAGGGGTGTAATGATGGTATACGTCAAGAGAAACATGGTTATGACTATGGGAGGGAGATGTAAATATGGAATCCTTCCATGCTATGGCTAGTGGGAGGTGGTAGATGAACCTCATTTACTCCATTTCCACGGGCTACGAGTGATTCCATGGACATTGGGAGGTCCACATTGATGTGGTTGGGCACTTGCATGGTATGAGTAAGCATATACATTGCAATGAATGGTGGTCGTTGGGCTGTGGCGCGAGTCAGATTGCCTAGGAACAAGTAGATGGGTTAGTGCTGGTGTCAGATATTTCGATTCCGCCCCCAATCGAAATTTCAGGGAATTTCTACCGTTTCAGTGGAAATGTTGAAAATAGCTCAAAAAAGTCAAATTCGACCATTTTTCTCAAATTAGTCTTCCACGTTATTACAACAATAAATAACTTAGAAATACACACTTATATCACACATATTGTTCATCTATAGCCCTTACATCACACATATTAGTCATGTCGTTATTAATGCTGATTCTTGGCTGATACATATTGGAAATGGATACCATCGAAGTTCTTAAAATAACAATAACTTACAAATACACACTTATATCACACATGTCTCTCATCCATATGCCTTATATCGCAGGTATTGGTCATATCGGACATATCGTTGAGGTAACTGATAGGTGTTGGAAATGGAAATTGAGACAACTAAGTTGACAACACTTAGAACACGTCTTTTGTTCATAAAAATAGATGAGACATTTGATTCTAAAATGTAGATAATGATTAGTGAGACAGTATTTCACTCATAGAAATAACTGTCATGGGCAAAGTTTTAGTGAATTACAGAATTAGTCATAGACTTACAATAAAGATGCATCTATTTACGAAATAAATGACAAACAAAATCAAACGAACAAGCTATATCGGATATCTAGAAGCTATAAAGTAGTTTCATCTTCTCCATTGCTGAAACCTAAAGGGAGTGAAACTTCTCAAGTTGAAGAATTATCATATGCACCGCCCCTATCGCACCATACCTTACTAGACTGTGGTCTCACTGCCCGGTCAACGAGCTTGGGGGGGGGGTCTAGGGGTAACATGTGTGCTCCCCCTACGGGGTGCGGGGGCAATGCCCCTGACCTGAAACAAACTATATAATCATTATGTGTTTTGATATTGGAAGTAGCTAAATAAGTAGTAAAATCAAGCGTACATGGATAATATCATTGATATACATAGGTATTGACAAAATTTCATCGATGTCGGTTGAAATCTGAGAAATATTGTATTGAAACCATGATATGCCAAAATATCACCAACATTTCGGTCCATCTCGGTCGAAATCCAAGAAATCGACGTAGAGGGGAATTTCGATACCCAATCTTTGTAGAAATCGAAATTTCGGCAAAATTTCATGAAATCTTAATTTATGGTGGGAGTTTATCTCTCCGTATATTCTGAGTGCAGTGTGCTTACCTCCCAAAAGACCAGGGTTTAAATTTTCTCCTTGTGAGGGTTGTGTTAGGTAGCTGACAACAAACATAAAAAAAGTTTGATATTTCGATATGGATTTGAGCAAGAATCCATGTAGCTGACCCTACTTTGTAGAGATATTTACATATTTCTATATTCTATATGTATATTTCCTTTATTTTTATTTCTCTGTGTCCACTTTATGTAATTTATCCATAGGCCTCTCCTCTATATAAGAGAGCTTAGGGTTCTCAGAAATAACAACGCACTCTTTTATTCCAACATTGTATCAGAGCAGCGGTCCTATATCGGAGCTTGTATACCCTAAACCTAAACCCTACCCGCCAGCCCCCTTTTTCTCTCCTCCGGAGCCGCCACCTCTCCTCGGGCGTCACCGCCTCTCCTTGGGCGCTGCTGCCTCTCCAGCCCGGGCACGCCGCCTCTCCTTCTCGGGTGCCGCCGTTTCTCCAGCCCGAGCACGTCGCCCCTCCAGCCCACCACCGGCTTCCGCCTAGGCCGTTGGCCTCTGGTGCCATCGGCCCTCGCCCCTGCCCCCTATTCCTTTCCGTACGCCGAAGTTGATGGATTTGATTACATAGGTCTACGTATGCAATCAAATCCTCATATGTCATTGTAGACATATCTCTATTGGTCTACATACCCTGTGGACTTCATCCGGCATCATGTTAGACAACAAAGTCGACGTACCTGCCACAGGTGCCTTCAGAGGTCCGACACCTATTGTGAAGATGGTCGGGACGAACTATGAGCTCTGGGCGATGCAGTTCACGAGCCTTATGAAATCTAACGGTAAGAAACATATCCTTACCGATGATGAGCCGGCGGAGAAAACAAGGATTCACACCTCATGGGAGGCGGATGACGCATATGCCAAGGTTTGGCTGTCCTGGACATTGACCATAGAGATCGCCAATGACGTGCTGCATCCGCCCACAACGAAGGCAATGTGGGATATCCTCGCGGCGACATATTTGCAGGCACAGAATGAGACCAAGATTCTTCAACTGCAGCATGATATTTTTACAGTTTAACAGAACGGACGTCCTCTTCACTCACTGTACACATCTTTACGAGGGATGTTTGAGAAACTCCACAGCTTCATGCCTTTGATGGCCACTCCTGAGCTGCAGAAGACATACATGAATGCTACTGTGGTTGGTGTATTCCTTGCTGCACTTGATCCAGTTCACTCTCAGATCCTTGCAGATGCAACTATTCCTCCTACGGAGGAAGCTTTCTGTTGACTTAGTCGGATCACTGTCCAGAGCTCTACTACTAGCCAGACGTCTTCGGCAATGGCTGCCTCCAGGAGAAGAGGCGGTTCATCTACTTTTCGTGGACGTGGACCCCATGGTCAAGGGAGTAGGATCCGTCAGCCCTGCACTTACTGTCATCATCCTGGCCACTTCGAGGATACATGCTATTCGAAGCATGATTTCCCAGCATCAGCGTGGGTAGCAGAATAAGTTGAGTCTCCTGCACCTTCTTCCTTGGATCAGAGATTTGATGACCTCGTTGCCAGACTGAGGAACATCATGCCTCCTGACACAGCTCCAGGAAGCCATTCAGATGTGACAGCCTCTGCATCTGCTAGTACATCTGCTACGATCGGTACCTCAGGTAGTCTTTGTGCTCTTACCTCTTGTGATGGACCTACGATTACAGAATGGATTATGGACTGAGGATCGACACATCACCTATGTAGAGATAGAGAGCAGCTCACTGCATATAGACATGTTCCTCCAGGGTGGACTATGGTGATAGCCAATGGGACTCATTCCCCGATCACATGACAAGGGGAAGTTAGTTCGCCGCCTTCTATGCGACTGCAGAATGTGTTATATGCTCCTGACTTTTACATGAATTTATTATTCATTAGCCAGATTACGAAGGATTTGAACTGTCGAGCTATTTTTGACCCATCGTCTCTTGTTTTTCAGGACATCCTTACGGGAAGAGTGATTGGCTGTGGCCGTGAGCAGGGTGGTCTGTATCGTCTAGTCTGTACTCCCTATGCAGGCGCTTCTCTCCATTCCACGGGACCATTATCTCCATATACTTGGCATCTTCGCTTTGGCTACCTCCCTCTTTAGAAGATGTGTCGTATTTTACCGCAGATTCCTCCAGGACCGTCCTTCCAGTGTGAAGTGTGTTAGTTGGGAAAACATCATCGGTCCGTTTTCCCTAGTCGTCAGAGTCGGAGCAGTAGCTCCCTTTTTGAGTTAGTTCATATCGATATTTGGGGTTCTAGTCGTGATCCTGATCACAAGAGATACAGGTTTTATCTTGTTGTAGTAGATGATTTTTCTCGTTTGTCTTGGGTGTTTCTATTGAAGAATAAATCTGAAGCAGGAGGTGTGATTCAAACGTTTATTAATGAAGTGAAGAATGTTTTCTCTTCTTCTGTGAAATTTGTGAGGACTGACAATGCTCTGGAATTTGTACTCGTGCACTTTCGCTGTTCTTTTCCTCCCGTGGTATAATTCATCAAACATCATGTGCTTACACCTCACAACAAAATGGTGTTGCAGAGAGGAAACACCGTCATCTACTTGACATCACTCGGACCCTACTTATTCAGAGTTGTACTCCACATTCGTTTTGGGGTGATGCAGTACTTACGGCATGTTATCTGGTAAATCGTATGCCCTCGTCGGTCTTAGGTGAGCAAACTCCTTTCTCTATAGCATTTCCTGAGAAGGAGTTGTTCTCTCTTATTCCCCGCGTCTTGGGCTCTGTTGCATTTGTCCACCAGTTGGCTCCAGGTCTTGACAAGCTCTCTCCTAGGGTTGTCAAATGTGTGTTTGTGGGGTACTCCAGGACTCAAAAGGGATATAGATGTTACGATCCATTATGTAGGAAATACTTTATCAGTGCTGATGTCACATTCTTTGAATCCGTAATGTTATCTCCTACAGGTGACAGGCTGACTTCTTCAGAATCTGATCCTGCGATCTATGTGTCACCTCCTCGTACGAGTCAGTTGTCTCCTCTGCCTGTCATACCACCACTACCACCACTTCTACTACCCCCTACTATACAACCGCCTGTGACTGTTGTTCCACCATTGCCAAAATTCTATACCCGTCGGCCAACTTCTGCTCGTGGACATCGCTAGTCATCCAGCACATCCCAGGTTTGTTTTGATAACATGGTTTCTAACGATGGGTCTGGAGATGTTTCAGTACATGATTCAGTACAGGATGTGGTTTCTGAGAACCTCGACTTACCCATTGCCAGCAGGAAGCAAAAGCGTACATGTGCGTCCTACCCTCTTGCTTCCCAGGTCTCTTTCCATCGCCTAACAGGAGATTTTCAGAGATTTGCAGTTGCTCTATCTGCCGTAGAAATTCCACAGACTTACCAGGAGGCCTTGAAAGATAGTCGCTGGCGTCTAGCTATGGAGGAAGAGATGGCTGCTCTGCAATTACGTGGTACATGGAGCTTGGTGTCTGCTCCTCCTGGCGCATCTATTATTTCTTGCAAATGGGTGCTTACTATAAAACATCGTGCAGATAGAAGCCTTGATCGCTATAAGGCAAGATTGGTGGCCTGTGACTTTACGCAGACCTACGGTGTTGATTATATGGACACATTCTCACCTGTTGCTCGTCACTCCACTTTACGTGTTCTTCTTTCAGTTGCTGTGGCATGCGACTGACCTTTATTTCAACTCGATGTTAAAAATGCATTCTTATATGGAGATCTACAGGAGGAGGTCTACATACAGCAACCTCCGGGGTTTGCTGCTGAGGGGGAGTGTCAGCAGGTTTGTAGACTCCATAAGGTAATATATGGTCTTAAACAAAGTCCAAGGGCATGATTTCAAAAGCTCTCAGATTTGATTGAACGAAATGGGTTCAAGAGGTCAAATGCAGATCATTCTCTATTCGTGCAGAGAACACCTAGAGGTACAATTGTTATCATAGATGACATAGTTGTTACACGAGAAGATGAGTAGGGAATCAAGATGGCAAAAGAATTCCTTGGCGATCAGTTTGTGACTAAGGATCTGGGTACCCTAAGGTACTTCTTAGGGTTGGAATTTGCTAGGAATACACAGGGTCTTGTGATGACCCAAAGAAAATATGTTACAAACATGCTTGTTGAGACGGGTATGATTGGGTGTCGGCCTTCTAATACTCCTATGGATCCAAGCATGAAGTTATACGATGATGATACATATGAAGTTGATACGAGGAGATACGGAAAGATGGTGGGAAAGCTTCTTTACGTTACTAATACCAGATCGGATATCTCTTTTGCTGTGAGTCGAGTGAGTCAGTTCATGGAGCAGCCTCGACAAGTACATATGGATGCTATATACGTGATATTGAGATATCTAAAATCTTCTCCAGATGCAGGACTATTTTTCAAGAGAGGAGAAACTCTCTCTGTATCCGCGTGTGCTGATGCGGTTTATGCAGAGTATCCCAAGGATAGAAAATCTACTTCGAGCTTTGCAGTATTTGTTGGCAGCTCTCTTATTTCTTGGAGAAGCAAGAAACAAGCAATTGTGGGGAGATCAAGTGCCGAATCTGAATATAGGGCTATGGCACAAGCAAGTACAGAGATGATGTGGGTTCGAGCAGATTTGCATATAGATGTTCCTCTACCCATGCAGTTACAATGTGATAATCAAGATGCCCTATTCATTGCAAACAATCCTGCGTTCCATGAGAGGACAAAACATATTGAGGTGGATTGCCATTACACTAGAGATAAGATTCAGAAGGGCTTGATTTCTACCTCACATGTCACTTCAGGAGAACAAACTGTATACATATTTACCAACCCATTGCTCAGAGGACCATTCCAGAAGTGTTCATCCAAGCTGAGCATGATTGACATCTATGCTCCATCTTGAGGGGGAGTGTAGAGATATTTACATATTTCTATATTCTAGATGTATCTTTCCTTTATTTTTATTTCACCGTTTCCACTTTATGTAATTTACCACAGGCCTCTCCTCTATATAAGAGCCTAGGGTTCTCAGAAATAACAACGCACTCTTTTATTCCAACATACTTAAATGCGAGAAGGTGTTGGACATGTGAGCCCACAACGATCCATTATGCAATAAATGTTATCGCAATTCACTCCTTAATCTGAAATAAAGAATAACTAATTTGCATAATGGGCCCCTTAATACAATCAGGGTTATGTATCATGGCCATCTTAATGATCATTTGGCTGTTGATTCAATAGTTGAATCATAGATGCTAGTGTTTGGATGATATCACAGAGTTAGATTGAGGACTCGTCAAGCATCGTCAAATGATTGTTAAGAGAGGATCTACAGCTTGAGAAGGAGATGCCAATCCTTCTCTAAACACTGATATATAACCGACCTCTTGATGCATGTCATCTGCATAGGAATAGAGATTAGAAGGTATTAGATAAATTAGGTCAAAGAGTTGACTTAATGAGTTCGAGATAACCGAGACCTATATCGTATACTGTTACGATATAGGCACACATCCTCTGACCGAAGACAAATGTGTTACTATATGTCTGAGAATGTACATTTGCCAGACCGATAGGTTGATGACCTATTCAAGGTCTACATACCAACGAGCCGGTGTACATAAAAGGGCATATGAGTAAAACGATCTCTCAAATGGATCATACATGTTCATTACTGAACTGGAAGACATGAACTCACTCATGAGATATTGGATCAAATTCTGTGCATGGTCGTCTTGCTTTAGAAGCTTATCTGAATTTGTAGGAATGATATATGTTTTTGGAAAGTATATGATCAATACATAGGTATGATATATGCTTTTGGAAAGTATATGATCAATACCAACTCTCAATGATCAAATGAGAAACTTAATGATAAAGCGTTAAAGAAGACATGCTAAAAGTGATCTAAAACTCAAGGTTTATTCTAGATCTTCCAGTATGCAGGACGTACAGGTATTAGGAATACTCGAAGGTGTATGAATACTCGAGGGTGATGTGATCGTAAATGATTGTATAACCGTGACACTTCCATTACGAGGGAGTGATGAAGTAGGTTTGGATTTTAGTGACTCCTCTCAGTAGATAATTATATAGATATTAGTCCAAATGTTGGATACTGATCTGAATATAATTCAGATGCAATGAGGTGATTAGATTCACAGCTTTGATTTAATTGAGCATCTTTGAGAGGTTACCGAGGTCTGGATTTGAGATAATGTTCTCAATATCCAAGTCACTATACATGGAATGTACAATCGTCCTCACCTTATCTCCAAGTATCTAAGGAGAAGGCACAAAATTCGTTAAAGAGTTCAAGAATTGTTTCATGAGCAAATTTATCTAAGCATGGGAAAATTAGAAAACTGAATATGATTTAATTATCATAATTAGTGTGTGGATAGAGATATCTAAAATAATTAAATTGGATTTAATTATCATGGATAGAATTAATGTGGATAACATTATCCACAACAATCATGGATAATGTGGATATGATCAACAATATTCTGGAGAGTGTTAATTGTGAATAAGATTCACAATTTATATGTTAATGTGGATTGGATTCACATTACATAACTTAATGTAAATATGATTTACATTAAATATTAGTTGAGAGAAATTAATTCTCAATGGTCAATTGTATAATTGTGATTAACACAAATAATTTGGAATTATTTGGTAACAATTCAATAATTAAATTAATTAATATATTGGATAATTAATTTTTGAGTCATTCCACCTTAGAGTGGACATCCATGGGTTGTTTCAACCATAGTGGACATCCACCCTATTTTTAGTACATGGATGAGCTCTCTTAATTATCTTCTATTTAATGATTGATTATTCTAATTGAGATAATTTGGAAATTATTTTCAACTTATCTCTTTGTGTTTTCTTTTGTGTTAACCATTGATTATTGAAGGCATATGGATTGAGATCCATGGAAAAAAAACACAAATCAATCTGATTGATTAGTGTGAGCACATGGATTGGGATTCATGGACTTCCAAAATGCTACAAAAGAGATGCCAACCTTAGCCCTCTTTTCACAAGTTGAATGCAATGGTTTCATTAACAAAACTCTCTGTCTCTCCACACGTCCACTCTCTCTACAACCTTGGTGGAGATCGCGAATGTTGTCGTCTTGTCGTTGTGTTGTTGGACTAAGCGCTCGAGGAACTCGATCTTCTTCGGTGCCGTGTGCTTGTGAAGGAGACAATGGATTTCATGCGATGAAATGGGAGAGGGGTCCTTACTTGGATCGCTGCTCGGGATTGCGGAAGCATATAACTTATCATGACGCCCACAAGTGCACTCATGTCGGATCAGACTTGAGCCAGGAAGCTTCTTCCTTTAGAAGTCTGAGGATCACAATCACGCTTCAATAGGTAAGCTTAATCTCGTGTGATCTTGATGAAATGATTTGATAAGTATTCTCTAATCATGTGGCGTCACCATTTAGATTTTTTTAAATTCTGCTGCCCGTTGTAACTAGTATGACTAGTTGCCCCTGGTCGTATTCGATGCGACCTTCGCGCTTTCGTGATGCGCTAAGGCCTAAACCATAGACTTCAAGTGGTATGGGAGTCAGGTTCAAGGTCTTGGGATGTGATCCAAAAACCCTAGGTGAACAAGGTTTTGTATTTCGGATGCATGAGGACTCGTTGTTTCGCATATGATGCGTGATTCGAATTGTTTTTCGCTAAAATGAAAATCCCCTCTTTATGTACTGTTTAGACAATATTTTTGTATAATAATATGTATTTAGAATGTTTAAATATGTCTCTAAAATAATAGCCAATTGTTGGCACCAAAAGTATATGAATTAAAATTCAAAAAATTCCTGCGACGAAATTGTTTTTGCATGTATTCACGGATCTGTAAGAAATTAATTTTTTCTTACTATTTTTCCATCATGAAATATGAAATAAACACTGTAATTAAGTAGATAATTAAACAATCAAACTATTCAAATTTATTTCGTGCAATTCCGACTCCATCTGCTCTAGATATTCCATATTTTGTGATGATTGGTCGGATGATGATTGGATCATCCAGTCTTCTTGCTTAATGTGTTTATCATTCAATGTAAATTATCAAAATCACGAATTTCCTTGATTAAATTGATCTTTAATATTTATGAAATAATTGATTAAACATCAATGGCTATCGAATGTATGTTTCATGAGACAACCCTAGTTTATCCTACAATAGTTGTAGGACAACTTTTACATGCAAAACATGGTTGCTTGATATGCTTAGAAATTTATGATCTAAAAAATATTTTAAGATATCTAATATTTCTGAGTGATTACCATATAGTATAATGCTGGTCATCAAAGCTGATCAATAAAACCTCATGTTCATTGATATTATTTTGTGTTGTTTTCAATCGGAATGGTGAAGGTGTTTAGTTCAGGTATGTTAGCTTGGTTTCTTAACTAAGACATTGCATGTCAAGGAAATGCTCCCTCCCAGCATAACTCGTGTGTACTGGCGAGATCTATTTTTGATGAAGGAATAATATGCTTTAATTATTAAAATACAAAATAATACATGCTTGTGAGAGCTTATGCTATGTGGTAATATCAAGCAAACCCTAATTATTGGTTGATTGAATTTGATTGTTGACTAATTTATTATGATTAAATTAATTAGATCAAATTAAAATAAATACTCCATTATAAACGGAGATGTAATTCCCTTAGAAGAATCAATCGTAATGAATATATTTCATAACGATTAATTAAAATTTGAATGAGATATGGAGGATCATATAAATGACATCCATGATCTCCCGTCAAGACGAAGGGTTCCATCGTCATGGATTGTATGTAGGAGGCGCCTGCCCGAAGTGACAACTCCTACATACAAGTGTACATGGATCGAGCTCTTTGCTTCTCGAAAGAGTAAGGTCGTACGCGTAGTGACCCCAATATCGGTTCGTCATATTGGGGTGATATTGGATTGCGTATAACGAGTTCCATTCTCGTTGACGATTGATTCAATTAACAATATGTCAACATCACCTTGGGGGTGGTGGACCCGGGTGTCAAAGATCGAATTGGGAAATGTAAGTTGGACTTGCAAGGCGGAATGCGTTCCCGCTTCTTTTTACCCGAGTTACAATTTCTCATATTATTGAGATATAAAAAAGGTAAAAAGGAGATCCCATATCTTGCTAGAGATATATTAATAGAAATATCTATTGCTTTGAAAGTTTAATAATGGAATGGACTTTCAGAGTTTAAAAGGCAATACAACTTTGATTAAAACATTAATAACCTTAATCAAAGAAATATATTTATGTAAATTATCTTATTTCAGTTAACCTTCATTAAATCCACTCAAAACTATACTCAATCATAACCAGTACAATATCATGGATTGGATCCATGATTAAGATGTAGTACTTGTAGTTGGACAGATAATGTATGTGATTGCAATGTGCTAGTCTCCTCATGATTATGAGGATTGATAATTAAATATGTAATATGACAACAACCTATGGTTTGTGTATCTTTAAAGTCTTGATCTCCATCGAGTGTGCTTTGGAAGTAATATGTCAGTGATGATCGCAATTGTCAAGATCATTCTTAAAAGTCAAGAAGATGTTTCAGCGAACATATGTGCTCTCAACATTTAATCATGAATGACATGGTTCACTGCATTATGCAGAATGGTGGCTCCATAACTTATGATGTGCTCAAAATATTTGAATATTGGCCTGAATCGAACTCTTCTTGAGTTAAGATGAGTGCGGATATGATGAATGTCATCATCCTGCTATCTCTATTCAAGTCTTTCCTGATGCATCATATTATTCTCATTGTATGAATATGATGAAGAAAGTATAAATGTCGAAATACTCTCATATTGAAGTCCCTTGAGGACATGTTCAGTTTAAGAGATCCTTTGCCTTAAGCAACGATTGTTTAAGTGTTAATGAAGCGCAGTGGAAACATGGGTCTGACCCATGTAGGGAGAGTCAAAGAGTTGACTGTACTTCTGTGACTTTCATACATATGACATCCAAAGAGTTGGATGAATGCTAATACTGCAACAAACCGATGTATTGATAGTGTGACTATCTAGACTAGACTATCTAAGATCCTTAGAGAAGGGCTCAGATAGTGCATCAAGATATTCTACATCTACATATCATCATTGAAATTGACTTACTTATTAGATAAAAATAAATCCAATAATCGTGTCTCCTTCTAATAACACTTGCAATTGATCGGATATGTTTTAGAAGACTAGAAAATTTGATCTTAAGATTTAATAGTCATCCACATGGGAGTTGATGCAATTGTAGCAGCAATCTCCATTTGATAGAAAGATTACATGTTTTCAGTATCAGTCTTAGAGAATGTCTCTATGACCTATTAGAATACATTCATTGTTTATTTCTAAACTTGTTAGAAATAGGCATGCATTTTGGAATAGACCTATCATAAAGAGTTATAATGGATATATTTCAGATAGTAATCTAACATCTAGAGGACTCTACTAAATTAGAATATTAATGAATTGTTCATTAGTATTTCTAATACTTAAAATCTAAACCCTAAAAGATCAGTCGGAGGATGAAGATCAACAATAATCTGACATCAAGCCTTGGACATATTTCTATTGATAAGATCAATAAATTAGTAAAAAATGGAACTCTAGATTGTCTGAAAGTTCAAATCTTACATACTTGTGAATATTGTATTCAAAGTTAAAATGTTTGATGCATCATTCTATGATAATGGTGTAAGAATATGAGTTATTCAAGACCTCACATATTGATGTATGTGGACCCTCTATACCATAATTAACATTAATGATATGCAATATCCATTAATGATTATTCATGGTATGAGATTTCTTCCTTTATCCATTAAAAAACTTTGAAATGTTCAAAGATTTCATAATTTTGGTTGAGAACCAAAGTTGTAAGGAAGATAAAATAAATTTGATCTAACCTACGTAGCTAATACCTATTAGATGAATTCAAGGAATACCTTATAGAGAAAATGTATATCATTTCTTTCTCACTCCTCCTAATACACCTCAACTCAATGGAGTTGTAGGGAGATGTAATTAAACACTGTCTTCCATTAACAAAACATATGTTCTAAGTGTGGTTAACTTAGCTATTTTGATTCCAATTGTAATATTTATTAGTCAACAATCAACATTAAAAACGATATGTTTGATATGACCGATATGTGTGATAAGGGTCATAAGTGATCGATATGTGTTATCTGAGTGCATATTTGCAAGTTATTTAGTGTTCAAAGAACTTGGATGAACTCCATTCTGAATATCTATCAGTCACCCGTCAACATTAACATTGATATATTTGATATAACCGATATGTGCGATATAGGGGGTATAGATGAGAGATATGCGTGATATAAGTGTGTATTTGTAGGTTATTTATTGTTTTAATAACTTGGATGATCTTAATTTGTGAAAATGACAAAAATAGTTTTTTAAGCCATTGTTTCCACCGATGTCATCGATATATCCTTTTCCGAGCGGACCGATACGATATCTATATCGATATTTCGAACCTTGCTTAATAAATAGATAATAAGTAGAAGATAATCAAATATAAATATGCCTAACAAGTACAATAAGATGGGATTGATGGGGAAAAGGGTGAGGATGTCTTGAGCTTGACGCAACAATTGAGCCTCGTGGCATTTTCCATAGTTGGTCGTATATGTCTGGAAAACAAATTTAAATATGATGCCGAGGACTTCTATCTTGAGAACACATTTTTTCCGAACTGCATGTTTATTAAAGTATTTTATATTTAGTAACTAAATGCATATCAAATACTAGACACCAGCTTTAATTGTAAATGAATTATAAAGTACAAGTTAAAATGAAGATAACCTAATTGTGATGTATAATGGCATCCTTAAAAGATCTCAATTACGTAAGCAATGTAAAAGTGTATTTATTGACCTTTCTTTCATGAAAAAATCTTGGTGTATATAGGCTCTACTCATCTCACAATTCCATCAACCACCACTGTGTGTCTAGAAAGGAACCTAGATCTAAATTTTTCATTAACTCTTTCTAACACATTCTCCTAAATGGTTATTCTCTAGTATATAGGCTCTACTCATCGCACAATTCCATCAACTACTACTGTGGGGCTAGAAAGGAACCTACAACAACAACAAACAACAACAAGAATGCCTTTTCCCACAATTAAGTAGCGTCGGGTACATGGATCCTTCACCTCCATTCAGATCTATCTTGGATCAATCTCGGACTTGTATCCCAAAAACTAAGTTCCCTTCGTATAATCTCTTTCCACACTTCTTGGGCTAGAAAGGAATCTAGATCAAATTTAATTCATCAACTCTTGCTAACACACCTTAAAAAAAGAACTCTTGCTAACACATTCTCCTAATGTTATTCTTTAGCTTAAGACTTGGTTGCACGAGGGACAAACAATGAGAAGCATTGCAAAATGTACATGCTATAAAGTCATCTTTATGTATTTAGTCCTAGTTTTTAAATTTAGTGTGTTTTTAAAATTTAAATTATGTAGCGATGGAAGACCTCATCTCTCCTGGGAATAGACCGTAGGGACAAATTTAACTGACCCATTTATTTAATTACTTGTCATTGTGGCTTTATAATTTTCTCTTATGTATAGCCTACTAAACGCGACCAGATTAATCTACGACCCTAATAATTCTTCCTTCGTTACCTGAATTGCAACAACATTGTAGAACTTGTAAAACTAACCAGTCCATCGTATTTGGCGCATTCTGACAGCAGGGGCAACTAAAACAAATATATGGAAAATGCAGATGTTCACTACTTTTTCTGGAAATATATGCTTTTTTAAAATGAAGTATACACAATTTATTTTATGCATTTAAGGGTCAGTTAATCTGGAAAACAGTTAGGAATTATCCATTTTCTTCCTGTAGATGTCTCAATAACTTGTCTAAAGCAAATTCGACCGATGTTGCATGATTCTTTTTGATAAATAGGAGAATATGCTATGAGAAAAATGATGTCAATCCTGTAGTTATGCATCATTTAATATAAGACATGACATACAATCACAGTCAGCCATTCCAAAAACTAATAAAACAGAATTTATTTAGGATATGTTATCAAATGAGTCAAGAATTAAATAGATCCAGATTCCCACTTGGGGCTGTTATCAATGGTTTAGCTTCCCTTCTAAAAATGTATGCATTGCGCTTCTGGGGACGGCTGTTCTGAAAGAATTAAAGAACCAAAAAGATAAGTACAAGTTTCAGGGCTGATCAATGACCTCCACAGACATTACAGGCTCGCAGCTTTCGAGTAACTGTCTTTGAAGCACCACCCATGAAACCACCCCAATGGAGGCAGCCAAAAAAATGATGGAATCTTAAAACTGTGCACTTAAATTTATTGCAGTTATGTAGTCTGACTCTGCTTATGATGCAGTAACCAATTGGTTATCGTTAGGCTTCTGGGCTTCCTTCACTATTTGGTTCGGATTGTGAAGGCTGCTGCTGCTGCACCTCTGAATCTAAGAAAGAAAAGAAAAAGCATTGTCATTGTTCCAGGCAAATGTATGCACAATTCTAATTATAGTTTACGCAGTGACGGCTCGAATCAATGATAGCAGTTACTTAAATCTGAGAAATTGGATCAGGAATTTTCTTTTGTCGATCTTCTGTATTTTCTGTTTAATGCATGTAGACAGATTTAGATGGTGTTTGATAAGACGGAATTCAATAAACTATCTTAAATTGGCAGTCAAATGAACAAATACATGACCATATACTAAGTGCATTTGCGTTGAGATTTGTTGTGTTCTGCTGGGAGCAAATGCCTTTATAGTGAATGGAATATTGTACCAGAACCCGTAGCCAGCTTTTATTAAAGAGGTGAAACTGAATAATAACAAGTATGTCATCATAGTAGGTCCCATTTTCCCGACAACCATGTAATAAGCATTCTCCACATATGAAGTGGGGGTGCCAAGCACGGGTCCATTTCATTGAAATCAAACCACTAATATAAGCACCCTAAATTTTGCCCTTCTGTACCTTCTACAGGGAGTTAAGTACCAAAAACTCCGCCCTGGTCTAAAAGCATATTTAAAACCGTGGCAACCAGTAGAATAATTGTTTTGGAGGTCACCGCAGAGCAATAGTCCTTGCTACTCGTTTGGAAAAAAATACCCTTCAAAAAGAAAAACAAAAAGGTCTCCTGCTGTCACTCAAAAGCTAAATTTCTATTGAAGAAATTCCCAAATACAAGGATGTCATGGTTTACTTCTCTATGAAACTCCTTGAAGGAAAACACAATTGTCTCGATGCTCCTTGGTTTAAGTAAGCCAAAGAAAACTCTATTTAATCATCATAGGAGAAGTGAATTAGAAAATGCATTTCACTCGAGACACATAGATATGCCATCTTTTCCTTGATGAATGCCAAGTGTGCGCACACACACAAACACACGCATGCATGCACACATGATACCCCCCATGCACAACCATATGCTTATTGTTGTTATTTGTCCTGTTCACGTTTGAAATTCTCCTAAAACATGTGCATGCCTTCTATGTTTGTTTTATTTGTCAACTATTCTATAGAAGGGGCTTTAATGCCCAGAGGCACTATTGAAGTTCTTGTAATTGTAGAAGCAGGCCCCAGTTCTTCTCTGCAGTACTAACTACATGACCTTGTCTTCCCTGATTCCGTCAACTATGATCTGTCAAAATGAGAAGTGTTATGGTGCTGCATCTACATTCTTTGTTGGGTCCCCTAAAACAATGCCTTACTTTTGGGAAGATTACTGTTCAAACAGCTATCACTAACGAAGTATAAATCTCCACAAACTAACCATAGGGAAAATATATGTCGACTATTCTAGAAAGAGATTTCTGTCTTGATCATATTTGAATTTTCTCCCAGATCGTGTGCATGCCTTCTATGTCTTGCCTTTTTTGGCTAGGCACTTCCTTTTGTATGCGTCAACTATTCTAAGTCAGTTCTTTTTTTATTTTCAATACGTAGGGATACTCTTGAAGTTATTCTTCTTGTATTTGTATCAGCATTCCTTCGCTCTTCTTTGCAATACTAACTACTTTGAAATTGTCTTCCATGATTCCATCAACTATGATCCATCAAATGAGAATTGCTATTGGTGCACACTCGCCCATTCACACACATGCATGCACACACTCATTCACTCACTCATTGTTGACTTCTGTCCTTTTCATATTTTACATTTTCTCCTAAAGCGTGTACAAACCTTCAATGCCTTGCCTTATTTGCCAACTATCCTAGGAAAGGAGTTTCTTTCGATGCATGGAGATACTTTCGAAGTTCTTGTAATTGTAGTAGCATGCCCCAACTCTTATCCGTGATGTTAACTACTTAGAGTCATCTTCCATGATTCTAAGTATCAACTATCATCTGTCAAATTAGAACCATTACTGATGCTGCATCTCCATTCTTCATTGGATTCCCCATAACAATGCCTTGCTTTTCGAAGAATCATGTCCAAACACCTTCTTCTAATAATGGACAGATCTCTGCAAACCAACCAAGAAAAAAGTCGACACATTTTTTGCAAACAAGTGTTGGGCATCCACAAAGGTCAATAACCCCAACCTCTAATATCTGATTACCAAAATATTCCAAACTTGTAATTTTATATTGTCTCACCCCTCTTCAATCACCTAAGCTAGGATCGAATGTTATATCTCCGTCTACATTCGCAGGTCATAGAATGTTGTGAATTGTGTTTGGAGTCCACTACCAACCAATATTACTAGAACTTGTCATTCAATACATTCTTGTATGCTATAACTTAGAATTTACCTGACAGGTAATGCACAACATCTCAATGTCATCAAGTAAATATTTCTCCAACTCTCAGACCTTTGGTGTGTAGAGATCATTGGACTTAGAGGGATGCTGAATTCTCTATGGATGAGCCTATCGAGCTTTGGCTATGCATATGCACCTATTTTGAAGGATATGGTTCTTGATTGCATGATCATCTGGACTTGCATGCTCAGCTGCGACTTAAGATCTTCCTCTAGAACTTGAGGCGCATAAGGCTGTTGACCAAATAGAGGTGGCTGAGGAATTTTCAGGAGATGATGACATTGCCCTTTATGTGGAGTGAGGTGGAGATGGTGGACCACCTCTTCTTCTCACGTGACAAGGCCAAATCATTAGGGATGAGGCGGGCTTCTCTTGGATGAGAGATTCTAGAGACCATTGATGAATGTTAAGTTTATTGTGGTCAACTTGAATTTGATGCCAATTGCAGTTTTATAAGCTCTTTGGCTTGCTTGTAACATTGTAATCTTTCGACCCAAGCATTTTCTATGTAGAAAATGTGGTTCATCATGCTAAGACTCTGCTCGAGTCCTAGCTTGTCTACTATATAAAGTTTATTACAACATAGTCTCTGGGCGGGACACTATCGAGCGTTTCCCTCTTTTTTAACTCAAAAACTCTAGTTGAAAAAAGGAAATACCTATGCAAGTAGAAAACCCATGCATTTTAATGTAGTCTCCCAGGTTAAGGATCTCAATGCTTTATTTTACTCTACTATGAACAGTAGTACAACATAGATGATCTCCATGAATTGAGGTAGTGTTGGTGAGAAGATTGTTGCATGCATAGTAGGAAGATGTGTTCTGCACATTCATCCTTTCCCAACAGTTGCCTTCTTCCGCTAATATATATTGCGTCATTGTGTGAGAGGGAGAGAGATAAAGAATCAAAAGACAGAAATACCTTCATTTATAGATGTAGTAATGGTAATTCTTGGAACTTGGTCCATTTTTTGGATATATTAACCCAAGTTAATTTTCCGAAAGTCATACCTTAAGTCGACACTAGTGATTATGCTTTTATTTGTTGAATGATGAGCAATAAATAGTAAGGGGAATTTCCCTTCATAATTTGAGTTGAGTGGATGCACATACTCTTTATATAGAAAGAGACTTGTAAGTATATATACAAGAATACCTTTTTTGGGGAAGATGCGTAACAAAAGTGAAAAAAAGACTCATTGCCTCCCATAATAGATGATATCATCTAATTTTCAACACTCTTCTTCAAGCTGGATTATAAATATTATTCATTCTCAGCTTGGAATTGAGACTATCTAATGACCATGGAATGTATGTTGGTAAAGATATCAACTACTTGTTTTTCTGACCATTTGTGGGTCATGCCATATGTATAATGACAATCAATCTTCACATGCTTAGTCCTTTCATGTAAAATAGGATAGGATTGTTTGTAATGAACTGAATCATTTGTGGATCATGCCATACGTATAATGACAACCACATTAGATCTTCATAGATCTATCATTGACTATGTAAAGATCAGTAAGGACAAAATGTGTACCTAAATTAAGTAGTGATTTGAGCCATGAATTGATACTTATTTTGTGTTGGAGCATGCAACACCACTATGATTCTCACTCTTCCAAGTTAGAAGGTTTCCGCCAACTTATGTGTAAAATATTGTAGGAGACTTATTGTCCATGCACAACTGGTATACTATGCATTTTTATAAGGCATAATCTCGAGATGAGCACTTTTGATAAACACCATTTCCTTGCAAGTGTAATATTACGCATTATAACACTCATCATTGCCTCCTAATGAATTTGTAGAGGTTTCTTCTTGCAAGGTTTGAAATATCGACATCATATGTTTGGAAAGGATATATCATGGGTATATTGTAGATATCATTGGAAATCTCGTATAGTGGCTCAAAAAAGTGTTTTTCTCGCAAATTAAGATCACACCGGTTCTTAAAAGAATAAGTAACATACAAATACATTTTTATATGCAAGGGGGAGATGTATAAATACACATTATATCACACATAACACATACATAATACCTGTTGAAGACTGACTGCTGAGGAAAGGAAATGATGAAATTTATACAATACCAAATTACAAACCTTGGGTGGGCCTCTCCTCGGCGCATCACTTTTTTTCTTTTTGAAAAAAACAACTTGTAAATATAACGGGGGTGTACTTAGCACATTAGTATTATATCTAATCACATACTATGTATAAACGAAAGGCTGAATTATATTTGAAATCAAACAAACAAGCAAATAGGCATAATAACCTTCATCTTATAAAGAACATCATTCCATAATAACCATAAATTTGAAAGAAAGAATTTTAATTATATGTCAAAAGTTAAACTTTCTACCTAAAGTAAATATAATCTACACCAATTGGAGCCTATCTTGAATCTGTATCTCTATATTATCAGTACTTACTAAGTATCGATTATTAAAAATTGATATAGTAACTTGTACAATATATGTATGCTTATTTTCCTTGATATTTTTGAGTTGTTTCACCGCCATCGCTAAAAGGAGGGGTAAAGCCCGGTTCAAGATGGGAGTCTCGTTGGCCGGTTAGCTTGTAGCTATGCAAACAAAATTCCAAATTGTAGATTCGGTTGCCGACTGCATGTTGGTAGCATGTACCATTTTCCTAGCTTTTCGGCCCGATACGGGTGGAGTGCCCCCTTTCCAAATGCCCGTGGTATGTAAGTTACTTCGACGATATAATCTAAATGGTGGGGGGATCTTTATTATGTACTCATCAATATTGGGTGATATGTGATGATTTATCCAGGAAAAGATGTGTCTGCGACTTGTGTATTTCAAAAATAGGCTGGACCCAACTAACAAATGATTTTCTTTATAAACAATATACTTATAAAAAGAAAAACAGTACATATAAATAACAAATAAAGGTGCAGATCTCGACAAATTACTTATGAATAAATTAATAAATCCAATGTAAGAACCATAGCATAGGCACCCACTATTCTCGTTATGCCTAAGAGTTGGAGATGCCAAGAGGTGATGCAACATTGTAAGGTTGATTGTTAACTGGGAATATTAGTTCTTTCTATTTCAACTTTTGGACGAATATTAGGTTTTATTCTTATTTTCATTATGTAACATTCTAGTTTTATTACTATTAATTTCTTTTAATAATGTAATAATTTAGTAGCATTTATATTTATTATGTAAAATATACATAATGACCTTATGATATAATAATGGTATGTGATTGTATGTATCAACTTAGATGATAATAGAATTATACTCTTTCTACAATAAGGAACTAGTAGAAACTTTATTATTTTGAAATTAATTAAAACTAGTTATGACCTGATTTTGGGATTTTATCACCATGCTGACTGCAATGCCCCCTCAGCATGCCCTTTTTTGATATTAGCAAAAAAATGATATCCCAGCTAAAACCTTGACTAAACAAATCAACCTTTAAAAGTTAAAAAATAAAGTACCTTCCAAGCTTCTTCCCTGACAAAAACAAGCAACGAAAAAAGGTTGAGGATTCAGATCACTTGTTCTTCCATTGTGATTTGTCTAGATGGGATCCCCACTAGTTATGCTTCCATGTTTTGGGACTCTTTGGACTTGCAACATGGGGCCCCAACTTCTACCTTTGCGTAGGCTGTTGCTTTTTTGTGGGCCACTTGGATGGATAGGAATGACATGATTTTTTGGGATGAAATATTTTATGTGAAAACATTATACAACACATCAGGTTTCTAAAGAATTTCTGGCTCATGTAATTTTCATACTAAACTAGTGAATATACAAGTTTTTGGGTGGGTGTCTCCTCGATGCATCACCATTTTTGCTTTCAAAAACAAATTTGTAGGGCCATGTGCTTCCAATAGCAACCAACACTTACGGTTTCAACCAACATTGCTTGGAGACCTGAAACCATTTGCAACTTCTTGCGGTTTTAGTGTACCTTTCTTCTCTCACGATCAATTCAGACAAAGACCGGGTGTTGTGAGCTATATAAAGGGACATGCTTTTGCCTTAAAGGCTAGTTGCACCAGTTTTGGCTTTATGCATCACTTGTGGTGTTCTTCTATGCCTTTGTTTGATGTGAGCCATCAAGTACCCTTCATTGGTGCGTCTTCCTCTACTATCGGATTGTCCTCGACTTGAGACTGGCATCATGGAAACCATGCCATGATCTTCGCATCCCCCTAGATATTTTTGGGTTCCTATAATTATATTTTATGGAGACATGTATGAGGAAGTGTACATGCAGCGACCAACTGGGTTTGCTGTTGAGAGGGAGTGTCAAAAGTCTGCGCCTCTTTGCCTTGTCCGTTGATTACAAGGCCTCAATGGCAGACTGCTGTGAGAATGGAACCTAGATGCCCTCCTTTTCGACCAATCTCTCGAATCAACGATTGGACGAACTTTTAGAGCTTAAATTCAACGTGTGGGTGGTCTAATGGAGGGAAGGGATAATTGAATTTGGAGAGAGGGGAATTTATCTGTGAGGCAAGCATATAAAGCTATGGACAGACCGACAACACCGACATCTGCACAACGTATTCTTGTGGATATGCATAGAACATATCATGACGAGAGATCATTGGGTTAGGTTTGTGGTGGGATGAGTTGATAGTTCTCCACTTTGTGATGGTGATGTCAAGACTGTAAACCACTTTTTTTTCCTGCGATAAGACTAAACATATTTGGCAAGAGCTTAAGATGGAATGGGGGAACTCTAGTGGCATATAGATTTTCTAGAAGTCAGTTTATAATGCTAGGCGGTGCCCACCTAACGAGGTCATTACCAGTCATTTGTGTGATCGTGCGATCTGGTGAGCTAGAAATGGTGGTCTTTACTCCAGATCACTTTTATATTGAAAGTATTTTGTTCCATGCCAATACTTTCCTTCAATCATGGCTCCTGTAAGGTAGTTCTGTATCTCCCCTTTAATTTAATATATTTGGAACGGACACCCAAGCATGTTCCCTCTTTTTGTCTAAAAAAAGATATGTAGGTTTCAGAAGGTTGTTTATGTAATAAGCAAAGCTTGAGAGTATGGTTCTAGACGCTATCAGACCTGATGAAGCAACATGGCTTCACCAAATCTACTGCTGATCATTTACTGTTTGTGCACATTACATCGAGCAGTGCTATTGTCATTTTAGTATGTACAGAAGATGTCATTGTTACATGAGATGACATACATGGCATTGGTGAAGCAAAAGAATTCATTGGGAAGTAGTTTATCATTGATGACCATAAGGAGCTTCGGTACTTCCTTGACATATAATTTGCTAGAAATCTTAGAGGGTTCATGATGAGTCAAAGCAAGTATGCAACTGATCTTTCAGAAACTTGGATTGTATATAGTAGATAAGCTATTGTTCCCATGGACCCACTATGAAACTTTATGATGATGACATTGAGGAAGTCGACAAAGAAAATACAAATAGCTATTTGGGAAGCTCCTCTATGTAATGATCACCAGACTTGATATCTTATTTGTTGTAAGAAAAGTCATGCAGTTCATGGAGCAATCATGATAGTCCCATATGGATGTAGTTACAATAAGTCTTAGGTACATGAAGTCCTCGTTAGGTATGGGACTGCTCTTTAACAAGGACATTTCTTACTATATTAGAGTGGGTTAATGCGAACCACACTGGTTGTCCAAAGGAGAGAAAGTCCACCACATGTTTTGTTGTTTGCATTGGTGGTTCTCTGGTTACATGGAGAAGTAAGAAATAGACAATAGTTGCTAAATCTAATGAAGAATCTTAATACAGAACCATGGCTCAGATTAAGCACTGAGATGATGTTGGTCAAGTCGATCTTGGTTGATCTAACTATGGAGGCACCTTTCTATATGCCGCTTATGTGTGACAACCATGTAGGTTTGTTCAATATCTTTTTGAGAAAAGATAGGGCAAACCTACTTTAGAGACCTATCCAAAATAAATATTTCTATAAAAAATATTTACAGAATTACAAACACCAACTTTCACAAATACCTTCACTAAGTAAAACCTCTCCTCTTTGAAGATAAAATTGTTTCTACCTACCCAAATATCCCACACATGTGCGACTATGGTCCTTCAACCGAACCTGTTCAATCTGAGCAGATGGATCCCCAGAAAGACTCCACACTATTCCAATGCACTCCTGGCAGCTTTGCCCTCTCCCAAGTCTCCCTAGACTTAGGACACCTGAAGAAAAGATGTTCATGTCCTCCACTAGCTTACCATATCTACAAATCTCCTCACATCTGTGAGAAATCAAGGCACACCTAACACTTGCCATAATTCGTCCTTTCCTCATCGTCACAAAAAAGATCTTTATCCTCATAGGTATTTCCACCCTAGATTCTAGCAAAATATTGAGAGATATCCGCATTCATCAATGTAACTAGACCAGAAATAGCTTTAAAAAAAAAAACTAGACCAGAAATGACCTTGTACGCCTTTTTCATAGAAAAATCCCATTACTCTGGCACCATGCATGTTTGCCATTAGATGGTTCCTCCATCCTTGTCAACCTTCTCGATATGCAAATGAACTCCTCTAACCTCTGATCAGACAACTTTGTCACGAAAGCAAGTGACCATGAACCCTCTGACCACACATTTGCCACGCATCCCTTCCTCCTCGTAGTTGGAGCGAAAAGTCTGGGATACAAATCATAGAAAACTCCTTCCATCCAGTCATCTTGCCATAATCTGAACCTTTCCCATTTCCCAGCATCAGTCGCAATGTGACAACAATATCCGGCGACATGAGCAACTACCCCTCCATAATGTGGCCAGCGAAGGCACAACATCTACACTAGTATACAAACTAGGAGATATCGAGTACATAAATCTCATCAATCGTGAGGGTGAATCCATATCATCTCCCCAGATCCTCACCACCCACTTCGACAATAACACCTTGTTCACGTCCTCAATAAACATCACTCCCAACCCACCCTCTTTGGTTGGCCTTGTCACCGTCTCCCAGTCCACGAAAGCAATTCCCTTCCCATCGGTAGTTAACGATCAAAAGAATAGCCTCATCAACGTATCCAATCGCCTACAAATCCAATCGGTATCACCCTAGTAAATATAAAAAAATTGGTATTACAGATAAGACAAACTTCACCATAACTAGCCTCCCTCCCCTCGACATGCACGGCACCTTCCAATCTACCAGCTTCCTCTCCAACTCCTCAACCATTGGCAACAAGTCCCACTACCTTAGTTACCACTCACTAAAGGCAAACCTAGATAGTTCATAGGTAAGCTTCTTTGTGCAGTTCCCAAGATGCCCTCACAAGCCATATCTCCTCTACCGCTGGTTAAATGGGACAAAGGTAGATTTTGCCTCACTAGCTCTCAGACCCGACAACTGCCCAAAAATATCCAGTACTACCCTAACTACCATGCATTCATCAACCCCTCCCTCCATGAAAAAGATTGTATCGTCAGCATACGGAAGAATCAGGATCGAGAAATCTTCCCTAGGATATCCCTAAAAAACCCCCTCTTCTGCCAGCCTAGACATAACCGCTAAAGCATCCACAACTAGAACAAATAATAGGGGGGCCAAAAGGCATCCCTGTTTCACCCCCTCTCTGCAACTGAAAGAAACTCCACTCTGGGCTCTCGTTTACCGCACAAGAAGACAATGTTTTGATGCAACTCTTCATCTAATCTATTCAAACATCTAGGAAACCTCTTCATACTAAGTAAGCCTAGATAAAGCTCCAATTTATGCAGTCATATGCCTTCACAAAGTCAACCTTCCACAGAAAACCTATACTGCCCCGCCTTTTCTAATCCGTAATGATTTTTGACGTAATAACTACTCCATCAAACAACTGACGACCAGGGATAAACACAGTCTGGGCAGACAAGATAAGCACGTTGAGCACTCCCCTGAGTCGATTTGCCAAGACCTTGGCCACAATGAGATATACCGTACTGGAGAGTGTAATGGGCCTGGAATCCTCCACTCGCTCCACTACCTCCTTCGAAAGTAAGAAGATCATGGATCTATTTAGCCTCTCCATGCCCTGGTTCGCTCCTCTGAATTCTGTAATCCAATCCATGACATCTTCAACCCCATCTCAAAACTCTCTGTAGAAGAAGACACGTATACCATCCATACCTAGACAACTCAAGCTGCGAAGGATTTATATAAGAAAAGAGATCAATTTGGAAAGTCTAGTTGTATGAGTGCATCATATATAGTAGCGAGATGGATTTGCTAAAGGATGATGACTGCACAATCTTTCAATGTTGAGATCAAACATTACCCTACGCACCTCCTGCTTAGTAAAGTCCACTATAAGCACCTTCACCTACCCTGCTACAAAGAACAAGCCCCTCTTTCGAGCCATCGAGTTCCAGAAGATGGCGTGCTCCTACTAAACTCCCGAAAGTGTGACATTACTGCTTCCCCAATCAATCCGTCACCCTAGATTCTCTCCTCCCCCACCAACAAATCATGTATCAGGCCCCTTCTTCTTCTCCCACTTGTTATCATATGGAAGAACCTCGTGTTTGCATCTCCTTCTCTCCCCCTCTTTTGCCTCAATCGCTGTCACTAATGTACCTCTTTTTTCTTGTTTTCGTTTGCCACAATCTTCTGCTGCTAGTATTCGGCCTACGACTCCTCCACGTGATCCCACACATCCTTCGCATTATCTAACAGGGCTATCTCCACTCCCGCCTCAATGCACTTCTCATTCTACATCTGATTCAAATCCCTCTTGTATTTTTAAGCCTCTCTCTCAGACTCTGGATCTTCTGCGCCAACCTTTACGCCGTCGACCCCTTTACCTGCAACGACCCCTGGAACTCTGCAACCAGTTCCTTAAAGCCATCTTCTAGCATCCTAGCTCTTTCAAACCAGAAAAAAGATATGGAAAACATCCCATCCCTTGAATCAAGGTTTAGGAAAGCGGTATGCGCACGCGTTCGGACATGCCACTGAATATTGAATAAGCAGTATGCAGGGGCATATGCGGGGTATATGCGATTCTACGCGGTTTTCTAATTTTTAATTTAAAATAAATAAATATCTATGAATAACATTACTATCGAATTTATGTATTCAAGTGGAGTTAAAGAAGATCTAAAAAAATGATTCATGTTAGAAGGTTGAGTGTATGCTTTTAATTGCCTATCATTTAATCACAAAAAGCATTTAGCCATAAAATTCACATATTAGATGATTCATAATAACAAACTTCATTACACATACATGCATTACATGAGCAAAACCTCAATCGGTATATATTAAAATATTTGACGATACATTGCATATACTCATGAAAATAATACATGAGATAAACATAAAATATTGCATATGCATAATGGTATAATGCATTGCAATTGTATGCAAATTCATGTCATATTCTTAGATCTACGGAATTAAGCACCTGAATGAGAGGATTGGAAAGTTGGTGATGTCGGAGCAGTATGCAGGGTGTATGCGGGATGTGCGGGGGCATATGCGGGACACATATTCGAGAATGGCACATATTGCATCGATTCATGAAATCGGTTCGTTCTGCATGCCGTACGGGCATATGCGGCCGCGTCGTGCGTCCGATTTCATGAACACTGCCTTGAATCCCATCAACTTATTATCTGACATTGACCTCCGAAAAGCCCTCGTTGAAGAAGATGGAAACCTCTCTAACAACTCCATTAACGCCAGGAAACGGTCCAGACGTGATCTGGACGAACTGCCCCCACGTATACCATCCATTCATGGCATATAACACCTTCAGCTCCAGCTCTCGATGAGATCTAAAAACTCTTTAGACCATGGATCTTGCCCTCCTCTGTCCCCAAGCTTGTTCGAGGCACACAGTAACATAGAAATCATCCCCCACGAGCCACAGGACTCTCAGAAAATCCCTCTTGACGGATTTCAACTCCTCCCACACCTTCGAACCAGACTGAACTCCATATGGTCCATGCACCGACCTCATCATCAACCTCCTCGCACCAGACTCGTGCTTCGATTCCATTGTCATAGAACCATGTCCCACTCTATCAATCAACAACAGAAAAATATCTCCATCCTCTGCTAGGATCATATCCCCAGCATTTCCAACTGTGGGTGCCACCCTAAACTCTGAAAGGTTGTAACCTCCCACCGAGCTCCACATCCCCAACTCCCAGGTCGCAACCTTTGACTTCTGCAAGAAAGCTACATCCGCATGCCACACACTTAAAATACCTTGTACATCTCTTCGTTTCTCCCTCTCTTCCAGACCCTCATGTTCCTGTTGGCTATCTTCATGACCCACTTGAAGTGTTAACGGCGGGTATCACAACCCCAAGACATTCTGCGACTTGTGCGTAAATGTCATCCGAATCAACTTTAGCAACCACAACTCCAGAATGCTCCATGCCTCCTCAACTTCTTATCCATCCAACTTCTACAACCAACTTCTGAACTTGGACACCTTCCTCCCTTGACTGTGTAGTTCCTCCAACCTCTTTGTCCTCTCCCTTTACAAATGAGGCTCATGTTTCCACCGTTTCCTCGAGAAGGAGAGCCCTAACCCAAAGCAAGCTATCACACCCTACTCGCTTGTGCCACCTCCATCATCCGCTTCTCATATGAGAAGTACGCTTCAAGCCTGCAACACCGGGACCTCTAAAGGACCCTACAACCTCACCATCAACCACCATACATGTATCAACACCAACTCCAACTCCAAATGGCTGAAGGGCCCCAACATCACTAGAATGAGCCCCTTCAGCATGCCCCCACCACCAAAGGACAACCCTGAAGTAGCCTGCAATAGAAACAAAGGTGTTTCCTCCACCATGACACCACCTGGAGAAGCTTCAGGGTCAGGCTCGACCGACAGAGCCACAAATGCGCTCGAAATAGAGAGCTCGGGTAACGAAGAGGCCCCATTTAAACTCATTAAAATACTCGTCAGGTGTCCATTCTAGAAGTGTACATCCAAGTTGAGTCACATATACATCTACACTTTAGCTTGACAGGAGCTTTATAGGTTTAGTATTGTTCATTGCCAATAGTCCATCACACCATGTGAAGACGAAGCACATTGAGGTCGATTGTCGTTACAATCAGAAACATGATAAAAAAATGCTTGATATCTACTCATACCAATTCAACTAAATATACAGCTGGCATATTCATTAAAACACTCGCCATGTATCCATTCCAGAATTGTACATCCAAGTTGAGTTCTCATAGACATCTATGCTCCAACTTGAGGGGGAGTGTTATAGGTTTAGTATTGTTATAGTATTATTGTATGTCCACTTTTCTTTCCTTTTTTCATCTACATCCAATAGAGCATCTATATAACCCCACATGACAACCTCTTTTCTGTCTCTAAGGTTTCCCTCGATATATAGATGATCCTAGGGTAATGTAAAAATGATTTTCTTATTTCCATTCACACTAATTGGATCATAGATATCAATCATTTTCATCACCAAATATTAACTTAAACGATTTTCTGGTCGGTAAGGATATCAGCCCTTTTTTTCGTAGCATAGTTGGTGGAAATGTGGCAATTCTGGATTGTCCAGTCTATAATGAAAATTAGCCCCTATGTCCTTGGTCCTTTCTTGGACGAATGATTGTTTGCCATGGAATGGCTTGCTATCAGAATTGATCCTTTAGGATTTGTTGATCAAGTGACCTTGAAAGAATGAAAAAAGCCTTCTCCTACTTTAGGGTCGGCAAAGTGACCTTATGTGGTAAAAATAAAAAGGTCGAAGAGATTGACTTGGAGGCTTTCGAGGTAAATCCTACCGAGAGTACAATAGTTTGTCTTGAATACATGCATTATATCATAGCGTTGTATCCCGTTTTTGAAGGATACATGGCTAAATAGGGAGTCCACCATCCCTCGAGGATGGGTTGATCTCCGCAAATAAATGCATCGTTTATAGCACTATGATAGGTTGAAGGATTGTAATTATATCAACATAGTCTCAGTTATGGCCTCTGTCAGGTGAATAATTGTTGCCCCAGTCTCAGGTGATGGAGACCTCTCCAAGCTAAGGTCGATAATTTAATCCCACGGCTAAGACATGAAGTGTCGTACGAAGCTGGTGATGTAACCATGGATACATGAGGTTGATACATGAGGTTCACACATTATCGAGGTTGACAAATGGGGCTGAAGTCCAGAGACATCGAAGTAGCTCGTTGAAACGAGATTGAGCCCATGGAAACCCATTGAAACAAAGTCATGATTCGTAGACATGGAAGGATCTCACTGAGACAAGCCGACATTCAAGGATGTCTATCTAAGAGGGAATCCAGTTTTGTTTGGTAATGATTGTTGTAATATTTAATGTGTGAGATATCATGAGGATATTATCTCTCTGCAGTATTTTATGAAACACTTTGGCTGGCATGTTCTACAAAATAAATTTCACACCGATCAAGCATAACAAAAAATATTGACCACGGCTTTCCTAATTTAAAGTAAGTTGGCCACCTGGCTTCTTCGAGTTAAGATTTGAAATAATAATTTCCTTCTAATATCTTTTTAGTTTTTCATGTCCCTAATTGTAAGGATCTTCCAACTTTTTTCTCGAACTAAAGCACTATATGACCCTCTTCATATATGTCCAAGCTACCTTAAACGGGTTTCCCTCATTTTAATTTTTTACTAATGGACCTACCTTTTCTTTGATACTCATTGTGGATCTGATCTTTTCCTGATTGTTGATTAATACACTGTTTCATGTTTTTCATATCCTGAAATTGGAGGACTATATTATAAGGTTTTCCACCTTTTGGTGGATACATGCTGTTGACGTTGTTCTAGCTCTGAAAAGTTTGGAATGTGAGTTTTTAGTTTTTAAGTTTTTAGAGGTCGATTTGTTAGGCTTTGCATATTTTGCTCTTCTTGCTCATACTTCAGTTTTTCCAAGTGTTTATGTTAGGATTTCTTACATTGTTTTCAGATCATGGGAGATGTCTTTACGGGGTTTAAAGTATTTGCAATGACATGTATGTATTTACATTAGATATCATTTTTTTTAATGTTGTAATATGAAGCTTATATCTCAAGTTCACTTTCTAATGTCCGTTATTCAAACTTTCTATATTAAATCAATGCATTAGTTCTTTACTACATAAGATACGATTTTTTTTATTTTTTATTTTTTTGTGAAAAATCCGAGTGTAGTAGTAAATAGTAATTTATAAATTAAATTGTAAATAATATTTACTATTTATTAAATAGTGAAATAAAAAATTGTCAAAGTAATAATAGAAATTCGACTTGACTCAAAATCTGATGTTATTAAGTAACCAGTAATTTAGTACGTAGTTATAGTAATTACTCACTAGTTTTAGTAGTATAATTATTAACTAATGACCACTAACCACTGATACTGGTGTATACGTCTTGTGCATGAACTACTCTCAAGTTCAAGAATAATATGACTGATTCTAACTTTACCTCTTCTTGTGAGTCATGTCATGCTCAGAGGGATAGTGGGAGATAGGGCATAAGTTTACCATTGCACCAGACAGCATCACATCCCAACCCGAATGGAACTGCTGTGTGGAGGCTAGAAATCTTCTTTTAGATCTTAAATTTGGTGGATAGAGATTTTACTTTCTTTGTCAACTCAAAGTACAAATGAAAACACAATCTCGGGTACTAATGCAGAGCTTCTAGTGGCTATTCAGACAGAAGTGAAAAGGATGAAAATGCCCAAACAAGTTTTATGAATGAGGTAGGGTGTTAGGTAAATTACTTTAGAGAGTCCTTGGGAAAATTTGAAAGAATCAAGGGAAGCAATGCTCTTCCTGTCGTAAATATCTAATACTTTCTAGATAATAATAGGTATGATTGTTTACTCTCATGTTATTATTTAGTCAAATTATGTTTTCTTTTTTGATTTTTGAACAACTGAATGGCTGTGGTTGTACTTGTTAGATGTCCCAACTAGCGATCAGAGACTATAATGTTGTTGCGAACCGGATTGTCGGGGTGTTATGTGAGAGAAATTAGAGCACACTCAACGCCAACCATTCGAAAAGAACGAGTTAGTTGGGAGAAGATAACTTCTATGATTATGTTTGTATGCACTGCAACAGAGGTTGAAAATGGCATGATACAGGTTAGTGCATATACAAGTGCAAGTAAAAAAAGTTCGACTATAGTTGCCAACCAATTTGATATATCCATCAAAGTGCCTTCACTTTAATAATGCTATGGAATATTTACCATGTCAATACAATGTTTCTTGCTGGATAGTGGTATCATTTTTAAGACCTCGTGGAGTCACACCTTCAATAAAATGGGGTGACAGAGAGTAAGAATTGACATTTGGACACTACTAGAGCCCTTTATTTTAAGCATTGTTCCTAAATGACACTAACATGATTCTACTCTAATGAGTGCACGAAGGTTGATCTTACTTTCCATTCTGTATTCATCAAGGGATCTTCGTAGTTTAATGGAAAGATTGTTAGGTGCACATGTTTTGTTTACAACTCCACTCATGGACACAGGAAACTGGATTCCTAGTCTTTTAACAGACGCTTCACACCTAAAACTTCACATCTTTTTAAAAAATATGACAGGCTCTTTTCTCCTGAGCATTGCCGATAAATATTGATTTTGATTTGGAAGCCAGCTCCTATACCTTTTGGTATTTATCCTATACTCGGTTGCTCAAAAAGGGCGTATAAATGTCTAATCTAATAGTAGATTGTCGGTACATCACACAAGATGTCACCTTCTTAAAGATCAATTTTACAATTCCACTTCTTCCCTTCAAGGGGAGCATTCGGGAATGTCAACCGTGAGAAGATTTTAGTGTTTTGGAAGGGAGATTATTTTAGACGATGAAGAATATATGAAGGGAAAAAATGTGCCTGAGAGGGGTATGAAAGACGCATGACACGTGGAGTATTAGACGAACAAAATTACAAAGGTCGGTGGATGTTTTGGTCAATGGTTCTTATTTGGATTAAAGACCAATAGGAATCCTAATTCATGTTCCTCTGGTGGTCTAAATTACAGCCATGGAGAGAACATGTTAATGAGTTTTATGACAATGATGATGATCAAGATATTGAAGCAGATACACAAATCAACATGAGAAATCTCCTGTCCCTTGCATTGCATGTGCGAGTCTGCCCTAAAGATGTTGAATACAAAGATGTGTGTTTTACCGTCATCCATATCTAAATTATAAATTCAAAAATCCTTTCTTACTTTGCTATCTACTTATCTTATTTCTCGGAATGTGGATGAAACACATGTCAATTCGAAATGGATGGAGGCTATGGAGGAGATGTGATCCCTAATAAAAAAATAACAGTTGGGATGCTTGATTATATTGAATCACGTACAATGGCATATGATCGAGTGTACAGATACAAAGTTCATTTGGTTGCTAAAGGTTATACTCAGAAACTTTATATCGATTACTTGAAGTTTATTCTTCATGTAGAAGGATTGAACTCTGTGAAAACAATCTTATCTCTTGTGGTCATGTTTGGGTTGTTCTTATGCCAAGTGGATGCCGTCTTGAATATAGACTTAATTGATGGAATTTACATGCAAATACCATCTGGGCTTGAAAGGATATTCAAATACTGTAAGCTAAAAAATCTGTGACCTCAAGCAATCACCTTGACCTTGGTTTTAGTGTTAGCATTGGTTTTGAGAGATCATGTGATTCATGCCTACAATTAAGGAACTAGTGATCACAATCTTTTCACCAAGCGAAGACTTGATAAAGTCATCTTGTTGATTACTTATATCAATGACATGGTTATCATAGTGATGATAGCTATTGGATCAGTTACTAGATAATCAGACTTGCAACTGAGTTCGAGATCAAAGACTTGGGGAAGCTTCAGTATTTTCTCAACATTGAGATTGCAAATCTTGAGATGGACAATGTACTTGTCAAAGAAAACACGTTCTTGATTTGCTAAAGGAAATATGAAAACTGAGATTTCGGGCTGCTACTACTATTAAGGAGAACCTCAAGCTCAACTTAGAAGGATGATCAACTTCTTGAGGATTCTCTAAGGGCGTTGTCACAACTTAACATGCCATACAATACCTATGCTATGGATGTGATAAGCTAGCTCATGCATGCTCCTTTCTAATGCACATCTCATCGCACCCTATAAACTCTTATGTTATCTGAAGAAGAACCCATGCAAAGGATTATTTTTTTTGTGTGAAAGGGAAGGACACAGCTTATATACACATGCTAATTCGATAGGATTGTTGATGATTGTTGCTCTACTATTTATTTGATCTATTTAGAAGGAAGCCTTATAATATGGAGAAGCAAGAAGAAAATTGTGTGATAGATCAACTGATGAGGCTGAATATTGTGCAATGGCATTCAAGGTTGCAAAAATGTTGTGAATTTGGATCATGCTCAAAGATACATGTATCTCTATCAACCTGCCAACAAAACTTTGTTGCGACGACAAGGTCCATGTTAATCTTGCAAACAATCCTGTTCAACATGACTAAACCAAGCATGTTGAGGTGGATCGGTATTTCATATGGGAGAATATCGGTGTTATACTTTCTGTCTCACTTAGCATGACTAAACCAAGCATGTTTTGACTAAACCAAGCATGTCTGTCTCACTTAGCATGTCAGTGGCATACTTTCTTTGGGTCATCAGAAGACCCTACTGATTCCGATCAAACTCTAACACCAGAAAGTATCTTAGGGTACCAAGATTTTTGGTGATGAATAGATTGCCCAGAAATTCTTTTGCCCTTTTTATCCCCCAAATATAATCTCTTGTAACCAGTTTGTTATCAACATATACCATAATAACCACCGAGCCTCTGAAAGTTTTCTGTACAAAGAGTGAATGATCTGCATTCGATCTTCTGAACCCTTGCTTTCAAACAAATCTGAGAGCTTCTGAAACCAAGCTCTTGGGCTCTGCTTAAGGCCATATATCACCTTATGAGTCTCCATATCTGTTGACACTCCCCCTCATCAACAAACCTCGGAGATTGTTGCATGTACACCGCTTCCTGAAGATCACCATACAAGAAAGGATTTTTAACATCAAGCTAAAATAAAGGCCAATCACGTACCATTGCAACGGCTAGGAGGACCGTAGGGTAGAATGTCGAGCAACAAGGGAGAAGGTGTCTAGATAATCCACTCCATACGTCTGAATAAACCTCGTGTAACAAGCCTGGCCTTGTATCTATCAAGGTTCCCATATGCATGATATTTCATAGTAAATACCCATTTGCAGCTCACAACAGACGACCCACTAGGAGCAGGTACCAAGGTCCAAGTACCTCGGGACTGTAAAGCAACCATCTCCTCCATGGCTTTGCGCCACTGACTATCGTGCAATGCATCTTGATAATTCCGTGGGATGTGCACAACAGACAAAGCAACGACAAATTGCCTGAATTTGCCTGTAAGTCGATGGGATGACATCTGAGAAGCAATAGGATATGAAGCACAATAACACTTCTGCTTCCGAATAGCAATGGGCACATCCAGATCACTAGTTGTATCCAAGGTTTAAAAAAGCACGAGGCGGTCTGAGGCATTTTCTCTAAAACTGAGGCGAGGCATAAACCTCAAGGCGGTCGAGACGTAAGGCTCAATTTTTTTTTGAAAAAAAATAAAAATAAAGTAAAATACATTAGAAAAGCATATAATAATATTAATTTTTGACAAAAACACATTCAAAAATAATTTCACACTAGTAAGAGATACAATACATAAGCGATTATTCTAAGATTCGCCACTAATGATCTTAAAATAACTATTCTAAGATTCACAACTTTATATTAATGCCAAAAATGTTGATGTGCCAGCTCTTTGTGGCTAATGTAATGTATGTCACATATATTGATAAGAAAATTTTCCAAGCTATAATAGATGGACCCATATCTGTAAAGTAAGCCATGGCTCTCAATATAGTATATGCTAAAGATTTGGTGAGAAAGATGCTAACCATGGAGCCAACAACATTCAAACTTGCAACTAATATAAAATACTTATTATAATTTAAACTCAAATATGGGTGCAATAGAACTAGTACGTGCAGATGCATGATAAATTGAACATGATAAATACAAGATCACATAATTTTGTTTGTTTCAAGCTATCTCTTCTCTTTGCATGGAGCTACATATAGAAATATGCAAGGTTTAACATGGAAACAAAAACATTAAAAAAATAATGCTTAGGAAAAAAATAGGGTCATGTGCAAAGCACATATCAAAAAGCTAAAAAAACCTCATGCTCGAGGCTTACGCCTCTGCCTCGCTTCGAGCGCCTCACGCCTCGAGTGCCTCACGAAGAGGTGAGGCATACGCACCGGCAATAGATCTCGAGGCGCACGCCTCGAGGCGCTTTAGGCTCGCCTCACCTCGAGGCGTACACCTCAACACCTCGAGGGGACGCTTTTTAAAACTATGGTTGTATCCCTAATAGTCTCATGTATTTCACTCTGTTGAGAAACATCTCTAGACCTATTATTAGAAAAAAGTATATTTAGGACTTACCTCAAGCGTGTTTGATGGTGTGCTATGAACATGAGCAGGAGGTTGGTACCTGTAGTAAGAGGTAACGTTGGGATTGGGAATATAAGTTGAATGATAATGTGTGACATCGATGATGATGGATCATGGTAGAGGTGGTGACGCCGGTGATGATGGTGGTGTAGGTGGAATATATATTTCAGTATCAGTGTCTAAGGGAGATAAGCGATCACCTGTCGGAGAGAAATACATTATAAACCCAAAAAATGTGAGATCTGCGCTGATATAATATTTTCTGTGCATGAGATCATAACATCTATATCCCTTTTGAGTCCTAGAATACCCCAGAAACACACACTTGACAACTCTAGGAGAGAGCTTGTCAACCATAAGGAGAAAAGTTGTGGACGAAGGCAACATACCCAAATACACGTGGACCAATAGTAAACAATTCCTTCTCAGGAAATACAATTGAAAGTGAGATCTTAGTGGCGAATCATCGGGTTGAGTACAAAGCATGTTTCAACTATCAGGCAGTGAATGACTTTGAGTATAATTGAGAAAGTAGTCAAGCAAAGCAAACCTTCTGAAGGGAACTCTCTCCTAAGACAGAGGACAACATCCGATTAATGATGCAGCATGCAATAATAACGACATCCCTTCAAAATGAGTGAGGGGTATGACTATGTATAAGGAGAGTACGAGCAACATCAAGGATATGGCGATGTTTTCTCTCAGGAACCACATTTTGTTGGGATGTGTAAGTACATGTTCTTTGATGAATTATACCATGAGAAGAGAAGTATCGAGTAATATCACGAGTACAAAATTCTAAAGCATTGTCAGTCCTCACAATCTTGACATTGAAAGAAAAAGCATTAAGAACTTCATTAAGAAAGGTTTGGATCTAGTTCCCAGCCTTAGACTTATTTTTCATCAGAAATACCCATGACATACGATAGAAATCATCCACATCAACTAAATAAAAATGGTGTCCTTGATGATCATGAATCTGACTAGGACCCCAAATGTCTACATGACATAACTCAAAAGGAGAACGATTGCTCCAATTCTGACTCATGGGAAAGACATATTGATGCTACTTTCCCAATTGACATGCCTCACAATCAAATGATGCTCGTGGAGAAATCTGAGGAAGGACATGGCGTAACTTATGGAGGGGAAGATGATCGAAACGCAGATGCCATGCGAACGGAGACATAGAGATAGTGGTTTGAGATGATGTCCCGGTGCAAGAAGTTTGAACCAATCTGTAGAGGCCTCCCTGCTCACCGCCGCAACCAATCACCCTGCCAATTAGAACGTCTTGAAAAATAAGAGACGATGGGTCAAACATAGCACGACAATTCAAATATCTAGTAATGTGACTAATAGATAATTAGTTCATAGAGAAATCTGGGGCATGTAACACATTTTGCAGGCGTATAAATGGGGTCAAACTATTCTCCCCTATCATATGATTGGGGAATGAGTCCCATCAGCTATAACGATCGTTCGTCCAGGAGGAATATGCTAATATGTAGTTAGCATATCTCTATTGGCACACAAGTGATGTGTCGTCCTAGAATCCATAATCCATTCTCTGATAACATGACCACGACAAGAAGTAGAGGTAATAATGCTACATGGGGTGCTGGCTCCAACGGAGTCTGCCACGTCGTGAGTAGCATGTATCACCAGAGTTGGGAGGCGGCATAATATCTCTCGGACGAGTAACAAGATCATCATATCGTTGCTCAAAGGAAGATGCAGATGCTGGGGCTAAATTCTGTTCTGCAATACGTGCAGATGTTGGAAATCCATGCTTGTAATAGCATGTGTCATTTGTATGTCCAGATCGATGATAGTAGGTGCATGATGATGAGAGACCACGACCTCCTCTACCACATGGTCCACGACCTCAAAACTGAGAGGGCACCTCCCTTTCCACGAGAGGCTGCCATTGCAGATGAATTCATCATTAGAGCATGAGATGGAACAATGATCATATTCAATATGCAAAAAGCGTCCTCCATGGGAGGAATAGTAGCGTCTGCCATGATCTGTGAAGATGCTGTTCCATATTGTGAATCTAGAGATACCAAGAAAACATCAACCATTGTGGCATTTCGATGTCTTCTGTTGTTCAGGAGTCGTTGTGAGAGGCATAAAATTGTGGAGTTGTTCAAACATTCCTTGTAGGGCCGTGTAGTATGCATGAAGGGGCCGTCCATTATGCTTTATGGTAAAATATCATGTTGAAGTTGGAGGGTCTTCATCTCATTCTTTGCCTGCGAATAGGTTGCGACAAGAATATCCCACATTGCCTTTGTTGTGGGATGATGCAGAACATCATTGGTTATCTCTGGTGTCAACGTACTAGATAGCCGGACATGTGCATAAGCATCGTCTGCCTCCCAGGAGGCGTCTGCCTCCCAGGAGGCGACAATGTGCATAAGCATCATTGGTTATCTCATCTTCTTCGTCGACTCTTCTTTGGTAAGAATGCGCTTCTTACCCATCGACTTCATAAGGCTCATGAATTGCATGACCCATAACTCATAGTTTGAGCCGTCCATCTTGACTATCGACGCAGGACCACAGAAGGTGCTTGTGGCGAGGATACCAGCTTTACTTTCTGACATGTTGCTGGAAATAGATGACTAGGGTTGTAGGCTAGGAAAATTTTGTCTACGTAGACATAAGGGAATTTGGTTGCATGTGTAGACTCAGGCAACCAATCCCATCAACCTTAATGCCAAAGACTGCAGTACAACAATATCACCCTAAGGAGAAGGGTGCGACGGCGACGCCCTAAGGGGCACGACATCGACAACCCCCTAGAGATACGACAACTACCCTAAGAGAGGGATGCGGCGTCGATGACGTAACCTAGAGAGAGCGAGAGAGCGAGAGAGAAGGCGGTGAGGGAGGGTTAGGTTTTTTTGGGTATGAGAGCTTCGGTTTAAGAGCGCCGCTCTGATACCATGTTGGGAAAAATGAGCAATCTATTATTCCAAGAAACCCTAAGCTATCGTATATAGAGGAAAAACCTATGGGTAAATTAAATAAGACAGACGGGAGAAAAAAAGAATAAGAAACAAACATGAAAAGAAAAACATATCTCTACACTTACAACGAGAAAAACTCCACTACCGCGATCGTAGAAGGAGGCTTCTATCATTCTACATAAATCCCATTTCTTTTTGTTGGTTTATTTGGTTTATTATTTTCTACAATGATGTTGCTTTTTAGTTGTAGAAGGCTTTGCCATGTTGCATTTTAGTGATCTTAATTATTTTGTAACAGAAGGCCTCTATCTAGGATTATTATTTTAAAATGTTCCTGCATCAAAATATCTTTTTACAGTTACCACTTACCCATAGCTGATTCTTGTGTATGATGATAATAGATAAGTTCATAAAATTATGTTATTGACAGCTGTATGGTAATAACTTCTTAGTCTGCTTGCAAACAATTCGACCAAATGAGAACTAGTTAATAAGGATCTAGATCTAAGTGCATACTTTTCTTATGGCCGCATCTGTTGCAAGATGTAACCATAGTATTTACCTGAAGCCTGCTGGGATTGCGTTATAGTTGGGGCTTGCAGTTGAAAACCATAAGGATGAGAGGATGACGGGATGCCACCTTGTGCTGGCAAATATTGAACATAAAGTGGGGGTGGAGGTGGTGATGGTCCTTGCATGCGTGGACCTTGTGGCCCCATAGGAAAATTTGCCCTTGATGGACCCTGCATTGTGTAACTTATTGGCGGATATGAATACGGTGGGCCCATTGTAGGAGAAGGGGGCCCGTACATCTGAGGGTGATATTGGGCTGGCATTTGCGGGTTGTAGACCGCCTGCATTTTGAGCTCAGGAATCATGGTTTGCTAATAGAACTGACTGAACTAGAGAAATTTGCTAGTAATTATATGTCTAAAAACTCACTTGTGGATAGCCATAATCAGCTGTATAGGTCATATACCTGCAATGAAACAAAATGGAGGCTGTGTGAGTTGAAGCAAATAGAGTTGGCCCTAAGTGGTGTGTCCAAATGTGAATTCTGACAATGGCAATTGGACTTAATTGCAAACTGCAGCAATGACTAAATCAGATCAGACAGAGTGGGCAAGACCATCTTGACTGGATCTCATCAGATGCCCCAATTAAAGGCATTAGTATGTCCAAGGCCTTTCCTTAGGGAGGGGCCCTGCAAGGTAGGGCCCCATCTCAGTCCCCATTGGCAAGAGTTGTCCCTTCACTGCCAACTGTTAAAAGGAAGTCCACATGGCTGTCGGATGTAGCAATTGGTATTGGAGGGGACCGATGTTTGCTACAGGGAGCCAACATCATCATTTTCTCTTGCCTAAGGTTTGCCATAAATATTCAGGCTTGCCATTAATATTCATTCATTACACATTCATATTTTAGTGATATATCGTTCCAAAATATAATTGTAAATAGTTTGAAGTATACATTGCTCAAAACACCTTAATTAAATGCATATAATGGTACAAATTCAGGAAAAGAGATACCCAGATCTTGCATCCTGGTGGTAAAAAGGAGACATGAACCTCCTTAGTCATGCATTTGTCCAAGGTAAAAGGGTGGGATGGAGGGGAACATATAGTTCCCTATCTAAAACAATTTTTTAAATGTTTGAGCAATTTGCTATTTGGTAACGGATATGCAGAGGAACCTGATTGAGCTATTTTCTCCGACCAACTCAGATCTTTTAGGGCGAAGTGATTTTGGTTGTATTTATTTTTCAAAATTTCTAGATTTATCAACTAATTGCCATTCACCATCTTTTATTTGAGAAATTATTGCTCATACGAACCTAGATTTCTGTTGAGGTTGATGAATAGCAGGACGGAATCATGATGCTGGAATCAGACAATCATCTTCTTGGTATGTATACAATCTTGAAAAGTCTGGTGTCTGAGGTAGATAGTAGGAAAAGGGAGTTACATTTTTTTTGAAAGTAAAAAGGAGATACATTGAAGTAGAATCTAAGGAAGACGGTGAACTCCATAGTAGGATAGGGGCAGTATGTTTTAGGGATACATTTATGTGGATAAACTGTACAACTGTTGTACAGTTAGATGTTTCATGTCTGGGTGGGTTGAAGGAATAAGATTTCCTTGGCAGTGCAAACTTTTTTAGTTCACTCATGCTTCTACACTTTAAACCTTGTTAAACATGCCCGTTTTATACATTAGCCTTCTCTGCTGACCTGCTGGTTAAACCACCACATCCATCGACATTCTCTGTGTTGCGTGTAACGGAAATAAACACAAATCAAAACAAGAAAACAAGGCAATCGAAGAACACATATATAAGAGGTTCACCCTAGCTGAACACAACAAGAAACCCAAGAAGGCTGCGGTGGGGAATCTCTCCCTCTCTCTCTCTCTCATGGCAAAACAGTGCTAATGAGGGTACGGAAAAATAGCTAATCCTGAAGGAGTTTATGATGGATACCCTAAAATAGGTGGATCCACAAATTTAGAGTGCACAAAAGACCCCCCACCCCCAGAAGGCTTGCTGACTGGATGGCACAATCTTCATTTTGAGATGGCTGGTTTCGTCCTGCAACTACGCGGGGACATACAACCAGATTCTACAATGTACTGGGTTAGCTGGATGGGTTAGGATTTGAGACATCTCAACATTCTAATTGGATGTTGAGAGTTGGGGGAGTACAGGAGAGCTGGTGGGGAAAGGGGTTGGTGGCAGTGGCGCCTGTGATGGCCCCAGAGGATGCAAGGCAGTGGCAGGATGTGGCTAGACCAGGCGGTGGAGGGTGCCAAAGACTAGTATGGCCTGCATTCTGTTGTAGTAGGTGGTGGTGATTAATGGTGTATGTTCCTGTTGCTAAGGATATTCTTTCAAGTAATTAAGTCTTATGATGTGATGGGCTGATCTTAACGGTGAAGGTTATCAAATTAAAACGGCCATGCTAGACAGGGTTATAGGGCAAATGTATAAAAAATGGGTATACAGTGTAATAAGCACGTTACATATTGGCAAGATGATTAAATTCTATAACTGCCAAAATGGCGTATATAAAATTACTGCAAGCCTTAGGCCGAAGGCAACATAAAGAGCATTAGCCCCCCGAAGTATAAACTAAGCCCTGCACTTATAGCTTATCTCTACGAATTATTTGCTATCAGCAGTTATGAAATTATAGTTATGGAAGGCAAACTTGTGCGTAGACGGGAATAGACGGTATGTGATTCTAAACAAATTGCAAGATTTTAAAAAAGCGGTCCAAATAACTTCTATATCTGTTTAAAAGTGGAGAAAGATAAAATACGAAGACTGAATCCACCAGGGTAACTGAGTGTAATATTATAAATGTATTTTTTATTGGGATAAAGTTTTAAGTGGCCGTAAATGACCTCGTACTGTATTAAATGCCTGAAAATAATGAAATACATATAATAATCCGACTGACTAAGATTGTCTTACAAGATTGAGACAAACGTGCATAATAAATAAGGACAAAACTCAAAGATCAATTCTAACCAAAATCTAGTAAATTTAGTCTTGGAGGGAACTCAAATCGGTAACAAAAATACCACTGAAATTTATTCTTATTCTCAGGACCATTATGAGTGTTGTAAAATTCAGTATTCGATATTTAGTTGGAATGTTTACTTAATAAAAAATTGACGGTATTTGGGAGATTAATCCAAAATACTTGGTCAGGTACTTTTAATTATTTATATATAAGAATTATGCCAAATATATATAATCTTATATAGTTATGCGCCTGTGGTCATGAATTAACAAGAGGAAAGTAGTAGTTGAATTATAATCAAGCTGTACACTTCTAACTTTAAATTGACATCAAAAAGAAAGTATGAAAATCTAATATTTAGAAAAAAATGTTATTTTTTATTAGTCGTGGATGCGTCTGCCATAATTATTTTATTCGATTACTCCACTGCATATTGTAAGTTAGACTGACCAATAAGTGTAATAGGACGACTATTGCATCATTGAAATGTCTACAACAGATACATTATTTATCTTTTTTTGCTAGCTGATCAAATCAAAATATTGCCATAATCGAGGACCTTTATGATTTCCCAACAATAGCTTGAATTAATTGAGCATACCAATTGCGTGCTTTCAATTTATGGAAGCACTATTTGAAGGTGAGTTGACTTTTTTTGGCCGTTGTAACAAGTTTGGAAATAGTTGAATCGGGGGAGTAACTAAAGAAATATGAAAAAGGTGCAAATGATGCAAACGTAAAATATGGCACCCTATAACGGGCTTAGCTACAAGAATATTTACTCACTTGATCATAGCTATTGTTGGCAATAAATCAGTAATACCTGTTTTCGAACTAATTTGGTATTGCCGGGGCACAAGGATAAGCAAGAAAAAAGCTTAAATTTGGGAGCTTACCCATAAGGAGGATAAATGACTGGAGGTGGAGGGGGCATTTGAGATGGAATTCTACTATAGGGTGGACCTGCAGGTTGTGGGCCCCTTTGCTGCTGCGGATTCCCTGCACAAGCAAAGGTAAAAGAAGGTATCAAATTTGGGAAGGGAGCATTATGGCAAATCTTTTAACGGGTTGTGCACCATGTTCAGCATACTGATATCCACCAATTTAGTGTTACAACTAGGATGTCCTAATCTTTGAAGTAATTAGCACATCAACATATTTACCACTACCACCAATCAATCCCCTTCTCAGCGCATGCATTTGCTTATTCTAAGAGTGTTGCAGGCGCTACCTCGAGGAGGTGAAGGTCGAGGTCGTCCGAAGGCTGCGATGTTACAATTGGCCCGCCGCCCTTCGATGACCGGGTTGGGCTCCTCACATGCCCTCCTTGCCGACTCTGGCTCGCGAAATGTTACCTGTTTAACATTTCCTCATGAGAAAATAGGTTATGCATGCTTTGATACTGGCTTATTATGGCGATTTTTTCAATCATCTTCGAAGCTTTGTTACAGATCAAGCATTCTCTTTGGACCCATTATATCTTTGTATTTATTATTAACGAAGATACGAGCAGCTGAAGAGAACAAATTGATAAAAATAGAACCGGTGATCCTGGGTTGCTGACCAGGATTTTGTTGGTATTATCGATACCGTTGCCTGCATTAACACGTCGCTGTCACTGTAATTTACCATTGCATGTGAATGTGGAGAAATTATCCCACACTTTTAATATATTTGATTTAATATAATAAACTGCCAAGAATCATATATCCATATTGTATGTGCAGGCTCATATCAAACGAAGGGATGGGGTCAAAGCCAGGTTGGCTGCCAGTTGTACACGACACATCGAAGGAGGGTGTCCACCATGATTGATCTAAATCAAATGCGAGGTGCGTTCCTCTGACACCTTCCCAACCCCCACACGACTTTGCAAAAACTGGCATATTTGATATTACGTATCTACTGATGATCGTGATACATGATCACATAGTGGGGAAGTCTGACCTTGCAATCACAGGAGCAAAATATAAAGATCGATCGCTAAGTGGAGGCGATCAGAGGACTTACGAATCCGTAGCCTTTGGATCTTCCCGTGTTCTTGTCAGTGATTACGACAGCTTCTAAGATCTCCCCAAACTGGTCGAAGTAGCGGCGGAGCTCTGCACTCGGTGTCTCCCATGCCAATCCTCCCACGAAGACCTTCGTGAGAGTCGTGTCTCCGAACCTTGATCTATAGCTGGGGGCTGTGGCCATGACGTGGGGAACAATTAAGAACTCTTCCCACCACCACCACCACTGCCTCCTCCTCCCTCTCTCTCGCTGTTCTCTACGGACGTATGAAGTGGACCGAGCTAATATATGGGCGTGTGGGTCTCCTCTTCTTCTTGCATACGCACTTGGCTTCTCGTATGGTGGAGGCCTTCCCTTCCATCAGGGGAAGAGGGAGTGGAGAAAGGAGGGGAGAGAAATAAAAGGAGAAAGAGAGGGTGTGGAATCTAGTTAGGCTGTGAGGGGGATCCGACAGGTGCAAGGGCTTCTTTGCTGTATCGAGGGGTTTGGATATCGAATGACAGCTGCATGGCCCCCTCCGTTCTCTCTCTCTCTCTCTCTCTCTCTCCTCTTCCTCTTTCTCCTCTCCCCTCTCTCCTCTCTGTTCCCCTCTATGTCCTCGCAGGGCCACTTGCATCTTCTGTCCTCCCCGTCTCCTCTTTGTCATATTAATTTGGGAAATTTCGACACACGCCCCCCGCGGAGAACGAATCCCACGCAAACATGCCATGGTAATATGGTATTGTCATGTGGACCCTCCTTTATATGGAAATTTCTCATGCCACGTTGACAAGTATCGAATGTTCTCCCCTGAGCCACTTTCTCTAAGATGGATAAAATCACAGTTGGTCGGATCTTTCGTTATTGAACACTCCTTTGCCGCATAGAAGTCTGACCGTAAGGTTCTCCCTATATAGGAAAAGGTTAAAAAGGAAGTTATACTTAAAGTTAAAACTCACCCTCCCTTCCCAATGTTTGATGTTGATACATATATGTGTTATCGTATCTTTATCTTTTTTTTGACCGAGATGAAAATTGTGTTATCGTAACTTTAAAAAATGGATATATTTGTATAGTAGATTCAAATTGGACACGTATAATAGTGGAAGCTTCGTACATATTTGCTTTAATACATGTGGATATTGGGAATTGTATAAAACGAATATGGTGGTAAATTGGATATGGATATATTTATATCGGGTAACATCCATATGTGATACATAATTGTTGTGAGAAGAGTAGCTCTAGAATATGACTTGGCAGAGGGTATTTCAAGGAGTTTTCTCAATTTAATATGTTGTTGGCACATACTTGCCCCATTTCGGATAAAACATAGGCTGACATGCCTACATCTTGCTTCCGAGGGATTAATTTACATTGTTTAATATATGGCCATCACTTGGTCTAAACAACGATGTATGTCACCCTATCTATTTTTTCTTCTGCTTCAATTTCTCTCATTCTACATCGTCAACTGTTTCTGTTCAATAATATGGCTAGCAGATTCCAGTTAGTTGAAATAAATTAAATTATTAAATTAATGTATCTTCTGAAAAATTGTCAGATAAACCACCCCGTTCTCGTGGGAGTATTTCGGACGGTATGTACAGTTGTTTGGGGGTTGTCAGTTCAGGCTTTCGGCTAAGAAGATATAATGATATTAAAAAATATTTTTTTTTATCAATAGAAATATTGCAATATGAGTTACACTCCTCTTATCAATTGTGCCCTTAACTTCTTGTATCATTATCACTTGTGCTCTTCCGTAGAGCTAAATTAAGGTATGGTTTATTCAAATCATAGTGTGTTAAGATGAGCATAATTGTCCAATCAATTTCCTCTCGTCCTCCAACCCCTCCACCTGAATCTCCTCCTTTGCCCCCAACCCCTCCTCCCCGACCTCCTCTACCCAACCATCCCTGCCCGAACTCTTCCTTCGCTAACTATACCTCGAGTTCTTCTGCCAACCTTGCCCTGACCTCCTCTTTGTCTAGCCATCTCCTTTCAGCTTGAGCAGAGGATCGAGCAACTTAGCATCCATCGTCACTATTGTGAAACCCATCATGAATGGTTGTGTCAGAGGGGGATGAGCCGAGGAGGATGAGAGGATGAAGAGGGAGGGAAAGTGGAAGGAAGAAGAAGAAAGGGAGAAGTTATTTATACTCTCGATTATCTATCTAATTACTCCTGTGGTCTCAAATTAATAACCATTTAGGATGGGGATGGATGGCAGCTAATCGGAGCAACACAAGTTTCATTGTGGAAGAAGTCAGGAGCGTAATTGATATTCCAAATAAAAGGAATTGCATAATTGATTTTGCAATATTTAAAGAGGACACTATTGATAAAATCCCTAAACAAGTATAACATTTGCATGTGATGATATATTTGGAATATTACAGAAGGCTAACGGCGAGGGAGTGGTGATTTAACATATCTATGAATGTAAACTTCTAACGCTGTCCTCATGAGTTGTAATATATTGACAAAACAATCCAACTTAAAGTTGCAATCATTATTGTTTTCCGGGACAAACTTTGATGGCGATATCGTTTACTGTAATGGATCGAGCCGTTAGTTGCTTTTGTACTTTAAACAACTTTAAAATATGAAACCCATAACCACAGTAATCCAAAAGGAAAAAAACAAAGATGGGATAAGCAATTTAGCGAAATAGTGTAGCGTGAACAAACAAAACTCAAAAATAGCTGGATAAGATAGTTGTTGATAAGTGGAGGGAAGGTCATTGTCATGCTTGCCACAAGACGCAATTTACTAGCTTGTTAGTCCGGAAAGCCTGTTTGCTATCATTCTACGGAAACTAAGTTGTGCAGAATAAAGGGGAGAATGGAATCATCGTTCTTCCGTCGATTCGATTCCTATGTTAAATCATATTAAGACATGAATAACGATTAGAAAAGAAATATGATTCTCTCATACATGGGAATCGTCATTCATATGTATCCCCTATGAATTGGGATTGCATTCCTTACAAACGCTACTGAATATGTTCTTCGATTTTTTAGTCAATATATCATTGTTACAAATATATAGTTATCGAGATGGATATGTATTTTCATTTTTTGATATTTTTTTGGACACTGACTTGGATATATTTTTTTTGGACAGAGATATAAATATATGGATGCAAAATGTCGGATAGGTTACAAATATATGCATATATGGATAATGACATGGATATGGATTTTTTTGCGGATACAACTATATATACGGTTCGAATATGGATACAAATATGATTACAAGGTATTCAAGCAGACGCACACACACATATTATACTATGGATAAAATATATTAGATAAGATTTTTTACGGATACGAATACATATACAAATATAGATATGTGTTTTTTATTTTTTGGATATGGATATGTATATGTGATTTTTTCTAATATGGATATGGATACGGATGTAATTTTCTATTTTTTGTAAGTTACGAATATTGATTATATTCTATCAGATACATATACGAAGATGGATATGTATTTTAATTTTTTTGTGGATACATATATGGAAAGAGATGAGGATTTTTTACGAAAATGGATATGGACATGGATATAGGTTATATTTTTTTGCAGCTATACATAAGTGTACATATACCATCTTTAGTTTTCTAGGATATTGATATGGGTTATATTTCAGTGGATACGTATACAGACATGGATATGTGTGCTTATTTTTTGCGAATACGGATACTCATAACATTTTCAAAATTTTTAGGATATGGATATTATAATAAAATATCCTAACGGATATGGATATATTAAATATATCAATTGTATGGAAAAAATTTGACTATTGATTTCTTATATGATATCAATTACATGAAAATTAATTTGGAGGATACCGATTATTTTTTCTACTTAATGAAATATATCAAATGAAGGTTATTTTTTCCTATTCTTTTCATTTTCCAAACATAAGAAAGGATGTGTCTCATAACAAATATTTCAATTCCTAATATGAATCAAACAATAGAATGAAAAACTTATCCCTTTCCATTCCATTGTTATTTTCATTCTTGTCTTAATTCTATTCCATTTTAATTCCTTTCCAACCAAACAAATATGGACTAAGGCTTGTTTACCTTGTGATGGAAATGGAAGAAACAGTCTAAACGGTGGTTGTATATTTTAGATGATAGCAAAGCTCTAAAAACTGTAACAGAAATCCAAGTCGGTGTTGATGCTGCTCATATCGAGATACCAATGTCCGATCTTGGAGGGCTTGTGGTGTTTAACAAATCGAATCCAATAATCGATGTATAAGCCGCTCTCACAGCGTGCAGTACCCAATTCTAGCGAGTCTCAATAATAGTTAACCTATAATTAAATAAATAAGTAATAAATATAAAGTATGAGCTAAAATTCACTATAACTCTACAAAAATTTGTATAGTGGCAAGTAGTGTAGAAGTTGAACTCGTGGAGCGAAATGTATAGATTGGGATTTAATATTAATTATTTTTAGTTAATATTAAGTCCTTATTTATTTTATTTTTGTATTTTTCTCTTCTTATATTTTTGCTTTAATTATATTTTTATTTTTATATTTTTATTTTTTAAATTTTATATTTATTTCTTATTTTTGCAGTTTTTATTTTCTTTTTGATTTTAAAAGTAAAATATATAAAAATATAAATAAATATATATTAACAATGGTATAATAGATAATATAAATAAATATATAAGGTATAAATTATAGGGGGGCCTTCTAATTGGACATTGTCCTTCCATCTCTAAGGAAGGCCAAATAATTAAGCCATTATATCCATTTCTAGCGGATGTGATTAAGACCACTATATTATACAAAAATAGATCGCAATAACCATCATATACTCAGATTATGGGAGATCCAGTAAGGTAATTTTGAGCCGATAGTGAGACAAAAATAGCTTAAAAACAAGTTATTTGGTTTACAAACATAGGTATGTACTTTACAAAAATAACATTTAAAAATAAAAAGGTGTCGCACAAATTCAATAGATTAGTATGGTATTTTACAAATCAAAATCTTCTTGTATAAATGTGTTGCATTTTTTTAGGGACGGCTAACCATCAATCCCTAACATTATGGGAGGTTTATTAAGGAAATATTGACCCATGGACGATCACACTTTTATGTTAAAATTGATTAATTTGGTGTACAAAAGTATATACATATTACACAAAAAATAGAGCATCAAATACAAAACAGCAACTGAGATCGAATTTTTTAATAAAGAATTGTAAAAATACAAATGTTCTCCTAACTACAGGTTGACATTATTTTATGATTGTATTTATGGAAGTATTTATCAATCGAATAACCTTTTTATGCTAATAAAAGTAAATTTTAAGGGATTCTAGAATACAAAATCAAAAAAAATACAAACACTCAATAAAGAAATACAGAGGAATATCTTCTTTTAGGGATTACAAAATGTTTTTAAATAATATAATAATAGGAGTACAATGATTATTTGGAAAGAGATTAAATAATATCTTTTTTTTCTGTAAAACAAGTTATTAACTCCCGATAAGTCTGCTACTCTGTTTTCCCGTAACCCAAGCGATAGAGTTACTACTCCCACAAAGGCGTAGGAAACATAGCTACATAATCTGGTGGTACGATGAGGGAGAGTTTGGAATGCATGAGAAAAACTAGATATATAACTATCGAGGGCTTCAAGGGGTGTGAAGCATCAGGCTATCGTCTGAGATGCAAACATGTTACCATTCGATCTTTAATATAGTAGAAATAAGTTTTTGTTACAATGTATTACTTCTTTTAGGACATATTTCTACAAACCTGATATGGGGGGAGGGGGTTATATGGTTAAAAAGAGGGTTTAAGGTAAAGAAGAATCAATTATGAGGATATTTGTTCATATTTAAGGTGGTTAGCACTTAAAATCACAGTACGATTGTTATACAAAAATTTAAGGCAAAATACAATTAGCATAAATAAAAATACGAGATGTATGAAGAATGTAGCATTTCCAATTTCAGAGCAGGATGGATCTGATTGGTTACAACAGTTATTACAAAATTGATTTGCAAAAATACAAATATGATATGTACTATAAGCAAAAAGTGGTATTTTATACAAAATTTAAAAAATGAGTTAGTGAAGAAAGACCGTACCAAATGATAAAGCTTCTTATTAGAAATGTGTCAAAATATATCAGATTAAAACTAAATGTTAATTTAAAAAAAAATATAATGCAATTTTTAAAAATGCAAATGATGTTGATTGGCTTTTAATAGAAAAATTAAAAATGCAAATTAATTAAGAATATTCGGAGGGAGGGGGACTTCTTATTAATGTTTTGAGTTTACAATGAAATAAACTGACTTTGAGATTGAATACTATATTGAATCAATATTTTTTAGATAAAAGATATGAGCAGCACCAATTAAGAATGTGATGATGCTAGTGGAATGATGATCGAAAAACCCCACAAAATCCGGGTAAAGGTAGAAACAAGGGTCGTTGCGACCCGGATCTCGCGGTTCGATCAATCAAGAAAAAGAAGAACCACCAAAATCAAGATAAATCATTCAAAATAAAGAAGCGGTCCTCGCTAAATTATTAACCTGGTATAGCGACCAGGATTGAACTTAGGGAGCACGTGATGGCCTTGCGGCCTACGAAGTAGTCAGAAGTCGAGAACAAAGGGGAAAAATATTTTTTTGGTGGGTTTTTATATTTTTTTTAATGTTTTTTGTATTTTTAATTTTCTAAAGAAATGTAAAAACAAGCACACACAACCAATTATTTAATGAACCAAAAATGCTCCAAAAGTTCAAACAAAAATGTTTTTATGTTTTTTAGTTTTTTTAATGTTTTTGGTGAATTTTTCAGAATTTTCTAATTTTTATTTGATTTTATAAAAATCAAGAAAGGGGAAAACAAAGGCTACTGTGTAACCAGACTTGAAAGATCAATTTAATATATCAAATTGATCTATAAAAGTCTGGAGGCAATTTTTATGAAAAATATGTATAAAAACTAAGCTACTGGAAAAGAGTTTTTATTTTTTTGAATTTTATAGAATTTTTTAGAATTTTTATGAGTTTTTTAGGGTTTTGCAATTTTTTTGGTTTTTATAAATCTAAAAAGCACAAAAATTGGAAAGAAAATAAAACACACTAAAACTAACTAATCCTAATTTTTTAGAATTTTTAGACAAATTTTTATATTTTTCTTTGATTTTCTAAGTCAGACAGTAAGAAACATCACTGTTTTTGAATTTTAAAAGTATCAAAAAAGCCTAAAAAATGTCCCAAAAATTTAGGGAAATTTTTACACAGTGGCAGAGGCCACATGTCCAAATTTCACCTAATTTGGATTTAATTTGCTATTTTATTCAATCAAAACAAGGCACATAGTACATAGGGACCTAAATGCAAACAAAACATACTTCCAGGGCTAAATAGTAACATGCAAATAAAAAATAGGGCCTGGTTTGCAAAAAATCCCACAAATCACGCGCACGGCGTGTGGCTCAGACACGGAGGGGTACAACTGTAATTCCTATTTATAAAAGATTAAACGGTAACACAAAGAAAATACAGGACTCAATCTGCAAATGACCCAAAATCTCACGTGTTGAAGCACGTGGCTCACATATACGGGGACTAAAATGCAAATAAGGAAAACATGGAGGTCCACAGTGCAAAATATCCAAAATAAAAAGAACTGAACTAAATATTTATAGGATTGAACATTAAATGCAATAAAAAGAGGGGCCTAAGTGATATTACCCCTTATTAAAAGCGGGCGGTGGAAGACTTGCCACGTGGAGGATCTGACGGTGATGGGATGCGGCTAACCCTTCGCTGGATCGACGACGATGAAGGCGCCACGTGTAGATCGGACGGTGCTGGATATAGGGCGCCTCTTCGTCTGGATGGACGGTCCAGATCACGCCCCAGAAGAATCTGACGGTGGCTGACACTCCTCAAATAGACGGCGATGATCGAATCTGGAGCGTCGGGGCTGATCGGACGGTGAAGGCAGATGCTCCAAGAACAGTTCACCGACGAGCTTCGCCGGCTCCGTGCACGCGGTGGAGACCTCTTCGGCTGCTAGGATGTGGAACGTGAAGCTTGGACTCTTCCACAGCTGCTGCAATCCTCCGATGAAGCCGAGGACCACTGGAGTGGCCTGGCGACGGCGGAGGAGCGAAGCTCCTGTGCTCGGATGACTCGACCCCTAGATGGGGTCCTTTGACCTGCAAATGGCACCAAAAGCTTCCTGGGTCGAGGGCAAATTGCCTCGACCCATCAGTGGGCGAAATGAGGGGTCGGGTGTGTCGGATGGATGACCTCCGGCGAAGCGACGACGGTGGAGGTCGAACTCTTGGTTCCGAGGCGAACCAAGTTGAGTGAGTGGGTGCAGAAGGTGGAGGGTAGTCTCGTGAAGGTGACGGGATGGTCCGATGGTCGAGCGGATGATCGTAGCGATGGAAATCGATCGGCGACGACGGAGGAACGATTTGTGCGAAATTGAAAATTAGAGGAACCTAAGGGGTATCGAAGTTACCTGGCGGAGGAAGTCGACTGGGGATGAGCTAAGGAAGCTCTGGGGGGTCTTGGCCTCAAGGAACGTCGAGGTCCGAGGCTTGGCGCACCTCGCGGCGGCGCACGGCGACGAAGGTCGCCGGATCGATGGCTGGAAGCACCTCCTCCTCTCTTCGACACTCTCCTCGCACATCTGTCACTTTGTGGACGAAAATGGAGGTCCTGGGACGAAGGAGCGGAGCCAAAGATGGCGGGGATTGTGCGGCGGAGGTTGAGCTAAATAGCGACACAGGTCCGAGAAGATGGGATCGGGCAGGGTTCCGTGAAGCACGGATTCCTAGATGGATGCTCTGGTGAGGGTCTCGGATGTACAAGGATCAAATGGAGCCCGAGGTTTGGATATTTGGAGCTCGGATCGCGTCAGCAAAATTCGGCAAAACGGGTCGGATGCAAGATCCGCGGGCAAAAGTGGTCCAGGGGGGAAGTTGACCGGGGGTCAACATCCCCCGTGGACAAATCAGAAGCCCCCATTGGAAATTATTTTGGAAATTCAAAATAAAATAGATAATGATTTTAGTTCAAAAAAGTTAAAACATGAAAAATGTTTATTTATTTTCAAATTATTTTTTGGTTATTTTTATTTATTTTTTTTGAAAAATAATTTATGTATTTACAATATATTATTATTATATATAGGTATATACATGTATGTATTTTTTATTTTTATTTTTAATTGTTTATTTTTATGCAATTATTCCAATTTTATATTTTATTTATTTATAACATAAAATTTGGAATACAAAGGTATTTTTATTTTATTTTTATTATTTATTTACATTAGTTAAATAAACAGGTTTATATGCATATTTACATGGTATATGCACAAGGTAGAAAAGGATTTTTATTATTTTTATTTTTATTTTCTTTTTCTGATTTTTATTTTATTTTTATAAATATGTACAAAATAGCATAAACTCATTTTATTTTGATTTAGAGGAAAATAAATTTATTTATATACATAGGTATATACACACACATGATTGACCCTATCTCCCTCTACTTGGATTCTTTTGCGGTCAGACCCATACTGAGCCCTCCCTTGGGATTAGGTCACTCAACATTTATTCTAAATATTTCCCTCTTTTTCTTGTGTTTCTTTATTCCTTTATTTTGGCACAAAAACATGCTAATTATGCATATTTACAAGATGCATGTGTTTTGGCAATTTATGATATTTACGCTCATTTACATGATGTTTTGCTTAAGTTTCTAGCTAAAATAAAGGAATAAAGAGTGATGAATTGGGATTCCTCACCCCCCTATACTTTACTTTTGCTACTCCCTTAGCAAACACTTATTTGAAAAAGAAGTCCAAAAGAGAAAGAAAAAGAAAAAGAGGCGAAATCAAGGTTGATTATTAAACTTTCCTTCATTAAATTGAAATATGGAGCTCGGTCAGACCTTTGGATTATTAATTTGTCAGAACCTTATTTAGACTTAAGCTTAAAACTCATCAGCCTTTAAGTTCAACCATGCTATGGTCAAGACTTCTCAATAAACCAGATCAGAACAAGTCTACATACACAAACTCTAATGACCATGAATCTTTCCTTGTAAAGTGTAAGTGATATGTAGCTCCCCACCTTAGAAGTAATAAAGAAACACCCTCTCCCAACCTGGTAACTCTAATGCCTCGGTCTAGCAACCTTTCCTCGAGAAGCGGGGTATTCCCGTCTAAGTTCAAGTGCAACCGGCTCAAGAAGAGGGAGAAGAAGAGAATGGACCATGGCCAGTGTAGCCATGTATCCTTGGGAGCTCTAACCAGTGTAGCTGAGTCTCCCGCTGCAAGCTTCATGAGATGGAACATGTATAACATAAGCTTTTACTTTATTTGACTATATACACTCAGGTGAGATTATTAAATTTTCAATCCGAACCGCCACTTTTTTGGAGTTCTTTTCTTTTTGCATACATTTTTTTTTTCATGTGCATCTGTACAACATATCTACATGGTGCAACATATATACAAGGAGTTTTTCCTCTTGAGCCAGTAGACTATCCCTCTTTTGAAGCTTTATTGCAACCCACGGCTTCTGTCTTTAGACTTCATAACCACCAGACCAAGTTGAGACGCACTTCCTTCACTAGAAGAAGAAGAGAGGTTCCGCCTAGAAGTACTACCCTCATATGCTACCCCAAGCCAAAGGAAACTGCTTCCTCACCACCTCATCCGTGGAGAGCTATGTGTAAAGTGCTGGTGCAAGTAAAGCCATTGTCTTTGAGAGTCATGCGTGTGTTGTTAAGTGATCTAATTAGGCTCATCAAGATGACATGTGCTCATAGCCTAGTGAACTCAAAGAATTAAGTCCCAATGGACTTGAAAAGTCTCAATCCTAAGCCTTATAAGGTTTCTCTTATTATTAGGTGGATTAAGGTCTTAACCAAGCTCCATTTGTCAATTTAATTCCAGGCCAGTTTAAATGTCAACTATGATTCAGAAGAACTATACATGTATTTATAAAGATGTTATTTTACAAATATTTACAATTGTGCAAATTTTTTGAAAAATGTTTGAAAACATGGATGTATGCATGAATGTGAAGTTTTGCAAAATATTTACAAAAATTTACACAAGGTTTTTGTAAACTTTTTGTTTTTCAAACATTTTACAAAAATTTTGTACTATACATAATTTTTGATATGAAAATATTTGCAAGCTATTTACACAAAAAGATTTTATAATCATTTGTATAAAAATAATTTTATAAATAAATAGGTATGTGCAAGAAGAATTTTATATACAAGGGAATTTTTTTAAAAATTTTATGGATTTTTAGCCATTTTATTTATTAACACACTCACACAAAGTACGAGTTATGGCTAAAGTATATATGAAATATATACACCCCCTATACTTAGCTCGAATGATATCCTCAGAGTGATCAAGAGCGATGAAGAAGACATAACTCGTGCTTAGTATAGGGAAGTGAAAAGGAATGGCTATATACAAAGACGAATCAAATAATAGAATGAAGGGTACTCGGTGTTTCCCCCTATATTTAGGATCAAGTAATCCTAAGTATAGCCAACTGTACATGAAGGGAAATCCGAGTAGAAGGATGTACAGAGTCTACCCCCCTATACTTAGGGTGAAATATCCCTAAGTATAGGCAGTAAAACAAGGGTAGAAAGAATCAAAAGAATATCCGAGAGTCCTACATCCCCCTATACTTAGGGTAAAGTACACCCTAAGTATAGCATAATCATAAGATGAGAAAAGGGATGTGGGACTGAAGAATAGAGGGATATGGACAACTGGATCTATACAAGTTGAAAGAACAATGGTAATCAGGCGTGAGATGCAATAGATGTGAGTCAAGAGACCACATCTCACGCAAAGTGAATAGGGGCAACATCAACGACCCGCGACTCATGATCTAGATATGGCTCGAGCCGCTGGCCATTCACTCGAAAGGTGGCATCAGAAGACAACTCAGATATATCAATACCCCCATTGTCATGCACCTTTCTAACCAGATAAGGTCCCTTCCATTTGCTCTGTAGCTTCCCTGGAAATAATTGAAGCCTAGCATCAAACAGTCATACACTCTATCTTGGCTCAAACTGCTTGTGGCTGATATGAGAATCATACCACTCCTTCACTCTCTCCTTATAATGTAGGCTGTTTGAAAAGGCGGTATCACGAAGCTCCTCCAGGGCTGCTAACTCTGCCCTCCTATGATCTCCTACACTCTCTGGATCCAAAAGTATATCAGTGATTGCCCAAAGTCTCAGCTCAACAGGTAAATGGCACGGCTTGTCATAAACGAGGCGAAAGGGAGATGTACCCAAAGGAGTCTTGAAAGACGTCCGATATGTCCACAAGACCGAGTCCAAAAGCTGTGACCAATCCTTTCGGTCAGGGCGGACGACTTTATGCAATATAGTCTTTATCACCCTGTTCGATACTTCAGCAAGACCATTCGTCTGAGGATGGTATGGAGTGGCAACTCGATGGTCTATGCTGAACTCGCTAGCAAGGGCCTTTACCTTGTCGTTGACGAAATGAGACCCCCCATCAGATATCAACACTCGAGGTACCCCGAACCATGAAATGATATTCTTCCTCAAAAATCTGCAAACAGTCCTAGCATCTGCGGTTCGGGCGGAGATGGCCTCAACCCAACGACTCACATAATCCACGGCCAACCAAATGTACTCAAATCCCTGACTCCTAGGGAATGGACCCATGAAATCGATGTCCCATGCGTCAAAAACCTCACAGAAGTGTATGGGCTACATCGGCATCATATCATGCTGTCCACAAATGCCCATCCTCTGACAGTCAGTACACCTCTTCACGAACTCATCAGAGTCCTTAAGAGAGTAGGCCACCATAGGCCAGATTGGAGCACTTTCTGTGCCGTTCTCCTCCCTGAGTGATGACCTCCTGCCTCAAGCTTGTGGCAGTAAGTAACGATGTGGTGCTCCTCCTGAGGAATGCACCTACGCCAGATACTATCCCCTCCCTCGTGGTAAAGGATGGGATCCTCCCAATGGTAAAACTTGGCCTTCGCGAGAAAGGTCTCAAGTTTCTGCCTGGGCCAATCTTGCGGAACTTTCTTAGCGACAAGATAGTTCACAATATCAGCATACCATGGGAGTGAGGCGATAGTAAGGATCGCCTCATATGGGAAGGTCTCACAAATAGGGTCAATCTGCTCAGAATCCTCAAGATACTCCAATCAGGAGAGATGATCCGCCACTACATTCTTGACTCCAGGCTTATCCTTAATATCAATATCGAACTCCTGGAGTAGAAGGATCCATCTGGTCAATCTAGCTTTGGCATCCTTCTTTGCCATGAGGTACCGGATGGCGGTATGATCAGTGTAAATGATCACTCTAGATCCAATGATGTAAGATCTGAACTTATCTAGGGCGAAGACTACGGCTAGCATCTCCTTCTCTGTGACGGCATAGTTCCGCTACGCGACATCCAATGTACGGCTAGCGTAGTGAATAGCAAATGGGACTCCATCCCTCCTCTGTCCCAGCACGACCCCCACGGTAAAATCGGAGGCGTCCGTCATGATCTCGAATGGGAGAGGCCAATCAGGTGGCTGGAGAACAGGAGCCTCTATAACACAGCTCTTGAGAGTCTCAAATGACGATAGACACTTATCATCTACAAGGAACTCGGTGTCTTTCGTCAGCAGATCAGTCAACGGTCGGGCAAGCCTGCTGAAATCATGAATGAAACGTCGGTAGAAACCGACGTGCCTCAGAAAAGATCGTAACTGCCGCAAGTTGGACGGTGGATCGAGTTTTCTAATGACATCTACCTTGGCCGGATCAACCTCCATGCCCCTGTTGGAGATGATGTGGCCAAACACCGTCCCTTGAGTCACCATGAAGTGACTCTTCTCCCAAGACAACACTAGGTGAACCTCTATGCATCGCTGAAGGACTCGATCTAGGCAGTCAAGACAAGAATCAAATCCGTCGCCGTAGACCGAAAAATCATCCATGAAGACCTCCAAGAACTCCCCCACCATGTCCGAAAAAATGGACAACATGCATTTCTGGAATGTCGACGGAGCGTTGCACAATCCAAATGGCATGCGTCTGAAAGCATATGTCCCGAAGGGACAGGTGAAGGTGGTCTTGTCCCGGTCCTCGGGCGCGATGGCCACCTGATTATAACCGGAGTACCCATCCAAGAAACAATAATGGCTTTTCCCTGCCAGCCTCTCAATAATCTGATCAATAAAGGGTAGGGAAAATGATCCTTCTTGGTGGCCTGATTCAGTCGTCTGTAATCCACACAGACCCGTCAAGAAGTGGGTACCCGGGTAGCGATCTCCTCTCCAGACTCCGTGACAACTGTAGTGATGCTCGTCTTCTTGGGCACCGCATGCAACGGACTGACCCACTTGGAGTCGGAGATGGGGTAGATAAAATCAGCGCTCCACCACTTTGAGATCTCCTTCATGACAACATCTCTCAGATTCGGGTTCAGCCGCTGCTGGAACTCACGCGACGGCTTTGCCTCATCCTCAAGATAGATGTGGTGGGAGCACAGAGCTGGACTGATCCCTTGGAGATTAGCTACACTCCATCCTATTGCCTTACGGTTCTTTTCAAGAACCCCCATCAGACGGGATTCTTGCTCTCCAGTCAAATCAGCGGAGATAATAACTGGATACATCTCATGCTCACCCGCAAGGAATCTATACTTCAGCGACGCTGGTAGCGGCTTCAGCTCTGGACAAGTCGGTGTTGGCAAATCTAGCTTCTGAAGAATTCGAGTATATGCGGCCAAATCTGCACGGGAGAATGAGAACTCTTGCTCACAAACTGGATCTGGAGAAGGCTGCTCAACTGGTTTGTCTCTGATCTGCTCAGAATCATCCTCCTCTCTCACTGTAAGCTTAGTGGAAGTCAGACACGGTGTCAAATCATCAAACTCTGCCCAATCGGTATCTGACTCCGAGGGATCATACTCACAAAAATCTATATCGCGATCAAGAACCGAATCTGCGGCCTAGTAAGTATCCTGGACCAGGAATGTGCTCTCCAAGCTCTCCTCTGCTGGCGTCTCTGCATCAGCGAACTCTGAAGATGAGAGGATGGCCTGTACGACTGGATCTGCCCAAACTGCCTCATCATCTGTAATCACGAAGTCACAGTCCTGGTGGATGTCTCGCCCTGCCTCTGTCATCTGCTCTGAATCTGTGGTTGGCTCTGAGCAATCTGAATCTCTCGCTCTAGTCTCCTCGACCGTCTCTATTTGTATACTCTCGCCCTCGACGCGAAAGTACACCTTCCCGCTATCAGTCGGACACTGCCTTGGCTGTGGCCAAGAACGGGCGTCCTAAAATGATGGGGGCATTGGTCACTGACTCAGGGATCTCCATGTCCAACACAACGAAGTCCACATGGAATTTCAGGCATTGAATCGTGACGACAACGTCCTTCAGCAACCCCTTCGGCCTCTTGATTGATCTATCAGTAAACTGAAGGACCGTCCTGCTCTGTCGAAGAGTGTCCAACTCGAAGCGGTCGAGAAGGGCTGCTGGAAGTAGGTTGATCGAAGAACCGCTGTCTAATAGAGTGCGGTCGAACCTCTACTCATGAATGTGGCATCTGACATACGGGGCTCCTGCATCTGGCCTCTTGGCTGGCAGACGGTTCTGTATCGCGAAACAAGTGGCTCTGGCAAGCACATGGATCTCAGACTGATGGTTCCTCCTCTTCCTCCTAACTGTGGTCTTGTCTCTGAGTGATCTCTGGAGTAGAGGGATGTGCTCCAAGGCCTCTTGTAGAGTCAGCTGAATATGGAATCGATCTATCATCTGCTGGCTGAACTCTATCTGATGACTCTTTTTGGGATTTTCTATTTTCTTCCCCTTTGTCATGTGAAGTGCTCGTGGAAAGGGGATCACGGGGTCCTTCTCAGACGAAGGACTATGAGAGGGTCTGGCATGCTCATGAACAACAGAATCCACACAAACATCATCAATCAACACATGTGGATCCGAAAATAACATACCCTTTCCTTTATTTCCAGAAACGTCCTGAGATACATGTACAAATGGAAAGACAACAAGACTAGCAGAAGTAATGGTGAGCTCAGTACCACCCTCGGCATGTCTCGCGACATAAGTACCGTGCTCTGGCTCAACAGCTATGGTGGCTTCAATACCACCTCCTCGAACTGGTGAAGCGACGACCTCAGTACCATCAGTTGGATCAACATCCATGGTGGCATCAGTACCACCGTCATCATCTCTCGTGGCGTCAGTACCGCGCTCCTCCTCATCTGGCGCTCCTGGTGTAGGGTGGGATCGTCGCTAAGACAAGGCGCCTCCTGCTGGCATCCTACCACTCCTAAGTGTGACAAAATCAGCATCAAACATGTATGCAGACAAATCACCAAAAGAATCACTAGGAGTGGTAATCTCTGTAAACTCTACCTGCTCAGACTTCCTCTTCAGGTTGTTCGGGTTCGGCTCTATCTGTGCAGGAATGGCGGCCTTCCCTCTCACTATCTCCCGCATCTCCTGGCGGAAATCGTCTATCTCCTGTCTGAATGTAGCCTGCTGCTCAATCATGAGGCGGGCTAAGTCGTCTACGGCAGGGTTCTCATAGGCTGGCCCATGAGAACCTGACGGGTAGCGTCGCTGGTAGTGAGGCTGCTGCTGTGGCTGGTGCGGATGAGAGGGGTATTGTTGTGAGTGATGCTGCAACTGGTGAAGCTGATCATGCCTCCAAGAATGTCCCTGCTGATAGGGACGAGGACCATACTGCTGTGGGTGCTGGGATGACTGCTGCTGTACTGGGGGCTGGGGCTGCTGGTGCTGCTCACGCTGATGGCCGTACTGGCCACCCTGAACTAGAGGCTGTTGCTGGGAACTGGTACCTCCGACCGACCAACGGAATCCGGGATGGTCTCGTCAGATACCGGGCATGGGTCGGTCGTACCAAATCCCGTTGACATCCATCAATGGCTCTGGCTCGTAGGGGGGTGGCGGGAGTACTGCCAGAGGCTGATCCGGCTGGTAGACCACCATCTGAGCATCTAGAGATGGTGGTGTTTGGTAGTACGACTACGGCTGCTGGTACGGCTCTACCTGTACAAGGTGAACCTGTCTAAGCTGAGCGGAGTGCTGGGACGAGCTGCCGCTGCTGCTCGGATCTCCTTGTGCCTGAAGACGGGGTTGAGAAGCCGTCTGTGCCTCCTGGAGACACATGACATGTGTCTTCAGATCACTCAACAACTGTGCCATCTGCTCCATCTGCGATATGCTCTGGCACTGCTTCTTCTTGATCATCTCCATCTGGTCCAGCTTCTCGCTGATAATGCCCATGTCGGCGGCTGTGGACTCGGCCTGTGCGGCTACCGCTGACAAAGTGGAAGGACCGGTGTCGACCCGTGCTATCCTCTGAAACCGCACGGTCTGTGGCTGAGGGCGTCCCTGGGTGTAAAGTCGGGTCTAGGACATCACTGTATAGTTCTCGGTCATCTCCTCGTAGATGGCCCAGACCTGATCCTCATCCTTGGCAAAGTAGGAACCGCCACAAGAAGCGTTCACCAGGCCCTGCAGCTCTAGTGTCAACTCGCGGAAGAAGCTCTGAACTAGGTTCGGCTTCGTGATGTTGTGGTGCGGACATCTGTCAGTCAGCTCTCTGAACCTCTCACATGCCTCATGAAATTGCTCGTTGGGGAGCATGGAGAAGTTGCTAATCAGGGCCCTCGCTGCATTCGTCCGCCCGAGTAGATAGTACTTGTTCAAGTACTCGGTGCGGAGCTGTTGTCTGCTAGGGAGAAAGGAAAAGCAATCATCCTGATGGTATCCTCGTCCACGTGACGGTCATGGACGGTACTGCAGATCATCTCAAACTCCTGGAGATGAAGATGGGGCTCCTCAATGGCGAGCCCGTGGAAGCAGGGAAGAAGCTGCAGTGTGTTCGGGGGGAACTTGAAGTCCCCCACGATCGCCGGAAGAACCACCCACCGGTGCGTCAATGTCGATCTGGGGTTGTGCAACTCCGGCATCGCTCTCGGATCTGCTGCCGGCTGGTCTGGCTGAACTGGCTGGTCTGGACCCCTGCGTCCATCGGCTCACGGCTGCTCTCTCTGCTCTTGGAGCCGCTCCATCTCTCTCCTCATCTCCACCATGAAAGCCCCCTGGTCTCGTATCTGTCTCTGCATCGTCTCAAGGGAGGCTAGCATGGTGGTGTTGATCACACCCTGGTCCAGTACGTAAGTGGTCGTCTCTAGCCTCTGACCCTCGGTGCGATCCTCGCTGCTGGTCATGGTCTCTGCAAAGGCAAAAGACCCAAACTCAGGTGCCGAAATATCATCAGTCTGCTGTCTCGCATCTGGCATTGACATCTCAGGTATTAAAGAAGGGTGGTCAAGGGGGAATAGGGCGGAATCGAACTCGGGTTCGGAGAGCGGGTCTGGGCTCTCACGAACCAACCTAGATGAGTGGGCTGGAGTGCTGAAAAGCGGTGCAGCCAGAGGCTGCCTAAGGGACCTCCTGCCCATCATCTCGATCTGGCGAGTCTGGCGGATGAGATCTGGAAACAAACAAGATGAGCAAACAAACCCGGAATTCACCTACTCCACACTGAGCTGAAGACCGTAATAGCTCGGTCAATTATCTTGTCTATTTTATTTAGGTGATCATGTCAGGATATCAGAGCGGTTACGTGACCTGGTAGGAATCCAATCCGCCAACCAGACTGTCCCGTATAAAAGACCGATAGTCTGATCGGGGCTCGGATGTGGCTCTAGCCCTAGTGTACGGATCACTCTCTCGCGCAATCAAACCAGACAATGAGGGGGTTGCTCTCCCCAAGATAGATTTTTAGGTGAAATATCTTTTAGGGTCAAGTTTGTTTAGCAGTCCCAATTTTATAATTTTTCTTTTTTAAAGTATTTTTCAAAGCAAACAACGTCTAGCGAATTTTTCGGTTCTCCTGATTATTTTTAGTCCAAAATCCGGGGGGAGAAGACGAAAAAGCCGATGCGCGGGAATCAATGATGCATGCAGAGTAAGAGATGCGTATCTGACTCCAGCAGTCTACATGCAGGGTGATCCACGCATAAAATAAAAGATTGAATATAAACTACCTATATGATGCACGCGGAAAACCGTCCCTTAGCAGAGCAATTTCTACGCGAAAGAACCGTAGCCGGGTACTCGAGCCTAGGTCCAGGGTCCTATCTTGGGAGCCACTCGGTGTCTGCCACAACAGATCCTGCACGCGCTGTATGTGACTCCTCAAGGCACGTGGACCAGAGCTCTAATAATCCGGCTTTTTCTTGTTAATTAATTAATAGGTCCAATTATTCGAACTATAGGTTACATGCAAATAACTAGGTGTTTGGATCCTAATTAATACGTCACAATCAATGAAAATCCTAAGCTAAGGCTGAAAATCGCGTAAATCGAATAAGCAGTAAATAAACGGTCAAAATTCGTGAAAACCGCGAAGAACTCGGTGAGATCCCCCGAACACACAGGTGCTCGACGAAACAGACCCCGAAAATCGCCAAGTGTCCAAGTCTCTGTCCAGGTCCCTGTATTATTACAATAAGATAATGCTGAAAAAATAAACTAAGCTAAACCTAATCTTATGGCTATTCTACGGTTATTTCCTCGCGGCTATTCTGCGGCTCCCGAACTTCGGCTTTTCTTCCTCACGCTCTCCTAGGGCTTCGTGAAGATGGAAGCCGCCTCCGACTTCCGTGGTGGCTTCGGCTTCTAAGAAGCCGCCTCGGTCCTCAGGCCTTCGCAAGAAAGAGAAACCAAAAGTGTCAGTCCAGAAAAATAATCAAATCAGAGAAAATGTATCTACTAAAATATCTACAGAAAACGCGGAAAAGAAAAGCCGCGGAAAAATCGAATCGAATACTAAGCCGTGCTCCCCCAGCAACGACGCCATTCTGATGACCGAAAAACCCCACAAATTTCGGGTTAAAAAATAAGGGTCGTTGCGACCCGGATCTCGAGGTTCGATCAATCAAGAAAAAGAAGAACCACCAAAATCAAGATAATTCAAGGGATTTTTACCCGGCAGACCCTATAACTTTGTAAATTACCTCTACGACCTTTGAAACAACGTAATTCTCCACTCGACCCCGTAAACTTACTCCGTCTTACCTCACAGATCCTGCCGTCAATTTAAGTCTGCTTGGATTAACTAGCTTGGGTTTAAGTTGAGTTAATCAAAATCCTACCAAATCCAATGGTATTTTTTCACACTCTCTCTCATCCTTCTCTCCCCCTCCTTCTCTCCTTGTCCTTCTCACCTTCACTTCCCTCGTTCAACACCTTCGTGTCCTTTACCGCGGCATAGCCTCGATAGACAGGAGCGCCATCAGGTGATTGTCGGGTGCTTCGACATTCGCCGCCCATTCGCCAGCGCCTCCCGGTTGTCCGGCCCTCCGAAGAATATGATCAACATGGCAGTGAGCAGTGTGCTGACCCAGTGTTCGCCGTCGCAAGGCACCACGCCACCAAGCCCCCTGTCGACGAGGATTGCCACCGAGCATGACACGTTATGGAGGATGCTCTGGTTGACGGTGCGGATCCTTGGGTTGGCCACCTCCATCCACCGTCTACTGCTTGTGGAAGGGGAGAATGAGGAAAATAGTACGTTGTCTTCGGCGATGCACGACACGTCGTCGTGCATGGTTTCGTAGGCGGAGACGACTGTGTACGGGTAGACGGAGACTCCTACAACATGTTGCTCGTACGTTCACGATGGAAGGCACGTTCCGGATGTTGTGTATGCATGCAAGCATGTGGAGCTCCGCGTCGGGCTTCAGCCTCTGCAGCATCCGACGCCTGTAGTTCACGAGGTGGTGCCCCATCTTCGCTACAAGCCTCATTAATCGACATGATCATCATGATGGAATAGAATTTGTATATAGGACCTTCTTGTCATAGGCGATTAGGACCACTACCTCCATGATACCTTTTGTGTTCATGAGGATCTCAAGGAGGAGGCCCTCCCTGGCAGGGACGCCGTAGAACATGGTGGAGACCACCATGGTCGTCAAGGCCCGGGCTGCCCCCGCTGTGAGAATCTCGCCGATGAGGAAGCTGTAGATTTCCGGATCTTGGAAGGAGGCCAACTTCACACGAATGCCGTTAGCTAGCGGTGAAACTGAGCGGGAAGTAGCACGCCGGTGACGAAGTCCTCGAGCTTCTCCGTAAGCGCGACGACGAGAGGGCCTTGCGGCACTGCGATGCCGAGGGCAAATGCGCCAAAGACCGCGTGGATGCCCATCGCATCCGCCACGATGGCTGCTGCCATCACTGCCTGCATGACCATCCTCGACGAAGAGGTTGTCAATAGGCTCACCATCGTTGGTTTGCGAGAAGATCCAATTAGCAACGGGTCGGATGATGAAATATATGGTGACGACGAACGCGACGCCGGAGCAGATGATACCTATGGAAGCCGGGTAAGACCGGTGCTTGCCGGAGAGCGCAATGGCGAGAGCAAGGAGCACCCACGCGAGGCTATCAACGAGGAGGGAGGCTGACATGGCGAGGCGGCCCATCTCGGTGCTGAGGAGCTTGAGCTTGGCAAGGATGCGGGCGAGGACTGAGAAGGCCGTAACAGAGAGGGAGACGACAAGGAAGTGGAGATAGGAGTCTGCATAAGACTTGGCGCGAATGGCCTGCCCGAAGGCGAGGAAGGCGACGACTTCGACAAGGAACGGTAGAGCGACACTTGCGGCGGCAACGACCCGTGCACGGTGGCCCATGCTGTTGACGTTGGTGAGCTCCATCAGGAGACCCACGAGGAAGATGAATTACACGAGGCCGAGGTTCGCCATGATCTCTAATATGCCGATGCTCCTCGTTGGAATGATGATGTCCATGTACCCCTGTTTTTCCTCCCCAGCACGGACATCCCCAAGATCATGTCCAGGTTTGCCGGACCAGATGCTGTTGGCAGTGAGAATGGTGGGGGAGTAGCACACCAGGAAGGAGTCCGTGTGTCCCAAGGGGCACTCCCGGGCATGCCCTCGGCCGGAGTCGTAGTTCCTCCCACATTCATTTTCGTCAGTTGAGACTATTCGAAAGGAGGGAGAATGGACCGGGAAGGTAGAAAATTTGGCGTCTTTTTCTCCGTGCGGAGGTTCCGGTGCACCAACGCTTGGACTTCATTCGCTACTCGCCACGTGTAATTTTGAGAAACAAAATTAGTATTATAGAAAAGAAATTCACTGAATCCGTTAGTTTTAACGGTCAAATAGATGGGAGTTAACCACGTGGTCTATACGGTAAGAGTTAGCAAGTTTACGGGGTTCAGGGAGGAATTACGATGTTTCAAAGGTCGTAGTGGTCATTTAACAAGATTATAGGGTCTGCCGGGTAAAAATCCCACAATTCAATCAAAATAAAAAAGCGGTCCTCGCTAAATTATTTACCTAGTATAGCGATCAGGGTCGAACTCAGGGAGCACGTGATGGCCTTGCGGCCTACGAAGTAGTCAGAAGTCGAGAATAAAGGGGAAAAATATTTTTTTGGTGGGTTTTTATAATTTTTTTAATGTTTTTGTATTTTTAATTTTCTAAAGAAATGTAAAAACAAGCACACGCAACCAATTATTTAATCAACCAAAAATGCTCCAAAAATTTAAACAAAAATGTTTTTATGTTTTTAGGTTTTTTAATGTTTTTGGTGAATTTTTGAGAATTTTTAATTTTTATTTGATTTTATAAAAATCAAGAAAGGGGAAAACAGAGGCTACTGTGCAGCCATACTTGAAAGATCAATTTAAAAAATCAAATTGATCTATAAAATTCTGGAGGTAATTTTTATGAAAAATATGTATAAAAACTAAGCTACTGGAAAAGAGTTTTTTTTTTGAATTTTATAGAATTTTTATAGGTTTTTAGGGTTTTGCAATTTTTTTGGTTTTTATAAATCCAAAAAGCACAAAAATTGGACAGAAAATAAAACATACTAAAACTAACTAATCCTATTTTTTTAGAATTTTTAGACAAATTTTTATATTTTTCTTTGATTTTCTAAGTCAGACAGTAAGAAAAATCACTATTTTTAATCTTTTTAAAATATCTAAAAGCCTCAAAATGTCCCAAAAATTTAAGGACATAGTGGCAGAGGCCATGTGTCCAAATTTCAACTAATTTGGATTTAATTTGCTATTTTATTCAATCAAAACAAGGCACATAGTACACAGGGACCTAAATGCAAACAAAACATACTTCCAGGGCTAAGTAGTAACATGTAGATAAAACGTAGGGCCTGGTTTGCAAAAAATCCCACAAATCACGCACACGACACGTGGCTCAGACACGGAGGGGTACAACTGTAATTCCTATTTATAAAAGATTAAACAGTAACACAAAGAAAATACATGACTCAATCTACAAATGACCCAAAATCTCACGTGTCGAAGCACGTGGCTCACATATACGGGGACTAAAATTCAAATAAGGAAGACATGGAGGTCCACAGTGCAAAATATCCATAATAAAAAGAACTGAACTAAATATTTATAGGACTGAACATTAAATGCAATAAAAAGAGGGGCCTAAGTGATATTACCCCTTATTAAAAGCGGACGGTGGAAGGATTGCCACGTGGCGGATCTGACGATGATGGGATGCGACCAACCCTTCGCTGGATCGACGACGATGAAGGCGCCACGTGTAGATCGGGCGGTGCTGGATATAGGGCGCCTCTTCGTCTGGATGGACGGTTCAAATCACGCTCCATAAGAATCCGACGGTGGCTGACACTCCTCAAATAGACAGCGATGATCGAATCTGGAGCGTCGGTGCTGATCAGACGGTGAAGGAGGATGCTCCAAGAACAGCTCATCGGCGAGCTTCACCGGCTCCGTACGCGCGGTGGAGACCTCCTCTTCGGCTGCTGGGATGTGGAACGTGAAGCTTGGACTCTTCCGTAGCTGCTGCAATCCTCCGATGAAGCTGAGGACCACCGGAGTGGCCTGGCGACGGCGGAGGAGCGAAGCTCATGTGCTCGGATAACTCGACCCCCAGATGGGGTCCTTTGACCTGCAAATGGGCACCAAAAGCTTCCTGGGTCGAGGGCAAATTGCCTCGACCCGTCAGTGGACGAAATGAGGGGTCGGGTGCGTCGGATGGATGACCTCCGGTGAAGCGACGGCGGTGGAGGTCGAACTCTTGGTTCCGGGGTGAACCGAGTTGAGTGAGTGGGTGCAGAAGGTGGAGGGTAGACTTGTGAAGGTGACAGGATGGTCCGATGGTCGAGCGGATGATCGTAGCGATGGAAATCGATCGGCGATGGCGGAGGAACGATTTGGGCGAAATTGAAAATTAGAGGAACCTAAGGGGTATCGAAGTTACCTGGCGGAGGAAGTCGACTGGGGATGAGCTAAGGAAGCTCTGGGGGGTCTTGGCCTCAAGGAACGTCGAGGTCCGAGGTTTGGCGCACCTCGTGGCGGCGTACGACGACGAAGGTCGTCGGATCGATGGCTGGAAGCACCTCCTCCTCTCTTCGACACTCTCCTCGCACAACTGTCACTCTGGGGACGAAAATGGAGGTCCTGGGTCGAAGTAGCGGAGCCAAAGATGGCGGGGAATGTGCGGCGGAGGTTGAGCTAAATAGCGGCACCGGTCCGAGAAGATGGGATTGGGCAGGGTTCCGTGAAGCACGGATCCCTAGACGGATGCTCTGGCGAGGGTCTCGGATGTACAAGGATCAAATGGAGCCCGGGGTTCGGATATGTGGAGCTCAGATCGCGTCAGCAAAATTCGGCGAAAACGGGTCGGACGCAAGATCTGCGGGCAAAAGTGGTCCGGGGGGAAGTTGACCGGGGATCAACATCCCCTGTGGACCAATCAGAAGCCCCCATTGGAAATTATTTTGGAAATTCAAAATAAAATAGATAATGATTTTATTTTGAAAAAGTTAAAACATAAAAATTGTTTATTTATTCTCTAATTATTTTTTAGTTATTTTTATTTATTTTTTTGAAAAATAATTTATGTATTTACAATATATTATTATTATATATAGGTATATACATGTATGTATTTTTTATTTTTATTTTTAGTTGTTTATTTTTATACAATTATTCCAATTTTATATTTTATTTATTTATAACATAAAATTTGGAATAAAAAGGTATTTTTATTTTATTTTTATTATTTATTTACATTAGTTAAATAAATAGGTTTATATACATATTTAAATGGTATATGTACAAGGTAGAAAAGGATTTTTTATTATTTTTATTATTTATTTTCTTTTTCTGATTTTTAATTTATTTTTATAAATATGTACAAAATAGCATAAACCCATTTTATTTTGATTTAGAGGAAAATAAATTTATTTGTATACATAGGTATATATACACACATGATTGACCCTATCTCCCTCTACTTGGATTCTTTTGCGGTCAGGCCCATACTAAGCCCTCCCTTGGGATTAGTCACTCAATATTTATTCTAAATATTTCCCTCTTTTTCTTTTATTTTTTTATTCCTTTATTTTGGCACAAAAACATGCTAATTATGCATATTTACAAGATGCATGTGTTTTGGCGATTTATGATATTTACACTCATTTACATGATGTTTTGCTTAAGTTTCTAGCTAAAATAAAGGAATAAAGAGTGATGAATTGGGATTCATCATGGAACTAGTGACAAAGAGGCTTATGCATCTGAACCTGTATTATCAACAAGGAGAAACAATCAGACAACTACAAGTACGACAAGAGATGACATGAATAAAATATTTAACATTCTTGACTATACTTCAAATTACATTAACTAATTTATACGATTTAAAAAATTATTCTGGGAAGTTGATTGTGAAAAGGGGATCAAGGAATGACTCAAACGTTGATGTTGGGGAAAATTCTTCTCAAAACTTTGGTTATAAGAGATAAATAATATATTGTTTAAGTAGATTTTGATGAATTACAATCAAACTAATACCTACTCTTTAAATAATATCTACTAAACATGCAAGGGATATGTTCAACATAGGTGTTTTATAGATCATTTTGTACAATTCATTGATAGTTATTGTCCAACTCCCAAGCAACAAGCATTGATTAATGCGACTGTCTTTTCACGACTTATTAGTATTGGAAGCATTGAAATCAAATGGAAAAATCTACAATGGGTTGTAGAGCAGTATCAGGGAGGCAAGAATTGTAAATTTGGGAACAAGATTTTATTTGTTTAGTTACGATGACATTGGAGTCATAGTTGGAATTACTATTAATGTTTTGCCTGTTTCTTTTTCCTGATTCAATCCAGAGTCTTTTGCATTATGTTGAGTCACTTGAAGATACAAGGTTCTTTAATTTGATCTGATGCGGGTGCAAGATGATTTTATTTAACATGGATGATATCATTAATCGAATAAATCAAAGATGTCGAGGGGCAACACGTATTACACTTGATTACTTGACTCGATGTGTATCTTGCCTCTATGTAAATATTAATATATAAAAAACTTATCCTTCTATTAGGAAAGATTATTAATGCATTGGGTGGAATATAGGATAGATGCTCGAGTATTGTTGCTAGGAAATGCTTGTAAGTTGTGATCTTAGACCAAGGATCATGAAGTGATCTAACTCACTTAAAGGTTTGATGAGATGATTAATGTCTTTAACGAATGACCATATAAGTTCTACATAAATTAAATTATAAAGATTATATCTCCCGATTTAAATTCAAATGAAGATATAGGTTTGAACGCAACATGGAAAAAGCGAAATAGTGAGGATTAGACATGATGAATATGTATTTTCATTTGAGAAGTTCACACTAAATTGATTCTTAACATGAAGATCGAATATAATAGTTGATTCATCTATTCCATCGCCAGAAGATGATCCTTTAAAAAGAGGAGACTTAAGAAAAATCAGAAGTTTGAAATGATTCAATCAGAACCTTTCGTAAGCAGTATATTTCAGCATAAGAAAACAAATAATATTGCTAATGCGAGAAATACAATGCATATGTTGAAGTTCTCAACATGAAGGTGTTGGATTACAAAGTTCAGGAATGAGCGAGGAAATAACAACAAGTTTTCAGAATATGATGATCACATAAGGAGGCTTGATAAGGAGAGCAAGCTATTGAGGGGAATGCTGGAATCAAAGGGTTAAATGTGGGGGTTAAATGTGGATAAATAGATATACGAAGATTTGTAGATGAGCAAGAGAATAGAAAAAATAGTCCATCGATAGCTGAGAACGACGAAATTCAATGTGAATGAGGATCATGCTCACAACACCAATGTTGGGGGGGGGGGGATGATGTTGAAGTTGCTTCTGTTATTAAAAAAATGATGATGATCAGTTTGGCAAGATTCAGTAGGAACTTGAGAATGAGGATATTGTAGTTGATGCTATCGATGAGAATGATACTGTAAATAACGAGACTAAAAAAAAGAAGATCCAGAAGTTGATAACAAATATTTGAATAACAAATGTCCAAGCTTTGAACTTAGATTGAACTTGTAGATGGACATGCCAAGTTATGTGACACAACGATATCCAAGAAACGAAGAAAGGATAAATCCATGATCAGTCCAAGCTCGTTGGCAAAGAGGGTTAAAGAAAGAAATGAAGCATATCGTGCTATAGTTGAAAGTACAATTAGGGTTACGGAGAAAAGAAACGGGTCAAAGATGGACGCCAATCAAGTAATATCATTAACAATGAATTAGAGGTTAGATCATATTTTAATGTTACAATAATCTTTTACAATTGAAATATAACAATTATCTATTTAGTATTAACAAAAATTTATTGGATACGAGTACGTCTCGGTGGAGATTTAAGCAGTTATTAAAGATTTTTTGAGAGATCCTGCAAACAAGTAACCGAGTTTCTTCTTTATAATTTTTTAAACTCTACTCATAGAAAATAATCAGTCATAATAAAATGTTTCTATTTTATATTGAATGGAACCTTCTTTTCACCGGCGAAAAGCTTCTACAAGGGTCTCGAAATTCATAACTTCTTATACGAAAAAATGGTAGAGGATTCAATATGTATCATTGAATTTTATTATTCTTCAAACATCTTCAACAGTATTTCAATCAAATTATAAAATATTGCATATTATTAACATTTTCATGGATATCCCAAGTCATCGACAATACAAAGACAACGATCCAGTTTCACTTCCCACCGTAGGAGGAGGTAGGACCCAGATTTGTTCACTCCATTGTACAAGATGATTAGAATTATATATTTTTTAAAAAAATGAGTGTATTTTCATTGAACTATTTATTGACTTTAACTCAAATTGTAACAACAATACTTTGTCAACAATGTCGAAGCTGGTACAGATGATGACTTTGAAATTTGGAGAGACTTTATGATATCAAAGAGGAAAGAATGCTAGGACTTTTAAAAGTATTCACAGTGATTCACATACGAAATCACTGGCATCTACTGATAATTGATTTTGCAGCGAAGATAACAATATCTAAAAGGATCTCTTCAAATGGGTACGGAACCAATATGCTGAAAAATTTTAAAGTTTTATGTTTAATATGATAACAATATCTAAACTATAACACGTTTTTACTATGTAGGTTGGTTGGATTTCAGAATATGTTACCACAAATATAGTCGAGGACTACTTGTCGAGCTGGGATATTTTGTTCATTACAGACTGTCCACAACAACTTCCTCAAAACCGTGACTGTGGAGTCTATAATGAAGATGATGGAATTACTTTGTGAAAAGAGTCCGTTGGAGTTTGAATATGAAGACTTGCATATATTTAGAGCTGAAATCGCGTACGCCATCCTAACTACTAGCCATATTAGAATGATAGTACACCTTATGTTGTATACATTAACTCGTTTTTGTAGCAACAATTTATCACCCAGTACACTTTATGGAATTTTTAAGATGTACTGATAATTTGAAAATGATGTTTATTTTAATGGTTATGTTTATCATAAATGTTAAGCTAGAATATATTTTAGAAATGATGTTTTATTTGATGGTATGATTATCACAATAACACATAAGTACTGAGATTTTACTTTGAGATTTAGTCCAATGATTGTAATTGTACAAAAAAAAGGTTTGATATTACAAAGTAGCTGGTGAAAAATACAAATGGAGTCAAGCAATATACATTTGATGTGATAAACAATGTTTATAGTCATTTCATACATTAACTCCTACTGAAGTAACGGTTTACAGCAAAATGACCTTCTGGCAATATTTATATGATGCGGTGTAATACTGAAGTAAGATTTTTATGAACAGTTTGAACATTGATATTTTCTAATGAAGTAGCAGTTGGAATATTATTTTTGATTTTAATGGCTATGTTTATTTAGTTGATTGTAAAATCTAAAATTACCAAGGTTATATTACATGTAACAGTTCAGAAATACAAATGAAGGTTATGGACATACAAATTATCTATTTATAATACATATTTGTTGACTTTAACTACAACTTAAGAACTATTACGCTTATCTCCGAGTATGATAGAAAGGGATAACACGATGAAGCTAAGATCATACATATTACCTAGTGGCTTGAATAAGCTTTGTTCATTAATTAGAAAACAAGGGTAAATAGAATGATAGACGATCAATTAAAAATAACATTATGAAGAAGATTAGCATAAGCACATGGGACTTAATACAAATAAAACAAGAAAACCACCACAGAAGCGCACATATATCAAACTTGAATATGGAATACAAACATGTTCACGTCTGACATCAGAATATTACAATAATAAAAAAAGAATACAACATTTATTAAGAAGATTCTGATTGTTTTCTGAAAAAATAGAACTGCAATGTTATCAAACTAATCCCCAATGTCCTTCTACTATGGATTTTATTTGAAGATAATTAGTCTTGAATGAAGAACCTGCATGAATAGAAATAAAAAAAATCAATAAATCCAGATTTGATCCAATGCTTAAATAGACCTCTAAAAAAAATGAAAATGAAAATTGGGATTCGATTCACTTACATGCATAATGGACGTTCGTAAAGTTAAAAACAAACCTAAGAACTATCTGAATTATCCATATTTGACACAATTTCGCTGAAAATTAAGATAAATTATATTTATTAAATGCAAGTACAGTTCAGATAACATAATTTGTACTGTAACAAAAATATACCTATATGAGCTTGATCTAACTTTGTTGTTTAGACAATTCCTTTAGTCAGGACCTACGTTGAACTTTTTACAAAATTTTGCATTGCTTACCCTTATTGCATTTAGATTTGGTAACGATGAAAATTGTAGTACAACACCTTTAGGTCACCACCTCGATCAGTTCTCTTTGTTCTTGCTATTTTTGGATCTCTAACAACATCACTCCCCACATTCAAATTGATTTGGGGGGTGTGCATCTGTCATTTATGCAATTATCATGATTTGAAGCCTGCAATTTCTGAATTTCTTTGTCAATTCTTTCCAATTCCCTTTTTGTAAATACAAATAAAGCATCATAATCCACTGATCTAGCAATAAAAATAGAGCAAAATCTGTTCAACGTGGCGGCTCGATCGTGCTGCACACTTCTTCCGTAAACAGGATAATAACCGTAGTTCTTTATTTTTCGTATCCATCATGTCAAAATATAATCATCTCCTAAATAGTAAAAATTTCTTATCTTCAAAACATCTATTATATGCTTACATGTGATACGTTGGATTTCCATCTTTTTACAACTACAAGATGGCTTTGAGGTATCATTCGAAAGTAAAACTTTGATCTTGTTCTCAATTTCTCCAACTAAAGATACCAAGTATTTGGTCGTTTCATCTCCAATGCTTGTAATGTTTGCATTCAACATAAAACTATCATTTTATCTCTTTGAAAATGTAAAAAATCCTTTTTTATATCACAACGATATTTGCTTCTCCAATGCCCACATTGTCCTCAACTTTGATCTTTGATTAGCTGTTATTGTTGTCCATATCATTCACCCTTACCCTAATTCTTTGTACTGCTGCGTGGAGCCTTGATATAAACTCTAAAAGTGAATTCTGCTTGGTAACATGGCTCTGAAGGAAGGAATTCATGCTTTCACTTTGTTTGCTCTCATTCCTGTCTAGAAAGTGTCCTTGAGTAGATATCTATCCACTTATGTCTTATTACAAACATTTCAGAAAGCCTTTTATCTTTTGGGAGACCAAACTCCTCAAGCATTGAAGCCATGTACTTTCAAAATAGACTACACATTTCCCATCCTATACCAGTTTGCTTATAGACTTTAGAGCTTTATCAATATCTTTGATACATCCTAACTTTGCCTTCAGTTTGGTCATAATATGCCATATACAAAGTTTGTGGCCGTACTTGACAGAGATACAACAATTGCAGCACAAATCGTTGAATCAAATCGTGAATCTTTGTCTATAATAATAGAATCTGGATGCTTTTCCATTGGCTCAACAAGTTGATCAAAAACCACACAAAGGATTCAGTGGTTTCCCTGTTTATGCACTCTAAAAAAATTTTTGTTTTGTCATGGTGATTCATACCACAATGATCTAAAAATTAACTTGTACTCGTTTGTTTTGTATGTTGTATCAGATGATAATGCGTCACCAAATAAGGAGTAATTTTACCTTAAAACAGAATAAATCCATATATAATGAGACAAACAATTATCTTCATCTACTTTTAAATGAGTAGAAAAAATCAGGTGTCATCTTTTGGCATTCTGCGAAATAATCTAAAAGCAATTGCCCATCTAATCCATGCTTGCTTTTCTTGTGATCTCTATGAAGATTGTAAATAACCCTGGTTATACCGTCATCTTGACTATTGGTTTTACAACCATTGTCAAGAAAAGATGATTGTTTCGATGTAGATATGTTAGCATCTGACATCGACTTACAAGCACCTTTGTTTCTTTTGTAAATCTTTTATTAGCCCTTGGGATACCTGTGTTTGTTTGGGGATGCGAACTTATGATTATGTGAGTCTTGGAACCTCACCGCAACCCAATCCAACTCTATTTATCGTAAACTGATTTCCAACATAGCCTTGCAACCAGTTTGTACAAAACCAACTCTTCTTTCTTCCATATCAAATATATCCCCTTCACTGTCATCATTATAATCTAACTTTGTTCTTCTTTTGTCATTAGCTCTTGTGTGACCTTCTTTCCAACATAAAAATCTTTCATATACACCGTTCTTTCTTGAACAACGATCTATGCCATGACGGGTACTTGCCTTTCTAACATTAAACCCAATCCTTGTTGCATAAATTTCGTAAAAATTATATGCATCTTCTATTAAACCAAATGTCATACCATCCTCGAGGACATCTGAAACATCACAATGGTCTTTTGCAAAAGATATTGAGAAGGGTCTTACATATATGAAAGTTGATTCAAATCATTTATAATATAATGAATATATCTGATTCAACATATGTCACAACTCTTATAAGAAATAATATAATTTAGTAGATTGCATGGTTATTAAGGCGGCGAAGTGACAAGGCATTAATCGTTGGCGCCTGGGCATCTAGGCATTTTTCAAAATGTATCCTACGTATCGCATTTGAGGGCATGCGACATACAGTTATTTAAAGCAAATGGATGTCGCATGTCTCAAATGCGACATCTTTTTTTTAATTTTTTAAGCGCATGTCGCATTTTGGAGATGCAACATCACTTAATATATTTTTTAAAAATTTTTACATTAGGTATTTGATTTATTTATCTGTTTAGAACTTTTGTATTTATAAATAGATAATAACTAGAATATTAGAGTAATAAATATCATTTAACTAAACATTAGTGATTAATCACAAGAATTAAAAATCACAACACATAAAGGAACCGGGACATAGATAATTAAACAAAATATCCAATTACAACCAAAAAATGGGGGGGGGGGGAAATGTAGTAAAAATATAGATAAATTGTTTGACATAAACAACATTTCAAAGATTGAAAGACAATAATCTTAATGCTGCAATCATCATCGTCACACATGTTAGTTTCTTCTTCATGTCCTTCATCTTGCTCTTGGCCATCATCATTTAGATCCATCCAATCATCTTTCTCGCATCCTTCCTCCTCATCGTCCGGAACATGAGGAGGTACATATTGTTGCCTAATCACATGTGCACGATGAGTACCACGACGACCATGACCACAGAGACCACCACATGCTGAAGTGCTTGGCCCTTGTGCTTGTGGTTGACTCCTTCTAGGACGAGAACCTTCATATGCTTGAGAAGCACATAATGTCTCATCAATGGCCCTCAGTGTTGCCCAGGTACAACATCTAGTTCTACTAAAGACCTGTCATCCATTCACTCGACCAATCTAACTCTGAAAGAGCAATTGGATCAAAATCTTTGCTAAATTCCCCAGCCTCCTATTTTTGAATCTCTTCTAAAGTTGCTTGTTGTATTGGATGTAAATAAGCTTGGAAAGTCTATCAACCTCCAACTTATTCCTCCTCTTTGTGTGGGATCTGCACATTCATTCAAGTATTACATAAATTTACAAGCATAAAGTTGGCCATTTATATTTGTAAATTTATAAGTGTTTTTGATACATACAAAGTCAAACACACTCCAATTGCGTTCACAAGAGGAAGATGTGCAACATAGTCCCAAAAACATTTTGCCATCCGCTTTAGACTAGGGGTGAGACTTACATAAGTATCCCACTATTCCACTACACAATAAGTCTATAATGTCAACACATCTTACCATTAAATCATTCAATATAAATAATGAAATATAACTTACATGGAGGATTTTTTCCCTTTGTCTAATAGCAATTGCCCTGCCAAACATACCATGAGCTCCTTTGTAGACCTCCATTTTAGAGCATATCACGTCTTATTGATCGGGAATCATTGATGAATCTTCCATTTCATCACCTTTATTTTATCATTTTTGACCTTAAAACCCCCAGCTAATGCATGTAAACAACATCAAGTTGTACAAATTAGCATTCATATTTATTGCATCTATTGTGTAAATAACATGGTTTTTAATGCCAAAATTATAAAATAAAGAGAGGAAAACAAAAAGAATAAAATATCAAAGATATTTTATGATCCTAAACCCCGAGTTCGAGTCAAGAATTGAGTTGGTTGATAAGGAATAAAGTAGGGGGAGATAAGGGCCAAAAATATGAATAAAAACCCAATACTTTTATTCATTATTTATGCACTTTGACACCTATTTTATTCATTAAATGAAGAGACTTTGTGCATGAAAGTTGTAGATAATAATGTAAACAAAAATAAAAAATTGAGTTTGTACAAAATAACACACAATGTACATTTTATACACAGAATAAAAAGAGAAAAACCTAACTTCCCAAACCCGTATCTTTCAAATAAAAAACTAAAAATATATAAAATCGCTCTAATTGTATATAACTTTTGACAAGCTATTTAATGGTGGTGTTTTAATATTTTTGGAGTTATCGTGTGAAAGTAAGATTTTTGACCCATATTGTATAATTGACCTGATTAAAATATTTAATTTTCATTCCATATTATTTTACGAATTTATATTTTTGTAATTTTGTAGATATTATTCATAACGTAAGTGCATATTGAAATTAAAATAAAACCAAAAAAAATGCAAAATAAAATAAGTCTGTGTAACCACATAGGCAAAATACCTATGGTATTACTCGTTTATAAATAAAAATGGTTACTCATTTATATTTTTATAATATTTCAAATATTGTCTTTATTATATTAAAAATACAAAACCAATATAAATATCAAATAAAATGATATATATAAATATATAGGTAAAATACTATAAATATACCTATAAGATGTACATATCTATTTATTTGAGTGTACAAATTAACCTAATTAGCAACTATCATATATAAGAACTTATCATAAAAATATAACAAAAATATATTTATACTTAAAAAAATAAGTAATAAATATATAAAATAAGAGAATAAAACAATAAATAAAATATATAAAATAAAAATAAAAGGTGCAAAACATAGGCAAATATACCTATATAAATACACTATTGAAAGTCAAATACTAATAAATAAAGCCAAAAAATTAAGTAAAAAACATAATAAAATACTAAATTAAAACATTTTTTATTTTATAATCGAAAATTAATAAAATCATTTATTAGGTTTAATTAATAATTCAATAATTGGTCAAACGGTTTTGTCATTTTGCGCTGACATGGACCAATCAGCGTCCTGCGATTGTTGACCTCTGGTCAACTCTCCCCCCAGCATTGATTTGACACAAACCTGTCTCCTCCCGTGATTTCCTCCATTTTTCCCGGCCGCTCTATCCATCCATCACGGTCGATTCCTTCAGCAAAGATGATCATTGATCACTGTACATACACGCCATCTACTTGGATCCTCGGTGTATACACCCGATCTTTCCCATTCGCCCAGTTAATAAGGGAACGTCACTGTGTCTGCAAATAATGAACGTCATCCTCCTTCCTTGCAATTTTGACCACTGATCTGAGTCTAGGAGCTCTGTTTCTTCATCTACGGAGATTCCTCGTGACAAGAGGAACTTCCCGACAGTTGGAACCAGCTCCGGGAGGACGGAGATGCGCCCACGGTCGCCCTCACTGGCGACCCTGCTCCCTGAGCTCTCTCAGGTATAAGAGATGTCCTTATCGACTTTTTTATCGCATTTAACTGTAGATTTAGCTTTAAGTTATAAGTTGGGTTAGATAGTTAGTGTAGTGTAATATATCATCCACGAAGTTCGCCGGAGTCGAGCTCCAGCGAGGTCCTCTACGCGTAATCATCTGCTCTCCATCTCCGCTTTTGCCTCCATTTCCCTCCCCTATGCTTCTACTTCATTCCACGCTCTTTCATACACCTTGCTTCCTTCTGAAGCATGCGATCGAGTCTCCTCCCCCGTTCGCCGGAGACCTCTGCCCGTGCCACTGGCACCTATTTCAGCACCAAATAAGCTCCCTAGACTCCTCGTTTGCTTGTGCGTAAACCTCTTGTAGTTCTGGAGGGCCAAAGGACCCCTGAAGGGTCGGTTTTGCCTAGACTCGAGGCATCTAGAGCCCTTCATCTTCCCCGACCTGGTTCAACGCCTTTAGGGCTCTGATAAACCTCCTGTAGCTACCTTTGGATGCGGACCACCACCCGGAGCCTCAACAACATCTCAACGTCTCCGATGGAGCAGTGGAGCTCGAGGAATCGGGCGAACAAGGAAGAACACACTCATGTTCTTTCCTGTTCTTGATGGCATGCCCAGCATTGTTGGATTGAGAAAGCCCTCCAGTTCTGATTTCAACCGTCCATCCTCGCCAAGTGCCAGCCGTCTGATGAAGCAGAAGATGCAATCTGCACCATAGATCGACGAAGGGGTATCCGCCGTTGTGCGAGCGACGTGCGTCAAGTGGATGAAGCTCAACCGTTGGATGCACACCTCTTATGGGGTAAATTGCAAATCTCACCCCACATTTTTTTGTATTTAATAGTTGGTCCTATAAATAAAGTGTAGCGTGTTAAATAAATTAGACACTTTGCAAAGGGGCCCTTGTGTTTATTATATTTGCATTTGAGTCCTGTCCATGTCATCTCACGTACCATCCCACGTGAGGTGGCTAAATTAGATTGAAGCCCCTGACATCTTTTGTACATTGTAAAATAGTCTTTAAAAATTAAATAAATGTTTTATTATGTTGGCATATTTGCACTGAGCCCCCTAGACTTTATTTTATTTGCAAAATTGCCCTATCAGGACACTTATTTTTGTGTATTTTCTCTAATTTTTATAAATAGCTAATGTGCTCCAAAAAAAGTGTAAAATAGGATTAGATGTTTCTTGCCATGTTTATTCATGCCATAATATATTTAGCAATTTTGAGCATTTTAATCATTTATTAAGAATGAAATGGAGCCTTTTTATGTACTGTTTAATTTATAAAATACTAAAAAATACAAAAAACATCTTTAAAATTTTCAAAAAACTATATATAGTATAATTTGACCTATTTTATTTAAAGACAAAAAATCACTAAAAATGGAACAAAAAGCCTAAAAATTGAAAAACCCCAAAATATTTTATAAAAATCTACAAAATCCTGTAAAAAAATCCAAAAATACATATTTTTCTTTTTTTATATATTTTGATATAAATATTTATATATTAAAGTTTATTTGGGTAATTTTGAACTTATTTATTATTTTTAAAATCCATATCAATTTCATGCATTTTACTAATCCCTTATTTGGGATAATTTTGACTTTACAAATACCTAAAACTTAGCAAAAATTCCTGGAAAATTACAAAAACATTAGAAAAATATGAAAACCCCCCAAAAATTAATTTTATGTATTTTATGTATATTTATTACTATTTATAAATATATTATTATATATAATATATATTATGCCTTATATAGGCTATATTATTTATATAAAAAAGTAATATAAGAATATTAAAATATAAAAGGGAAAATACAAAAAGATAAAAATAAAATACAAAAATATAAAACAAAAAAAAATAAAAATAAAAATAATCATAAAAATTAAAAACCCACAAAAACAATAAATGTATATACATGATGAATTACTTGGTTGTACATAGATAACCATAGGCTACATGTTTTGCTCTCTATGGCTCGATCTCTACATGCTTATTCACTATGCATTTTATGGTAGAGATAATAAATTTTAACCTCACTTGTTCCCTTCATTGCCTTTATTGAAAGTGTGGGTTAATTTCTTATTAACCCGGGTTTTGTGAGCGACCGCTTCAGGGATATTGTGGTCTTGCCTTGTGTAGACTACTCTAGACCCTCGCAAAATCTGTGTTATCAGATGGCGCAGTTGCCGGGGAGCAATGAGTGTAGCCTAATTATATAAGTCATATCTGTATAGTCATTTATTTGATTTATTTCTTGCTGTAAATATTCATTGATGCATTTCTATTCAATTTATTCTTTATTTATTGTTATAAAGATTTATTGATCTGCTGATTTAATTACTTGTGCTAACGATATCTTGTTGTGACTTTGTTGCGAGGGCCCGCCATGCGAGGATGGCTTTCTAGGAAGCTGATGCAGCCAAGCTTGGAGGAGGATAGTCTTCTCTCGATGACCATCTGGAGAGACCACCAAGGAAGTAAAGAGGAGGAATTAGCTTAGAACTAAAAAAATCATTTATGTAATTTTTGATGAGAGAGAGAGACAATTTTGGCATGTAATAATTAACTTGGACTCTACTCTCCACAACAAGGTCCAATGCCCAAGTGTTTGTTCACATGGGGGCCTCGTCACAGTTTTCCATGTTTCCCACCTTCTTTTATCTGTTTTCCATTGTTTTGAGCTTTCCACATTATTTTACTTTGTTCTGTGTGCATAGAGCCCTTAGACTTAGGTTGCTTGACTCGACAACTAGGTCCACACCTTAACAAGAATGCATGTTCCTCTCTTGCCTATGGATCTAGTCAAACTAATAAATGTTAGTTGTTTAAATTCAAACCTGCGTACTGTGAGAGACATCATACAATGCTAGCAGGACCCGTTGTGGCGGACACCAAGATGTCTCCAAGATCGGACTCTAGAGTTTGTCTTTAAATGGCTAACATATGGTTCTTCACGATTAATAGCAGCTACTGTTTAGGGTGATTTTGTCGATTGCACATCGCCATGTAGATAGGTTTAAAAATTCTATTTTGCATACCGCATGGAGAGAGCTGGGAAGCACTGTAAGTTCTCTAAGTCAGCATGCATCATTAGATTCAATGGTGAGATCTCCATCATTGAATCGACTTGCAAGACTTTTTCGCTATCTCCCTCTGATTTTAAGCACCTAGGACTTAAGTGAAAATCTACAAAAATGTTAGACGCTTGTATGAAAATAGATCCAAAAAAAGTGAAAATACAAAAATTAAAACAAGGGGACTGCTAAATAAACTTTGAACTTAATTAAAAATTCGTAATGGACTATCATTGTTTTGGGTTCATAAAGCCTCATCATTTTCAGGTACCTTAGAAGGGGACCAAAACCCCTCCCATGAGTGAGGCACTGCCCACTAAGGATTAGAGCCCAAATCCCAGTCTGAAACTGCCTTGTATATCGTTTGGATTTCCGAAGTATTGGCGCTTCTATCGCAATGACTGAGTAGGGCCTTGTCAACGATGGTGTTCCCGCCTTGTGTGGAACATCGACATGGTCTGAAGTATTGAGCTTACGCCACACCTTCACGGGGGTATCTGTCTCATCGGTTTGCGTCAGAGCAAGTTCTTGCACGCTCAAGGGTGATTCCATTTCGAGCGAGAACTGAAGTATTGGTTTCGCCTATTGGCTTACTCTTTATATTTCTTTGGCTGAGTAGGGATCCAGGAAGGGTTACAAGGACATCAAAAAGTGAAGATTACATGTTACAAAGGAGGAGGACAAGTACGGATACTCTTATGGTAGTACTCTCTCCTATAGGGTTAGCGTGCTAAGGACTTGTTAAAAAATATGCTTGAATAACAACTCTAAAACTGACAAGATAATAAGTAGCCGAACCTTTACGACTTCACATGGCGTGAGTTGGTGAACCCAATTTTGTATTATGTTTGTATGTATTTAGATTCAGGTTCAAAGATCAAGTCTCGTGCACTTGCACAAATTTTACCATGTGTTCCTTCCCTTGACCCCTGCTCAGTTTGAGACTATTTTACACTCAATTTTATTTCTCATTGATCATCGTATTTTTCTTCCTGCATTGATCTCCCTCTTGCTTCACAAAGTCGATCCATGGATGGTTTAGTCGGGACCCTATCGACACCTACATTGATTCCATGGACTATGCCTCGTCAATAATCCGAAGCGATTCTCGAGAACTCGATTCGGACCTTGCGGATCAATCTCCAGACTCTACATCTTCTACCCTTCCTTTTGACCACTCAATAAACCGAACCACTCTTGTCCCACTTTCGCCATTGTGAATGAAAGTCGATCAATCCATATCCTTTTTCATTCACAACACTCTGGGATTGACCTTAATTCCAGATTCATCTTGGCAACCGGGAACTGATTTCAAGAGGTCTGATTGGGAATCTCTCGTCTTGCAAATAGAAGCCAAACCAAGCCCTGGATCCCAATCCAGAATTCGTCTCCTCAGATTCAGACACTGAGATGGCTTCTCTAGGAAAATGCAAGGGTCAGGTGAATGCATTGTTGTTGGCATCTATCCAAGCCATTCAGCAACAACTGACAAAACAAGCCCTAGCATAGACTGCTTTCCAGGATATGCAGAATGATGTTATGACTTATGAACATGCAAGCAGGAGGAAGAGGAGACAGACTAGAAGGAGGTGGTGGACCCCGTGATCCCGATGAGGAAGAACCCGAATAAGGGAGGTCGAAACCCACATTGAAAGAGACATACAACCCTGGAGACAAGCAAATGACCGAGTGGATCCTCATTCCACCAGTGCACGCTCACTTTGAGCCGAAGCCTCAGTTCCTTGCTCTTCTTCCTTTCTTTCCATGGGAATACCAACGAAGAGACTTACATTCATCTGCAATAGTTTTTATGCATCTGTCGTACAACCCACTACCCTAATGTTCCCTTGGATGTATTGAAGACGATGGCATTCCCCTTTAGTTTACAAGACAAAGCCCTCTATTCGGTTAATCATCTGGGAAAGATTGTAACAACATGGGAGGAACCGAAGTCTACCTTCCTGCACAAATTCTATCCTCTCGGTTGACTCAACCAGATGTGAGCCAGAATCAGCAATTTCTCTCAGGGAGAACATGATAGTATTCACGAAGCCTGGGAGAGATTCACATATCTGCAGGAGAAATGCCCCCATCATGAAATCCCAAGGACCAACCTGGTCCAACACTTCTTCGGGGGCCTGAATATAGGAGGCCAAAGGCTCGTCGACACAGCCTGTGGGGGATCACACTTCAACAAGGATGAAGATGTAGTGTGGCTGATTTTTGAGGAAATAACCGAAGGAGAGGCCACCCTCTCTTCATCCAAGTCGTTCCAAAAGAAGCCCCAAATCCTCCAGAAGCAAGTCCATACGGCAACGTCCCGTGAGGCAGAGAGAGATGAATGCTCCAACCTCGGCATCATCGAGGGCCATCTCTTGAAGGTTTATATTATTGAAAAATGATCACAAGACCTCGAGAAACTTGTTGTGATCGAAAAGAGGACGTAGAATCTCGACAAGATGGACCTGATCACCAAGCTGTTGGAACTGCTAGTGAGTACCATCAGTTCTGTCCAGTCGACGACACCATCTTCAGAAGCCCCAGCTGAGAAGAAGGACAATCCATCACCACCATATGAACCTCAGTTGATTCAGCAGCCACCGACAGTCCAACACGTGTACTACATGCATGCACCTGATCAGGGCCAGCCGCATCAGCAGATGGTTGTCTACCAGCCAGACTTCCTTCCATCAACAAATCAAGCCTTCCCACCACCACCTCTGATTCAAGAAGTTAATGGTGTTTGGAGTAATGATGCATAGCCGGACCGTCCTACCGGACTCCCCCAGGGCCAGCAACATGCCAACAAGTGGTACCACCGACCATAGGGTGGTTGTTTTGGGCAGTCCTCGTAGCCTCCGCCACAGTATCACCAGCCTCCCTAATATGCCAACCAATGGAGGCAGAACCAGCATTACCATCAGCCGCAATACCAACAGCCACAACCATACCACCACTATGCGGCCACCCCACCTCCACAGTATCAGCAGTATCCTCCTCCCAACTACTATCAGTATCAGCTCCCTCCACCACCTCAGCACCACCAGCATTTGTCGCCTCAATTCCCACATACGCAGCAACAACGTGGTCTGCACATTGAACCTTTAGAGGCAAGTCCCATGAACCCAAGCATTGACTACCTAGCCCAACTTGTCAAAGGCCTTGCAGATATGATGAAGAAGTTAGATGACATGACTGCCACGAAAATCATTATTCTGGCATAGGTCGAAGCCAACCCTAACAACTTCAAAAGAAAGGAGCAAGTAGAATGCGATGTCTCGTCTATGCCTATAGAGTCAGATGGTCATACTATTGTTTTATCTAATGCTGTCACTCTCAGGAGAGGTAGGGCATTGCCTCCGACTGCCAACAACAAGGGGAAGAATAAAGCTTCAGGTGAATCGTCATCTTCTGCATCAACCATGCCAGCTACAAGGGCGGGTGAGGAAGGAGGAAGAGCCACACTAGCTGTCATCCACCACCATCTACACCATAAAAAAGAATAAAAAAATAAGCAAAAGCAAAAAGAACAAAAAAATGATCATCCCTGAAGCAAAGTCATGCCAGCCATGCAGGAGCTGCAAGCAGCAACCGATTCTATTCCAGCCGACGGAGCGGAGGCCCCACTTTTTGCATGTCCACCAGTACCAGCATTTCATCCTCCAAATTGTACTCCTTTTTATGACTCAAATGTACAACACGTTGTGGACAAAGATTCTATTGTAAATAAGAACTTTATTCCTGATTCCAGCAATGTATATATTCCTTTTCCTGATGCAATAGAAAAATCCAAAAAAACTGCAAAAAGAAAAAGTGCATTCTCTGATCCTGGAGTTGTGGATATTATCTATAACTTGATTGTTGATATCCCATTGATGAAGGCCATGAATTACATGCTATCTATAAAGAAAGGATTGAAAGTGGCATGTACAAGCAAGCGTCGACCAACACGAAACAACATACATCGACAGGTTGAGAAGCACGTTCTCACCATGGCCATTGTACCAGCCATCAATAATCTCCCACATAAGAAACAAGATAAAGGAGCACCTCTCATCAGTTGTGAGATTTTTGATCAAGTATTCGAGGGCACTCTGCTTGATAGCGGGTCTTCCATCAACCTCCTGCCCTCGTCGTTATTGCGAGAATTTAGGGTAGGTCCTCTTAAGCAGACACGTATGATCCTTCAGTTCGCTGACTGATCCATTAAACGACCTCGAGGTCTGTTGGAAGACGTTGTAGTGAAGTTGCGGGAAATGTAGTTCCCAGTTGATTTTTTAGTCCTCGATATGGACTCCCTACACCCTTACTCCATACTCCTATCATCCTTGACCGGCCAATCCTGCGCACATCAGAAGCCGTGGTTAACTATGGGTCTGGCAAGATTACATTCAGCTTGGGTAACAAAAGAATCACCATAGACATGATCAGCGAGCCTAAGGTCATAACGGATGAGAGCTATCCAGCACCGCCCGAAGCAGTCTGTGACTTCATTGCGGAAATTAGAGACATGCCACTCTCTTTGAACGATCCATGGACACATGAAATCCTCTCCTTAGAAGAGGACCTGGAAAGCACAATCGACGCAAGCTCCGATGATATCTGGGAGACAGATTCCATTGTGCTGATGCATCTTTTTGACTCCAATGATTCACTCCAACTCGAACACAATGAGCCTAGTGCATAACCGTTCGACACATTATCAGAATCTCAACAGAGCACTGAGGTCAGGAACCCTGCAAAAGTTCAGGCAACATATACTCTAACCAGCACTGTTTCAGAAGTGACTGATAAGCTGGCCAGATCAGAACCAGAACTCGTGCCACTTCCAGCAGGACTAAAGTATGCTTTCCTTGCGGGCGTTAAAAACATGTATCTGGTCATCATCAGCAACAAGCTAATCCCGAATCAAGAATCTCGACTTCTTGAGGTTCTAGAGAAAAACCACAAGGCACTTGGTTGGAATGTATCAGATCTCCATGGGATAAATCATGCATTGTATTCACACCACATTTATCTGGAAGAAGATGCCAAGTCGTTTCATGAATTTTAAAGAAGATTGAATCCAAATCTCAGGGACGTCATCATTGAAAGAAATCACGAAATGGTGTAACGTTGGCTTCATTTATCCCATCTCCGATTCAAAATGGGTAAGCCCCTTTCATGTAGTTCCAAAGAAGTTAGGGCAACTGTGGTTACAAATGACAAAGGAGAGGAGATATCTAATTGGACATTGACATCCTGGCATGTATGTGTTGACTACCGCCGCCTTAGTGCAACAACGAAGAATGACCACTTTCCCTTGCCATTCATTGATCAGGTTCTGGAAAGACCAGCTGGCAAGGAGTTCTTCTGCTATCTGGATGGATATTTCGGGTACAACCAAGTGGCAATCACCCATGATGACCAAAAGAAGACAACCTTCACTTGTTTGTTCGACACCTATGCTTTTAGGAGAATGCCCTTTGGATTGTGCAATGCACCAACGACATTCCAAAGGTGCGTGCTTACAGTTTTTGTCGAGATGGTAGACAGTTTTCTCGAGGTTTTTATGGATGACTTATCCATCTATGGTGATAGCTTTGATTCTTATATTGAGCACCTAGATAGAGTACTTCAGAAATGCCGTGATGTCAATCTTGTATTATCATGGGAAAAGAGCCACTTCATGGTCACAGAAGGGATTGTGTTGGGTCATGTCGTCTCCAAACGTGTCATGGAGGTCGACCCGACAAAGGTGGATGTTATTGCCAATCTTGAGCCACCTCAGACAGTGAAGAATGTGAGGTCATTCCTAGGGCACGTGGGATTCTATATAAGGTTCATTTGTGATTTCAGCCACATTGCCCGACCTCTTACAAAACTTCTATGCAAGGAGAATGAGTTTAATGTAGATCAACCTGTTCTCCTTTCATTCAATCTGGTGAAGGAGATAATCACTCAAGCTCTAGTCCTACAGCCGCCAGATTGGTCTCTTCCCTTTGAGATCATGATGGATGCATCAGATTTTGCAGTTGGGATTGTTCTAGTACAAAGAAAAGACAAGGTGCCCTATGACATTCATTATGCCAACAAAACATTAGATGAAGCTCAGAGAAATTATACAGTGACAGAGAAAGAGTTGGGGGCTATTGTATTCTCCCTCAAGAAGTTCAGATCATATCTTCTTGGATCAAAAGTCACATCTTTACCGACCACTCTGCTATCAAATACTTACAACAGAAGAAGGATGCCAAATCGAGACTGATCAGAAGGATCCTTCTCCTCTAGGAGTTCGATTTGGAAATCAAGGACAAGTCTGAAGTTAAGAATGTGGTAGCAGATCACCTCTCCAGAATTGAGCAGCATGAGCCTCCACTGAGCAATACACCCATCACAGAGACCTTTCCTGACGAAGTAATCTTGGTCGTGGATTTACTTCCTTGGTATGCTGATATTGTCAACTACCTCATTTTGGGTGTAGTTTCGCAAGATTGGATGAAGATTCAGAAGGACAAATTCTTATCGACGATCCATTTCTACCAATGGGAAGATCCCCTTTTAATCAGGGAAGGAGCATATTATATTTGGCGCAGGTGTATTCCTTAGGAGGACCATCATAGTGTCCTCGAGCATTGTCACTCGCTCGAATCTGGTGGACATCACTCTGGATACAGAACGGCAACAAAAGTACTTCAGTGTGGCCTCTAGTGGCCCACACTATTTAAGGATGCAGCAACTTTTGTCAAACGATGCATTAACAGTCAAAGATTCAAAGGCACCCTCACAACAAAAGATTCAATGCCCCAAAAGATCATTCAAATAACAGATGTATTTGATGCTTGGGGCATCAAATTCATGGGACCGTTTCCCAACAGTTAGGTATATGCACATATCCTTCTTGCGGTGGATTATGTGAGTCATCAGGTTGAAGCTATCCCCGCTCGAGCCGCAGACAGTCGAATAATATGTCGCTTTCTAAGAGAAAACATCATCTCACGGTTCGGGATTATGAAGATTCTGATATCAGACGGGAGTAGCCACTTCTTAAAAAAAGAGGTCAAGAAATTAACAAAGGAATACAACATTGAGCATCGAGTCACATCTCCTTATCATCCGCAAATCAATGGTATGGTAGAACTATCAAACAGAGAGATCAAGACGATCCTTCTGAAGCTTGTGAAGCTGGACAGAAAGAATTGATCCCAACTCTTATACTCTGTCCTATGGGCATACCGAACTGCTTACATGCCTCCCTTGAGCATGTCGCCCTATCGTCTTGTATATAGGAAACCATGCCATCTGCCCGTGGAATTAATTCACAAATCCTTGTAGAAATCAATATGGGCAATCTAGACTCACAAAGAAGTGATCAGAAAGGAAAAGGTGATCTGAACAGACTCCTAGAATTTTGAGACTATGCATACGATAACACATTAATGTACAAGGAGAAGGTGAAACACTGGCATGACCGGTACATCAGACAAAAGACCTTCGAAGTTGGGCAGAAAGTATGGTTATTTGATGCAAAGTTAAAAATCTTCCCGGCAAACTAAAAAGCAAAAGGACAAGGCCATTTCAAGTTCGAGAAGTGCATTGCAATGTCAGAATTGTTTCCTGACGCACAACCATTTGTCATCAATGGTCAGCTACTGAAGCCCTACCTTGAGCATGATACTTTCTTGACCGTTGTCGACTCAATTCAAGTATTGATCTCCAGTGATACATCCACAATACTGGAAGCATCAAAAGATTCAGATAACGCACCACAAAAACTGTTCCTATAATATTTTATCTTTTCTTCTTTCCATTTCCATCTTTCATTATATATATATATATAAAAAGCAGGTGTACCGCTCCTTTTGGTCAGTTTTCTATACTTAGAGCGCACTTTGGCTTAAGTATAGGGGGGAGTACGCCCCGATTACCTTCATTCTTTGATCCTCTCCATTGTATCCTCCTCTAGCCTATACTTAGAATTCTCTTTACCCTAAGTATAGGGGGGAGACAATCTGAGTACGATCTATTCATTCCCACCCTTGACCCTCCCAACATTGTGTAAAGTCTGCTATACTTGGGATTATTTGATTCTAAGTATAGGGGGGATAATCAACTTACAGTTCATCTATTCATATCCCCATTCCTTCATTCTTTACACTTTTCTATACTCAGTACGAGTTATGTCGTCTCTTTTCATCTTTGACCTATGAGGACATAGCTCGAGCTAAGTATATGGGGTCGTATATATTATGTATATACTTTAAGCCAAAACTCGTACTTTTGTATTTTAAATAATACTTATGACTCAAAATAATGTTAAATTTATTAAAATCTTTTGATAAAAAGATACTTATAGCTCCTCAAACTCTTTTTGTGCATTTTGATTAATAAATCAGGTAAAAATACTTTTGCAAGATGTTTGAAAAATAGTTTGAAAAATCTTTTGAAAAACTATTTGGAAAACATTTTGTAAAAAGTATTCAACCTTTGTCAAAATATTTTATTTGCAAAATTTTATTTTCTTGGCGTAAAATAAAATGTTTGAAAAACGATTTGCAAATGATTTGAAAAATGGTTGCAAAAATATTTGAAAATTTTATATATACTATTTGAAAAACCTTTGCAAAATGATTTTCAAATGCGTGTAAATGTATGTAAAAATCGTTTGTAAAATATATGTTAGACTATAGTTTTCAAAACTGTTGAAAAATGATTTTCAAATAAGGTTGAGGAGTATACTCACCATATCAAATTCTTTATACACACTTTGTACATCATTTAAGAACCAAAACTCTTGTGAATAAAAGAAGTGTCCCCATGTAAATATCAATATACCTACTTTCTTATCCAAAATCTTCTACTCCCAAAAATCACAAAAACATTTTCAAAACTAAAAATACCAAAAATATTTGCTTAACAAAAAAACATTTCTATTCCTCAACTTCTTTTTGTATACATATTGATTAATAATTAGCTTAAAATATTTTTGCAAAATGATTTGAAAAATAGGTTGAGCTGTTTGGAAAACTTCTTGTGAAATGTTTTCAACCTTTGGAAAAATATTTTGATTTGTAAAAATTCTTTTATTTGTGTGAATTAAAATGGATTTGAAAACCTACATGCAAATGATTTTGAAAAATGGTTGTAAAAAAATTTAGAAAAATCTGTATATACTGTTTGAAAAATCTTTGCAAAATAACTTTCAAATGTTTGTAAATATTTGCAAAAATTATTTTGTACTATAGTTTTCAAAATTATTTGCAAATAAATTTGAGGAATAAAAGCAACATTAAATAAAAATAAATATAAATAAAAAAAATCTCTAGTAATTGTATATACATACCGAAATAATAACGTTTAGAAGTTGTAAATTCTCAATTCTTGTAAATAAATAAAAAGCGGGACACATATATAAATAACCATATATATTTTATATCTTTGTGCGAAAATTCTTTTTATTTACAGAAAGTATTTTTATTTTCAAAATTCTTTGAAAAATTTGCATCATTCTTTCTACATTGTACTTAGAATTTGGATACGCATTCATATTCTTTCAAATTGAGCTTGATGATTGAACAAGTCCAAATAAAGTTGAAGATTGGAGCTTGGTTTGACCTTTCTACGCCTAGAAGCACTAGAACCATATGAGAACTAGGTTTAAGGTACTTCAGGTCCATTGAGACTTAATTCTTTGAGACACAGGGTTGGGTTCAAGTCACCTCAACTGACTAACTAGAACTTTTCGAGACACATGCATGACTCTTGTCGGTCGTGATCTAACTTGGACACCTGCACCTTTCATTTGGCTCAACTCAGTTGGAGTGGTGAGGGGGGTTGAATTTGCCGGTCTGAGACGCACATGAGTGGAAACATTCGTCCTCGTATAGTGAGGGAAGCGCACCCCAATCTGGTCTAGTTGCCATGAAGTCGAATGACATGAGAGTGCGGATTGCAATAAACTTCAAAAGAGGGACAATATTCTGGCTCAAGAGGAAAAACTCCTTTTGTAAATGCTGTTGTAAATAGTCTTTAAAAAAAGGAGATAAAAAAACTCCAAAAAAGTGGACATGCCTGAAAATAAAATAAAATGCCTACCGGAGTATGCATATATGTTGTATAGTCAATAAGTAAGCTTGAGCATCAAAGTTACACCATGTGAGCATGCATCTGGATGACTTGACTACACTGATCATGCATCCCAGGATAGGTAGCTACACTGGCTACCGTCCATTCTTTTCTTCACCTCCTCCTCTTGAGTTGGATGCCACTTGAACTTAGAAGGGAATACCCCGCACCTCGAGGACAGAGTGTTGGATTAGAGAATCATTGGGTTGTCATTATGGAGAAGTCAGATCCTTCATCATTTCAGTTGGAGAGAGCCACTCTCACTCACACCGTACAAGTCAGCTTCATAGTCATAAGGGTTTGCGTATGACGTAGGATAGTTCTGACTTGGCTATTGAGGTAGTTTGAACCGAATTCTATGACTCCTCGAAGGTTGTTGTGTTTTAAATTTGGTTCTCGACTAGGTTCCACACACATTTGCACATCAAGGTATAACCTAGGCTCCAAACTTGGATTTTTTAAAGACAAGTTTAAAGAATGAAAGCAAGTCTATCTATTCTTTCTTTTTCTTTTCTTCTTTATTCTTTTTACACTTATTGCATAAGTGTTTGCTAGAGACTAGCAAAGTCAAGTATAGGGGGGTGATGAATCTCCATTTCATCACTTTAATTCTATCATTTTAGCCTTCAAATCCTAGCTAATGCATGTAAACAACATTAAGTTGTACAAATTCGCATTCATTATTTATTTCCTTTTCTGTGTAAATAACATGATTTTAATGCCAAAATTATAGCATAAAGACAAGAACAGAAAAAGAATAAAATATCGAAGATATTTTATGACCCTAAACCCCGAGTCCGAGTCAAGAATAGAGTTGGTCGACAAGGAATAAAGTAGGGGGAGATAAGGGCCAAAATAGAATAAAAACCCAATTGTTTTATTCATTATTTATGCATTTTTACACCTATTTTATTGTTTATTATTTATTAATAAAATGAATAAACTTTGTACATGAAAGTTGTAGATAATAATGTAAACAAAATACAAAATTGAGTTTGTACAAAAACAACACACAATATACATTTTATACACAGAATAAAAAGCCAAAAAGCTAACTTTCTACACCTATATCTTTCAAAAAAAATTTAAAATATATCAAAATCACCTCTAATTTTATATAACTTTTCATAAGCTATTTAGTGGTGGTGGTTTCATATTTTTTGAAGCTACTATGTGAAGGTTAGGTTTTTTACCCCTATTGTATAATAGACCTGATTAAAATATTCAATTTGTTCATTCCATATTATTTTTAAAAATTTATATTTTTGTATTTTTTAGATATTATGTATAACATATGTGCATATTGAAATTAAAATTAAACCAAAAAGAGAATGCAAAACAAAGTAAGTCTATGTAACTACATAGACAAAATACCTATGGTATTGCTGATATATAAATAAAGATGGATTTCATTTCTTTTATTATTTACTCATTTATATTTTTATAATATTATAAATATAGTATTTATTGTATTAAAAATACAAAATGAAAATAAAAATCAAATAAAATACATTAAAATAAAATGATATATATAAGATATAGGTAAAATACCTATAGATACCTATAAGATGTACATATCTATTTATTTGAGTGTTCAAATTACGTCATAAAAATATAATAAAATATATTTATACTCATAAAAAAGTTATAAACAAAAATAAAAATAAAAAGGTACAAAACATAGGCAAATATACCTATAAATACACTATTGAAAATTAACTACTAATAAATAAAGTCAAAAAATAAGTAAAAAATATAATAAAATACTGCATTAAAAAATAAACATTTTTAATTAATAATTCAATAATTGGTTAACCTGTTTTGTCGTTTTACGTGGACCAATCAGCATCCAGCGATTGTTGACCTCTAGTCAACTCTCCCCCCAGCGTCGAATTGATGCAAACCTGTCTCCTCCCGCGATTTCCTCCATTTTCCCGGCCGCTCCATCCATCCATCGCGATCAATTCTTTCAGCAAAGATGATCATTAATCATTGTACATACACGCCATCTACTTGGATCTCTGGTATATACGCCCGATCTCTCCCATTTGCCCGGTCAATAAGGGTGCGTCACTATGTCTATAAATAATGAACCTCCTCCTTCTTTGTAATTTTGGCCATTGATCCGAGTCTAGGAGCTTGTTTCTTCATCTACAGAGATTCCTCGTGAGAGGAGGAACTTCCCGACTGTTGGAACCAGCTCCGGGAGGACGGAGGTGTGCCCACGACCGCCCTCGCCGGTGACCCTTCTCCCTGAGCTCTCTCAGGTATAAGAGTCGTCCTTATCATCTTTTTTTATCGCATTTAGCTGTATATTTAACTTCCAGTTATCAGTTTGGGTTATAGATAGTTAGTGTAATCTATCATCTACGAAGTTCATCGGAGTCGAGATCCAGCGAGCTCCTCTGCACGTAATCATCTGCTCTCCGACTCCGCTTTCGCCTCCATTTTCCTCCCCTACGCATCCACTTCGTTCCACGCTCCTTCATACACCTTGCTCCCTTTTTGAGCACGCGATCAGGTCTCCTCATCCACCGTTCACCGGAGACTCCGCCCGCGCCACCGACACCTATTTTAGCACCAAATAAGCTTCCCGGACCCCTCATTTGCTTGTGCATACACCTCTTGCAGGTCTGGAGGGCCAAAGGGCCTGTGAAGGTCGTTTGCCCAAACTCGAGGCACCTGGAGCCCTTCATCTTCCCCAACCTAGTTCAACACCTCCAGGGCTCTGGTGAACCTTCTGTAGCTACCCTTGGATGCAGACAACCACATGGAGCCTCAACAACATCTCAGTGTCACCGATGGAGCAGTGGAGCTCGAGGAATTGAGCGAACAAGGAAGAACACGCTCGTGTTCTTCCCTGTTCTTGATGGCATGCCCAACACTGTTGGATTGAGGAAGCCCTCCAATTTTGATCTCAACCATCCATCCTCGCCAAGTGCTAGCCGCCTGATGAAGCACAAGATTCAATTCGCACCACGAATCGGTGAAGGGGTGTCCGTAGTTGTGTGAGCGACGCATGTCCAGTGGATGAAGCTCAAATGTTGGATGCACGCCTCTTATGGGGCAAACTGCAAATCTCACCCCACATTTTTTTGCATTTGATAGTTGATCATGTAAATAAAATATATCATGTCAAATAAATTAGACACTTTGCAAAGGGGTCCCTGTATTTATTATATTTACATCTAGGTCCTACCCACGTCACCTCACCTGCCCTCCCACATGAGGTGGCTAAATTGCATTAAAGCCCCTGGCATCTTTTGTATATTATAAAATTGTCTTTAAAATTTTAATAAATGTTTGATTACATTGGCATATTTACACTAAGCCCCTTGGACTTTATTTTATTTACAAAAATGCCCCTCTTAGGACACTTAATTTTGTGTATTATCTCTAATTTTTATAAATAGCTAACGTTCTCCAAAAAATGTGCAAAATAGGATTAGATGCTTGCCATGTTTATTCACACCCATATTTTATTTGGCAATTTTGAGCATTTTAATTAATTATTAAAAATAAAATGGAACCTTTTTATGTGATGTTTAACTTATAAAATACCAAAAAATACAATAAAAACATCTCTAAAAATTCTAAAAAATTATATATAATATAATTTAACCTGTTTTATTTACAAACCAAAAATCACTAAAAGGAAAAAAAGGCTAAAAATTGTTTAACCCCAAAATCTTTTATAAAAAACTAAAAAATCCTACAAAAATCCAAAAATATTTTTTGTTTTATAATTATATATATTAAAATTGATTTAGGTAATTTTGGATCTTATTACTATTTTTAAAATCCAAATCTATTTCGGGCATTTTATTAATCCCTTATTTGGGATAATTTTGACTTTAAAAATACCTAAACATTAGCAAAAAATTCTTGGAAAATTACAAAAACATTAGAAAAATATGAAAAACAAAAAAATATCTGTATTATATATATATTACTATTTGTAAATATACTACTATATATAATATATATAAAGCCTTATATAGACTATATTATTTATATAAAAGAAAAGGTTATATAAAAATATAAAAGTATAAAAGGTAAAACATATAAAGAAAAAAAATAAAACACAAAAATATAAAATAAAAAAATAAAATAAAAAAGTCATAAAAATTAAAAACATACAAAAACAATAAATATATATACATGATGAGTGACTCGGTTGTACATAGATAACTAGAGGCTACTTGTTTTACTCTATGTGGTTCGACCTCTACATGCTTTTTCACTATGCATAGATAATAAATTTTAACCTCGCTTGTTGTCTTCATTGGGGTTAATTGTTGATTAACCCGGGTTTTGTGATGTGAACCCCCTAGGATCTGGGTACCCGTTTACACACATTTCGCGTTACAACATTCATTCGCATTAGATCGTATAAGCTACGGAAATACCGGGAAATTTTTCGCGCGGTTAATTTTCCACTCGACATTCACATCCACAAACATAACCACAAGTTAATAGAGACAATTGGCACCAAAATCTTATTTCATTAATTTCCATATGATTTTACAACATGTACAATGTCTGCTAGTGCATACAACATCCCAAGTATTTGACTGAAGAGAAGAAGCTTTTTACAATATCAATTGAATTAAAAACTGTAACAAAAATCACATACCGTTTGGTATAGACCTTGTCTCCTGGAACCATGTATAGCTATTGAACAAAGGGCTGTTTGCCTGCCAAGCATGTTAGGAAAGAAGAGGCGTCAGCGGTTGCTGGTACCTCCCAAAAACTTATATAAAATAACAGGCATTTATTGGTACCAAAAGTAAGCAAGTAGAGAGGCAGGAACAACTCAAATTAAAATTTAATTCTACTTGCAAATGAAAAAGGTTTTCAAATTTCTAGTAAACACCTCTCATGATCAGCCATTATCCCAATATTTCCCAAATGAGCAAATCTCTATGGTAACTAATTGATCATAAGTATGTATATTTTATTCTCATATTAGTTAGAAATCATATTTGTGGATTTTGATAATGGGAAAGATGAGATAAGAAGATATAATGATTTATTAAATTCTTAGGTCTAGTGGATAGTCTGTGGTCTTGGTTTGTGTGAAACCTCACACTATGACTCTAAGACTAGGGGAATGTCTTAGGGTTGGGGTAGGCATGCGGTATTGTATAATGCATCCTAACTAAGTTCCCAACACGTCCACTAGCTTATTAAGATTTCGAATTCAGCATATAGTCACTTCCATTTACTCAACTTAAACTGTGATCTTTATAGGGATTTCAAAACTGATTATAGTCACTTCTAATCATCTCAATTTTAATTGTGATTTCCTCCAAACCATGACTGTAACTCTCTTTCTGATGTAACTCCCGATGATGTAGATATAGATATAGATATGGATGATCTGGATGTAGAATCGCCAAGTCTGTTGGCGAAAGAAAAACTCAAGCGGTGAAGAAGCCAACACAAGGGCTCTTCCGTCTCGCCCTCTAATTGGAAGGACGGTCCAATAGAGGGATAGGTCTACTCCCAAACTACGCCACTGAGACGGGTGAGAGGGACTTCCCGGAAAAGTCGCTCTAGAAACAGCCCGACCGGTAACGGGCAACCGAGCTCGTACGTGAAACTGAAAACCAAGGATCCCCCGCATGGGTATCCTAAAACAGGGTCAGCGTAACTGGTCTAAAGTAGGGATCCCAACGAGGCGTAAAAATACTGCAAGCTTGCGTAAAAACCGAAAGAGGATTGGGATTCTAGACCCGCGCACTTGGCGGCCGCTGCCCTAACTGGGCTTCCTTTCCTCCGCCCAGTTGAGGGTCACCGCGCCCTCGCATAGTCAGGTGTAAAGGTCACCATGACCAGCACTATTATTATTACTTTATCACTGATTCACTATTTCATTCCTTCCTTGACTACTCAGACCCTTTTTAATTTCTCCTATAGATGACTTATAGATCTACTATTTGTCACAACTTTCCTGTAGTGATATAAACAAATAGATGATTATAATCAATGATCAATTGATTGAGTATTACCATTTAGATTTATCACTTGATTGTTTCTATAAGAGCAAAGTGTAATATTTTAATTAGACAACACTCCGTCTAACTCACAATGTACATGCAACGTAAGTTATTTCTATGCTCGTTTCTGAATTGGCAGTGCGAAATAGAGAGAGAACCTTAATATAAGAAATACTTAAAACTGATTTTGGCTTTATACACTTAAATTAAATTTTGATCAATGATAACATATAATCTTAATTTAAATCAAAAAGCCTTTTAACTATTACAACTTGGACCACCCTTTGTGCTTTGCGATGTTTCAGAGTCGAAGTCCCAAATCTTCAAATATCACAGATTACCCAGGTTCTATATTTGTTCCATCATATATATATATATATATATACATACGAATTGTTCTTTTAACCAACTAATCCTTGAAACAGTGCAACTAATTCTTTATCATGGAATTGCAGGATAGGCCCCTCTCCCTATTAGCAGGATGCCATGGATACAGATCGTTGGGCCATTATTTAAAGGCCATAAATTTTAATGAGACTATTATTTGTTAGTTACCTTAAGGTCTTAATAGTACAGTTGTAATTTTGAGAAAAAGTGTATCACTATTGATTGTATTTCCATCTCAGAAAAACTCTAGAAATGGTATAGCATACCAAATGATGAATTTACTAACAACTAACAGATCTTATGTTTTGTTACTTAAGTTAATGCCAGCACCAAAATGGCAGTGTTATATTCAGTCAACTTATTAAAGGGGTATTTAACCCTTATTTTTTTTCTTATATATATATATATATATATATAGGAGGAGATTAACCAAGTCATACTTTAATTCGAATTGAACAAAGAAAACATATCGAATAGATAATAGACTGCATATAATAGAAGGCATATTAAAATATAAAATACATATTTTCGTGAAGATCCTCTACTATATGTATATATTTTTATGATTTAGGCAGGTTGCAATCTTGTATATATATATATATATTACTCATGAATGAAAACAAAGAGAAGGTGAAAAGGATTATACATATCATCCAAATGAAACTCAAATAGTGCACACTATAAGTTATGCAGGCAACAATAAGAATGGTTGGGGATTTTAAATATGATCGAGTGTAACATGCATGCATGGCAGCAAGGTGTAGATTAAGGAATGTACCTAATTTGACCTTAAATCTTGCATGCAAATGCTTCTACAGTGGCTGGACAAGATCCCCATTTGATACTCATTTCTATTCGATCAACCTAGAGCTAAGAAAAATCTTCGATTTCTATTCAAATCAGTGTTTCCATTCTTTTAAACGTAATTTCTAGAAATTTGTAGCTCCAGCCATACATAATTTAAGTGCAGTAGAATGGATCACAAACTTCTCTCTTAATCATATAAAAGGGAATACGTAAAATCTTCATATATGGCAGCAAAAAGAATGAGTGATATGTGCATGCATGGCAACAAATGGAGGTATAGAGAGGTACCTTTGAAATCTCAAGTTTTGGAGATTAGATCTGTGCATGCAGTGCTGGAAATTTGGGGCTGCAATTGCATGCAATTTCCCCAACTGCTGGATGGAGGAATCAGTAGCAAGAGAGGGGCTTTCAGCAGCTCCTTTGGCCGAAATTGGAGCAGAAAATAGCTACCCAAATGAGAGTATCGACAACAGTATCCCACTTTTCTTTGGCTGGAATTTGTAACGGCTGAAGTCTCTCCTTCGTTGGAGTCGAGGAAGGAATAGGGAGAAAGGGACAGTGGAGGAAGGGGAAAAAGATAAGAGAAGAGAGGCAGCGTTGGAATAAAAGGAGAAAGAGAGGAGTATACCTTCGATTAGTTCTTCTATTTGGGAGATCTCCACATGCACATAGCTGCAGATTGAGGAGAAGAACAGAGCTTCCCTTTTTCTCTCGACGAAAATTTGAGAGGATTTGAGGGAATAAGAAGGGTTTTGGTATGTTGGTGTTTATATAGTCAAGGGAAGGGTCTTTTGGATGCCAAGTGTTATAATGAGTCAAACAAAGTGGCTGAGAACGAGGGAAGACAAACCCACGACTGGAATTTGGTTGTTGTCAACAGTACCTGTCTGCTGCTGAAAATATTTTTATTATTATATATATATATATATTTTTAAAAAATCTCTTTATTTAATATACTTAGAAATCGACCGTACGAGCACCTCGGGCCTTGGATTTTGACGCACAATATCTCAATGTGATCGTCTCTGAATGACGATCGATATGAGTATAATATTGATATACTTCCGGTCGGGTTTCGAATACCCGAAATTTTCGGATACGGTTTTTGTTTAAGATTAAATTTCATGATTTTAAAATATCAAACGACCTCCGATTGACGAACGGTCGACTCCGTTGGTCTTCTTTCGTCGAATCAGAAATTATGATGGTCTCGGTTCGTTTTGCAGTTTCTGAATTTAGGTCGCGGCTTTTCGCGGCGCGCATTACAAAGTGACCGATTTTTAGTCGATTTTGCCCGAACGACTTTGATTCACGACCAATTAATCGATATAAGTCATCCAATACCGACCGGCAACTTTATTGGGTTAAACAGACCTTAATCGAGCCGGATTTGTTAGGATCCGGATGTTATAAATATAAAAACGTCAAAGGGGGTCTCGTCCTCGAGACTCGAGTCAAGGTCATTAGGTGTTTTTGTTTGGATTTCGTATGGCCATAAAAACCTCTAAGGGTTTTAAACCCATAAAAACCTCAAAGAGAAAACAAATTAATTATAAAGGCTTATTTTGATATTTATATCAGAAAAGTTGCGGGTATCGTGCCCGCATGTCGGCTTCGGTCTCCCACGTCGCCTCTTTGACGCCGTGTCGATGCCACAACACCATGAATAATAGAATCTCTTTGCTGCGAAGCTTCTTCAGAACACTGTCAAGTATCTGTACTGGCTTCTCCTCATATGTCAAGTCAGGTTCCACGTCAAGATTCTCGTAACTGATAATGTGCCGAGAATCGTGCACATACTTCCTCAGATGGGATACATGGAAGACATCATGGATAGCTAAAAGATGTGGAGGAAGGGCTACTCAGTAAGTAACCTTCCCCACTCGAGCAAGAATCTCGAACGGTCCAACATATCGTGGCGCCAACTTGCCACGGACACCGAATCTCTGCACTCCCTTCATGGGAGATACACAGAGGAATACCCAATCTCCTATCTATATTTTGTAGGAATGTCGTTAGTATGAGATTAAGTTGAACATATATATGTCATAATTGAATGGTGAAGAGGAAATAATTAAATTACATGAAACTTTATGTCTCTCCTCCGACGATCCGCATAGTTCTTCTGGCGGCTTTGTGCCGTCAGAAGCCTCCGTCTCTCAAGATCAACAGCTCTCGCGGTCTCTTCTAAATGATCTACGGAATAGAGAGCATGGTCACCTACCTCCCGCCAACTGAGGGGTGTAAGATATCGCCGCCCGTATAGGGCTTCGAATGGTGTCATGCCGATATTGGAATGATAGCTGTTGTTGTACGTGAATTCTACTAATGGCAGATGGTCCTTTCAGGACCCTTTGCACTCTAAAGTGCAAGCGCGGAGCAAATCCTCCAATGTCTGAATGGTGCGTTCACTCCGTCCATCAGTCTGCGGCTGATAGGCAGAACTCATCTTCAGCTCTGTATGTAGTGCTGACATAAACTGATGCCAATAATGTGAAGTGAACCTCGAATCTCTGTCAGACACCACCTCCTGTGGTATACCATGAAGTCTAATGATATTATGCACATAAAGCTTGGCCAATTTAGATGGAGTGTAAGTCGTGTTGACATGTATGAAATGGGCTGACTTGGTCAAACTATCAACAACGACCCAAATAGAATCATGGCCACCTGGTGTCTTTGGTAATCCTGTGATAAAATCCATAGAGATGCTCTCCCACTTCCACTCGGGGATGGGGAGAGACTGCAACAATCCTGGTGGTCTCCTGTGCTTGGCCTTGACCATCTGACAGGTCATGCATCTGTTGACATGTAGCGCCACATCGCGCTTCATTCCATCCCAGCAGAAATGTTGGTGCAGATCACGGTACGTCTTCGTGCTGCCTGGATGGATAGATAACCGTGAACTGTGTGCCTCATCAAGTATGTCTCTGCGTAATTGCTCGTCATTGGGCACAATGACTCGACCTGCCTTTCATAAAATAGATTCTGCCACAACAAAATCGTCAACCTCATCCTTGACGGTGCGCATGTATCTATCTCGAATCCAAGGATCTATCTTCTGGCCTTCAACAATGCGATCCCACAAACTGCTGAATCGTGGAGGCATGGCAGTAGAAATGGATGCGCTCTCTTGAGGATGCCAATCAGTCAAAGATGCGAGCATATCCCATGTATATAGCCAGTTCGTCGTACCCTCTGCATGTGCTCTCCTGCTAAGTGCATCGGCTACCACATTTTCCTTACAGGGATGGTAAGAGATCGTGCAATCATAATCCTTCATTAGCTCGAGCCATCTGCATTGCCTCATATTCAACTCTTTCTGATCAAAGATGTACTTCAGGCTCTTATGATCAGTGAAAATTTCAAAATTCACCCCATAAAGATAGTGGCGCCAGATCTTCAAGGCAAAGACAAATGCCGCTTGTTTTAAGTCATGCGTGGGGTAGTTCCGCTCATGCGATCTCAACTGCCGTGATGCGTAAGCAATCACCTGTCCTCTTTGCATCAATAATGCTCCTAGACCTTCCCCAGATGCATCTGTGTATACCGCATAGTCCTGAGTGCCTGAAGGAAGAGCAAGAATAGGTGTTGTAGTTAATCTCTCCTTCAGCGTCCTGAAGGCCTGCTCGCATGAATTGTCCCAAATGAATGGAACTCCTTTCTGTGTCAATCGTGTCAAAGGGCGAACGATGCGTGAAAATTCGTTGACAAAGCATCTATAATAACCCGCTAACCCGAGGAAACTCCGAATCTGAGTAACTGTCTTGGGCTGCTCCCAAGACATGACTTCCTCAATTTTCGCAGGATCAACCGCGATAGCTGCCCCAGAAGTGACGTGTCTCAAAAATGAGACCTGGGATAACCAAAACTCACACTTGCTCAACTTGACATATAGCTTGTGCTCCCGCAATGTATCCAAAACAATCCGTAGATCATTCGCATGATCCCATTCATTCCGTGAGTAGATGAGCACATCATCGATGAATATTACTACAAATTTGTTCAAGTATGGACGAAAAATCCGATTCATCATATTCATGAAAGCCGCAGGTGCATTGGTGAGCCCAAACGGCATCACCAGAAACTTGTAGTATCCATAGCGAGTCCTGAAAGCTGTCTTTGGAATATCTGACTCGTGAATCCTCAGCTGATGATAGCCTGATCGAATGTTGATCTTCGAGAACACTGAAGATCCCTGGAGTTGATTGAATAAATCATCGATGCGCGGCAAAGGATAACGGTTCTTCACCGTTCTCTTATTCAGCTGCCTGTAATCGATGCATAATCTCATGGATCCATCCTTCTTCTTGACAAATAGAACTGGAGCACCTCAAGGTGAAGTGTTCGACCTCACAAATCCCGAATCAAGTAACTCATGCAACTGCATCTTCAGCTCCCGCAACTCAGCTAGTGCCATACGGTAAGGAGCCATCGAGATCGGCTGGGTGTCTGGTAGTAATGTGATCTCGAACTCAATCTCTCTCAGGAGGCAGTCCTCGTAGCTCATCAGGAAAAACATCTGGATATTCAGATACTACTCGGATGTCCTGTATCATCGGCTCCTGGTCAGACACTTCCTGAACAAATGCAAGGTAAGAATCGTAACCCTGATCAACAAGTCGCTGAGCTTGCAATACTGAAATGTACTCCATGGTGGAGTCATGTATGGTACCCTCATAAGTAAACTGGGGTAAATCTGGGATCCTGAAGACAACCGTCTTCCTAAAGCAATCTACAAGTGCATGTTGAGCAGATAACCAATCCATGCCTAGAATCAAGTCAAACTCATCAAGTTCTAGGAGAACAATCTGCGAGCATCTCGTGTCCGCCAATCAGTATGGGCAAGTGCCTGACTATCAGAGAATGACAAACAACTAACCACCTGACCCTCGGATGTGATATGGAGAAGAGAGTCTCTGCGACTCTACCTAAAGAAACTAATAGTCTCAAAGCTAGAAAAGAATGTGTCATGCTAGAATTAAGTAGATCATGGAAAGGTTGACAAGAGTAGTCAGTATGTATACTAGTTGGTTAGTCATCTCCTGGTCTGGTCGGGATGACATGGCTCTGCATGAGAGCCATTGTTAGTCATAAAAGTACCATTTGGAGATACATATAATATATGTTTTTTCTCTTCTTGGGATATAATATGGAAATTAATGAAATTGGTGACATCTGTGGTGCTTGAATCTGAATGTCATATTTCCCTTCTCGGACTCACGACAAGTCGGAAGACTGCCGCTATCCGAGAACTTAATGCGATCGGAATTGAAATACTGCGAATGTACGTATCGGGGTACCACTGCTCTGATACCAAACTGTGAACCCCCAAGGATCTGGGTACCCGTTTACACACATTTCGCGTTACAACATTCATTCGCATTAGATCATATAAGCTACGGAAATACAGGGAAATTTTTCGCGCGGTTAATTTTCCACTCGACATTCACATCCACAAACATAACCACAAGTTAATAGAGACAATTGGCACCAAAATCTTATTTCATTAATTTCCATATGATTTTACAACATGTACAATGTCTGCTAGTGCATACAACATCCCAAGAATTTGACTGAAGAGAAGAAGCTTTTTACAATATCAATTGAATTAAAAACTGTAACAAAAATCACATACCGTCTGGTATAGACCTTGTCCCCTGGAACCATGTATAGCTATTGAACAAAGGGCTGTTTGCCTGCCAAGCATATTAGGAAAGAAGAGGCGTCATCGGTTGCTGGTACCTCCCAAAAACTTATATAAAATAACAGGCATTTATTGTTACCAAAAACAAGCAAGTAGAGAGGCAGGAACAATTCAAATTAAAATTTAATTCTACTTGCAAATGAAAAAGGTTTTCAAATTTCTAGTAAACACCTCTCATGATCAGCCATTATCCCAATATTTCCCAAATGAGCAAATCTCTATGGTAACTAATTGATCATAAGTATGTATATTTTATTCTCATATTAGTTAGAGATCATATTTGTGGATTTTGATAATGGGAAAGATGAGATAAGAAGATATAATGATTTATTAAATTCTTAGGTCTAGTGGATAGTCTGTGGTCTTGGTTTGTGTGAAACCTCACACTATGACTTTAAGACTAGGGGAATGTCTTAGGGTTGGGGTGCCTCCGTAGGCATGCGGTGTTGTATAATGCATCCTAACTAAGTTCCCAACACGTCCACTAGCTTATTAAGATTTCGAATTCAGCTTATAGTCACTTCCATTTACTCAACTTAAACTGTGATCTTTATAGGGATTTCAAAACTGATTATAGTCACTTCTAATCATCTCAATTTTAATTGTGATTTCCTCCAAACCATGACTGTAACTCTCTTTCTGATGTAACTCCCAATGATGTAGATATAGATATAGATATGGATGATCTGGATGTAGAATCGCCAAGTCTGTTGGCGAAAGAAAAACTCAAGCGGTGAAGAAGCCAACACAAAGGCTCTTCCGTCTCGCCCTCTAATTGGAAGGACGGTCCAATAGAGGGATAGGTCTACTCCCAAACTACGCCACTGAGACGGGTGAGAGGGACTTCCTGGAAAAGTCGCTCTAGAAACAGCCCGACCGGTAACGGGCAACCAAGCTCGTACGTGAAACTGAAAACCAAGGATCCCCCGCCTGGGTATCCTAAAACAGGGTCAGTGTAACTGGTCTAAAGTCGGGATCCCAACGAGGCGTAAAAACACTGCAAGCTTGCGTAAAAACCGAAAGAGGATTGGGATCCTAGACCCGCGCACTTGGCGGCCGCTGTCCTAACTGGGCTTCCTTTCCTCCGCCCAGTTGAGGGTCACCGCGCCCTCGCATAGTCAGGTGTAAAGGTCACCATGACCAGCACTATTATTATTACTTTATCACTGATTCACTATTTCATTCCTTCCTTGACTACTCAGACCCTTTTCAATTTCTCCTATAGATGACTTATAGATCTACTATTTGTCACAACTTTCCTGTAGTGATATAAACAAATAGATGATTATAATCAATGACCAATTGATTGAGTATTAACATTTAGATTTATCACTTGATTGTTTCTATAAGAGCAAAGTGTAATATTTTAATTAGACAACACTCCGTCTAACTCACAATGTACATGCAACGTAAGTTATTTCTATGCTCGTTTCTGAATTGGCAGTGCGAAATAGAGAGAGAACCTTAATATAAGAAATACTTAAAAGCTAAAACTGATTTTGGCTTTATACACTTAAATTAAATTTTGATCAATGATAACATATAATCTTAATTTAAATCAAAAAGCCTTTTAACTATCACAACTTGGACCACCCTTTGTGCTTTGCGATGTTACAGAGTCGAAGTCCCAAATCTTCAAATATCACAGATTACCCAGGTTCTATATTTGTTCCATCATATATATATATATACATACATACGAATTGTTCTTTTAACCAACTAATCCTTGAAACAGTGCAACTAATTCTTTATCATGGAATTGCAGGATAGGCCCCTCTCCCTATTAGCAGGATGCCATGGATACAGATCGTTGGGCCATTATTTAAAGGCCATAAATTTTAATGAGACTATTATTTGTTAGTTACCTTAAGGTCTTAATAGTACAGTTTTAATTTTGAGAAAAAGTGTATCACTATTGATTGTATTTCCATCTCAGAAAAACTCTAGAAATGGTATAGCATACCAAATGATGAATTTACTAACAACTAACAGATCTTATGTTTTATTACTTAAGTTAATGTCAGCACCAAAATGGCAGTGTTATATTCAGTCAACTTATTAAAGGGGTATTTAACCCTTCTTTTTTTTCTTTTATATATATAGGAGGAGATTAACCAAGTCATACTTTAATTCGAATTGAACAAAGAAAACATATCGAATAGATAATAGACTGCATATAATAGAAGGCATATTAAAATATAAATACATATTTTCGTGAAGATCCTCTACTATATGTATATATTTTTATGATTTAGGCAGGTTGCAATCTTGTATATATATATATATATAGGGGAAAATGGGGCTGCCCCCTAGGGGGAGCTAACTTAGCTCCCCCCGCCCTATTTTCTTCAATTTTTTTTATTTTTTTTGAAATTTTTTTCCGTGAATATTCATCCCCTATATTATGTCATAAAAATTTCGTGTGAAACAGAGACTTCTACGGCCTCCATCCAGACAGTCATTTTTTTAACGGTAACAGGATTTTTTAAATAGACCCCGTTTGGATGGAGGTCGTACGAGTCTCTGTTTCGCATGAAATTTGAATGACATAATATAGGGATTTAATAATGAATTTACACGGTTTTAGATTTCCAAAAAAATAAAAAAAATTTGTGAAAAAAGTGCGGGGGAGCTAAGTTAGCTCCCCCTAGGGGGCATACACATTTTACCCATATATATATATATATATATATATATATATATATATATATATATATATAGGGAGCACTTGAATTGAGGTGGCACCTTTCCTTGATCAAGGAAAGGTTTCATCTTAGGCCGTGGGATGAAGATTGTACGAAGGAGATTGAAACCACTATGTGGTATTCGTGACAACTAACATTCCTAAAAAGAGGGATTGTTAAATTAATGCTAAATAAAATATTACACGTCACTAATCATTCTATATTTAGCAAATAAGCATGGTTAAGAACACAACATTTTGGCAAAATCTCGGTTGATTAAAAGCAACTTATTTTGAGATAATCTGTTATGATATTACACAATATTGTGCTATTTTACATCATTATGTCATATTTTACATCTAATAATCTACCGCTTATACGGAAAAAATGCTAAGGACGTATACAAATTTTAAACATATTAAGTAAAAAAAATTACATTCGGTTGCGTAATAAAATACTAAATTGAAAAAGACATTGCAAACTCTCGTATACGCATATACATAATTAGAAATTTATACATAAGGAAATGTAATATTGAATTACGTTTTATATCTATAATTTACACGATCCAGACGACAGATACAATTTTATAAAATATTTTACAATGTCATTATGATAAATGTAGAATATTTTTTACAAACTTTTAAAAAAGCTTACCAACACTTTTCATAATTTACGTATAAATTGTATATTTTACAAAAGGCTACACTATTATGTTAATGTATATGTCAATTAATATATGAACGTAACGTTTAGGAATGTATATTTATTTTCTTAGAATCTTGATCACCTATACTTACAATTGTATGTTAATATATTACAAATGTAAAATTTATTTTACAAAATTTGAGTGTATTTTACCGAGTTCTTTTACATTTTGCATTAAGTAATTGCCAATGTTGCATCTATTTTACATTATCAGTCTATAGTTTACAAAAGCATGTTATATTTTTACATCTTCATCTTATATTCTACAATTTGAGTTTCCGCTTGGTTTTATGTTCCCGATACTACAAATAAAATGTGAAGATATACATGGTACAAGCTGACAATGATGCTCTCATGGTGAAATTTAAATTATATAACATATTAAAAATTTTATCTTTGAAATTTTTGATGCTTTCAATATAGAACATAAGCACTGATAACTAAACAATGTATGAAATCCTGAATTACGGATTTGAAAAACTAAATTAGTGATTTTATATACAACAGGAAAATTTCGCTTTAGAATGAGATTGCAGATGATATGAATAATTTTTTGCGAGAAACACATGTCTGATTCAAAGAATCAAACGCTAAACGCAAAAATAAATCTTTTACATTATAATTGTGCATAAAGATTGATGAAAACATATACTGCAATTTTAAACAAAGGAAAAAAAGATGAAGAACAAACATATTGAGTATATGAAGATAAAATACTGACCTGTTTAGACTTGGAGAAGATAAAAGCAGAAATGATTCTCAAAAGCAAAAGCTATCTACCAATGGTTGAAGAGCAAAGGGAAAAGGGGAAATGAAGTTTTCGATGATTAATTAATTAACAAATTAATGATTACTCATTGATTAAGATAAACCAATTTGAAATTTAAAAATTCAAATTCTTTCTATTTTTAGTCAATACCAAAAGCGAGCTCCCTTTTAATTTCAAAAAATACAAAATTGCCAATAATTCAAATAAAGAGTTATTTGAGTAAATTGAATCGAATTTAAGGAAATTAACATTTCCACTCGAGAAATCACTATCTTGTGAGAAAAGAGTGACATCAGGCGACGATGGAGGAGATGCAATCCAACCTGGTTGAACCAACGATGGAACGGGATGAAGACTCAGATCAATACAGTGGGCGTGCGAATATGGAACTCCAGATCCATCGGCCGAAGCAGCAAATCAAAAGTAAGTATATTTTCATTATTATAGGACTATTTTAACAATTTTAGACAAATTTTATCACTGGTAACTGATATGAACAGAAGGACAACAACTACAATTTATCAAAACAAAGGAATCCGATGTTGATAATGATGCTCTGAAGCTTACTGATGATTTTGGAAGTATGAGTACTTATTTTTTCTTACATATAAATTGGGTTTTTTATTTGTAAGAACAAAATCACCGATTATTTCAAACACAATATATTTTTTCTCTTCTTTAGGCAAAGGTTATGTACAACATAGGTGCTACATTGAACATTTTGTTCAGTTCATTGATAACCATAGACCCACGCCCAAACAACAAGCACTACTGTCAAAGACAGCTTTTGGGAGAATAATTAACATTAGCCATGTTGACATACAAAGAAAAAATCTTCAATGGTTGGTTGAGCAATACCAAGGAGGCAGAAATTTCAGATTTGGGAACAAGGTAGTGAGTTTCAGTGATGAAGAAGTTGGGGCAATTTTGGGCCTGCCAAGCTCCGGATTTTCAATAACAGTGAGAGGAAGACACCTTCAATGGAAATCTTTTATATCTCACAAAATGTTTGCAGAAGGAATGATTTTCAATAGAAGGAAGTTGAATAACATACTCGAGTACTACTACAATAGAGATGATGACAACTCTGTCTCTATTTATGTTACATGCTTGATACTTTTGATGTTTGCGACATTCCTTTTCCCAGACAGTTCATATTCTTTTCCGAAAGATTTGCTACACTACGTAGAATCACTTGAAGATACAAGATACTTTAACTGGTCTGGGGCTGTAGCAAGGATGATACTATTCAACATGGATGATGTTGTGAGTAGAGTACATAAGAGAAGAGCAGGTTCATCAAGGGTAACTCTTGGTTACCTTACAGGATGTGTTGCCTGCTTATATGTGAGTATTTTAAAAATATATTTTATTAAATGATAAGAAAAATTATTAATAACACCAATGTATCAGGTATGGATGATGGAGTACTGCTGCAAGGATCTTGTGGTCAGTAGAGATCTTAGGCCACGAATAAGGAAGTGGGCTGGACCAATCAAAGGAGTTTCAAGAGTATTGGTTTCAATAAGTTGTGAACAAGTAAGCTTTTTTGAGATGATTAATAAAATACTGAATGACTCGTAATTTGATTTTTTTTCCAATAATAAATTATCTTGTTTATATAGATATTGCCTGCTTTACAACTTCAAAAAAATGAAATTGTAAAGATAGGATCAGACGAGTATGTCTTTCCTTTTGAGAAGTTTACAATGGATGGTTTTGCGGTTAGAAGACCTGAAATTTTGATCGTAAAGCCAATCCCAGTATCAGATGATGCTTTAAAAAGGAAAGGAAAGCAACAGCTGGGAGAAATGACTGTCCAAAAAAATAATGATTGGGTTTCCAGTGCAGACATTGAAAAAAAAAAGAAACAAAAAACATGTATGTGTGATGCGTTTTCGATTGAGATAGAGGAGCTGAAACAGAAGATGAAAGAAATAAGTGAAACATATAAAATAAAAGTTGAAGAACATATCAGAATAAATTCAGAATTGATGAAGGAGAATTTTAGGTTGACAACTGTGATTACGGAGCTGAATGAAAAAATAAAAATGGTTCCTGATCATGATATGAATGATCTTGGTCATAAAACATTAGATTCAGAAGAAACTTTGGAGAATATATCTGGAAATAAAATTGAAGGTGACATTGATGACAATGACCAAGGGATGGATGCAACAACACGAAATGTATCTGATGTCAATGCAGGAGATTTGGAACCTAGTGACCCAGTTATCGGAGAAAGACTTCAGAAATTGATTATTGAAATCTGTGATGAAGATCCACTGTATCAATCTGAAGATACAACAAAAAAAGATTCATCTCTCAAGAGTGACATGCCTTCATTCGATCTGAACATTGGTGACCATTCAAAATCAGAAAATGAGAACACACAGCCTATTACCAAAAGAAGAAAGAGGGAAAAAATCACTGTGCAACAGAGCTCAATAATAAAAAGATTGAAACAAAGAAGAGAGGCAAAAAAATTTGTACAAGAAGCAGAGAATCAAGGGAAAGAGGAAATTGGAAGACAAGAGAGTGACACATGCAGTGAGGTAAGCCACTGAAAAATAAAACAAATCCTTTTATGTCAATGAATACACAACTATGTATATTATAATTATGATATCAACTGTTTCTAACCTTGACTATAATTGATTGAATAATAATCAGTATCTCTGCGATCTAGTAACCGATTTCATTGGTTACGAAAAAGTGTCCGAACAGACAAAGAAAACGATCCAAGAATTTCTTCGCGATCCTGCCGACAAGTAAGTAATTTACCACAGATTTCATCTTTTGTATGTAGAAATCATTAACTTTATATATATAATCTTAATTAAATAAAATTCAACAGATTAAACGCCACATACTTCACTCCGGGAAATCGGAGTTGTAAAGGAAGGGATATTCACAACTTCTTGTACGAAAGAATGATTGAGGATACGGTACGTATGTTTATAATATCTACCATTTATATTTGTTTATGACCGAAATGTTTTTTATATTGTAGATAATCGACATGTTTATGGATGTGCTGCAACATAAATACTGCACAACTAATGATCTTGTCCCATTTGTATTCACACCCATATTTCAAATGGTGAGATTATGATTACTGATTTAATTAATCTCAAATATCTTTATTCATCATAATTTAGTATTATTACTTGTATTTTTTCAGCAATATTTTGTGAACCTGGTGGTCAATTCTACGGAAAGTGAATTTGATAAGCTTGAAGAGCTATACAAAGATGGATTATTCATGCCCGAGTTGGATAAAATCTTCACTGTTATCCACACAAGAAACCATTGGCACCTTCTTGTTACCGATTTTAAAGCAAGAAAGTTCCTTTCATACAATTCTATGAAAGGAACAAAATTCCATAAGAAGGATGTATTGAAATGGGTATGAGATAATTAAAGTTTACATTTTATTAAACTTCTTTTTTGACTGTTAATAACATTCTTTTTTATTTACATGTCAGCATGGATGGATTTCTGAGTACTTCATGGACAGCATGCCAGATGACTGCCTTGCAGGTTGGGAGATCATTTACGTGCAAGATTGCCCGCAGCAACCTCCACAGAGTCTGGATTGTGGGATTTACGTGATGGAGATGATGGAGTACTTATGTGAAGGAAGGGCGTTGGACTTCACATACGATGATATCGACAGATTCAGATCTGAAATAGCTTCATTATTGTTGACGTGTGGTCACATAGAGAACTCGGCGACACAATGATAAAGCTAAATGACATATTAGGGTTTTTTATTTTAAGTCAGAACTATGTACTCTTTAATTTTCTTAAATTGTGTAGGTTTCCACAATTTCTTCTTTATAACTTCTTTAGAAACAAACATTTCATTTAAATATGAGGAGTAACCTATGTTTGCATTGACTATATGTTACATGTTGTATTTTTTTTCCAAAACCTGGTTTTTTCAGCCGAGGAACCTGCCTTTAATTTCATCAACCATGATAGTACAAGCGGAGCCCCTCATGGGGGATTACATATAAGATTCATCTAGAACAGGAGATGATACAAAAAAGTAACTACAATACAATTTGTTGTTAAGTCAGAATCTGGTCTTTACAGACACAGCACAGAGTACATTTGCTTAGCCATATTCTTCCCAGTAATTGGGTCTTCTTCCTGCTTGTATTTACCTCCTTCACAATGACTTTCACGTATCCAATGGATACATGCACTTCCTTAGTTCATCGCCAAGGAGTCATCCGGCTTTAAGTACCCAATAATATCAGCTGTCCTTTTTCTTTTAGTGCCTCTTTCCAGTGCCCTATTCCTTTCTTGCAAATCAGTAATCCAGTTATGAATTGGATATCCCATCCAATTAACATTTATGACCCAAATTAGAGTATAATGCCTATTGATCACTCTTCCATCAGCATCCAGGAAATTTTTTTGTAGGGATAATAAGGCATTAAAAACTTCCATCAGAATCAATTTTGCATCTTCCAGCTTCCATTCTAACAGATCCCTCTCAGAGTTATTTTGGAAAAAAGATTCAATATTTTTCTGGCTTGGAATATCTTTGAAAGAGAAATATTAGTTCTCATAAATTTTTGATTTATACAAATCAGGTGAACCCTTTTCTTCCGTAATCGGAGCATAAATTGACTCCCTTAGAAGCGAGCACTTTAATAAGTCAACAAAATCTGGCGTTGAACAGTGCTGAATATAGTCATTACTGCATCTGGAGTCAAAATCAACCAAAAGTTTCCAATAGAACTGGTAGATAGAAATAGCAGTCATGAGACCATCACCCGCATGGTATAGTTCATACCAGTATTCCATTAAGTCCAAGTAAGCATTCCCAACATCAATATATAAATCCCAAATTGATTTGATTCGGTTGATTAATAGAGAAATAGTTCTGTTCATCAGATTAAAGAACTGAAATTTAATAGGCGGAATAATTTCATCTATGTCGAAATTGTACTTCCAGAAGTCAAGCCTTGCTTCCATCATTAAGACTACACTTTTTCCCAGAATAAAATGAGCATTCAAAAAATTTCTTTGACTAATAAGACTCATTCTGTATTTGGCTGCCAATAATTTGAAGGGATAGACATTATCAAAGAATCTGGACTCTGCTATCCCAAGCCTTTTATATAAGAACATGAACTCATTCTCCTCGTTCTCCAACTCATTCATAAGCACATCAAGCAACGAATCTGAAGACTCGAGAAGGAAAAATAAAGCTTCAGATTTAAGAACCTGGTGTTGAAATACTGCTCCTTCCAATTGCCGCCCGAACACAATGGAAGTCGACATTCCTTTGATATGTAGGTTGACAACAATAGCATATCTCACTTTATATATATTAAAGAAATGCCAAAGGTCACTTTTTGTCTCGAGAAAGGGCCAAAAAATTACTATCTGCTGCCGAAAACCCTGCTCCAATATCCGAAGTACTATCGTCATCATTATTTCCACTTTCCCATAACCATTCAACCGTCAGTATAACCGACGTCTGAAATTTGAAAGGACGTGTCACTCTTCGTAAAATATGATAACGCTTTGTAAAATAATAACGTGGTATGTAAAATATTGAATATATTTGTAAAACATGTGTGATACATTGCAACGCTCGATATATAAAAGACTTCCTTGTAAGATTAGAGTTTTCCAATGATAGAAAAACTTTTTCTACTTTAAAGATTAACATCACAATGAGGGGTTCACGATGATTGCTAATCATTAAAATTTACGTAAAGTATTTCAATTGGTAATTTGTATGGAAACAATTAAGTTAATAATGAAACTTTCAGCCAATAATCTAGTCATAAAATAATGAAACTTTCAGAAACTTGCAACCTTTCATCAAAGAACCCTTCATCTAATTCAATCTTCCAATCAAACAAATAATTGTAAAATATTGTTACGTTTTGTACAGTATGATTAAGTTTTGTAAAATAATAACACGGTATGTAAATTAATGAAAAATTAGAGTTCTCCAATAATATAAAAACTTCCTATATTAAATAATAACATCACGATGATGGGTGCACGCTGATTACTAATTGTTTGTTAATCTTCATTAATGATTTATGGCCAACTTTATAATCAACTGGCTTACTCAATGTTATGATACTACTAAGGGATACATCTGAAATACTCAATGTTATGATAATATCAAGGGATACATCTGATCTGATAGAACATAAATAGATAAATTCAATGATATGATAATACCAAGGGATACATATGATCTGATAGAACATAAATATATAAATTCAATGATATGATATTAGCAAGGGATACATCTGATCTGATAGTACCTAAATAACACATTGTTTGAATTCTACAAAAAAATGATCGAAAAACAGGAATCATCAAACATACATATAAATAGATAATCTAAGTCTAATAAGCAACCAAACTTCAAAGGTCATTTGCATCCATGAATCTTTCAGAATATTTGAAACCTGTAGACACAGACAGAATAAAAAGGAAATTAAAAAGCAATATTAATATGGTTTATATTAGCTGTATAAAATGTGGCAACGAATTATCAAAAATATATTCTTACTTTATTAAAATTTGATCAAATCACTTTAATTTCATTCATTCTCAACTGCACAATAAAACACGAAGATTAGTGGAAAAAAACACATATCAATAAAAAACGAATGATAAATATTTACCATGACTGGCAGATTTGTTATAAGGACAATTCCTGGAATCGTGACCAACATTGTATTTGAGGCAAGATTTGCATTGACGGCCTCTGTTTCTTCTCATTTCAGTTTCCGATCTTATACGATTGCCAACGCCCTTAGGTCTACCACCACGACCACTTCCTTTCGTTCTAGCAACGTTAGGTTCTTTAACAGCTGGTTCCGTAATCCTATCTGGAACATTTGTATTGTTCACTGTTGTAGAACTCGACGAAGGTTTGTTACTTATCATGCGATCAATGCTGCTACATAAATCACTTAATCTTTCTTTGGCAAATAAGAATATATCCTCATCATGTTCAACAGAAGCTGAAATAATATGAGAACACAATTGATTTAGCTGACACGACCTTTCTTGGTGTGCAACTGACACATAAATAGGATAATTTCCTGATTTTTTAATGGATCTTGTCCACCTTTTCATTATATATTCCTCATTCAAACGCTCCATGTTCTGTATCTTCAATACTGCAAGTATGTGCCTACATGGATATCCAAAGAATTGCATATTCTTGCATTCACAAACAAGAACGTCGCTTTCCGCTGACGATGACACACATAATTCTTCATCAGACTTCCCAATATATGACACAAAATACTGACAGTAATCCAGGGAGTTCATATTCGTTCGAACATTAAGTTCCTTCACTTCGTTCAATTCATATCGAAATTTATAAAATATGAACTTGGTGTATATACGAACCATCTGTACCTCCATCTTCCATTTGAAGTTTGATTTTGGAGTGTAAACATCACCCATGTTATCCAGGTCATTCTCTCTTTCCCCTGCGTCGTTGAATTGCACTTTGGAATCTACAGACAAATTCTAGCAAGGAGTTCTGTTTAGTGATGTGATGCTGCAAAAATGCATTCATACTTTCACTCCTCTGTGTACTACGCTGACCAGCCCAAAAAAATCCTTAAGATATAAACTAATCCATTTATATCTTATACTATACTTCTCGTTCAACCAGACATTAGATGAAAGATCATACTGATCAATTATCTTGCACCAACCCTGCTCAAATGCACTTATAGTTATACTTTTCCATACAACTATGGAAAACGCAGATAGAACATCGTTTATATCTTTAATCTTTCCAAGCTTACTTTTAAGCTTGGCCATTATATGCCAGGTACAGAATTTATGAACAGTATGTGGTAAGCATATCCTAACAGCTGCACAGATTGCCGGATCTTCATCTGTGATTATAGATACTGGATGTTTCCTCATTACTTCTAGAAATCTCTCAAATAACCACGAGAATGACTCGGTTGTCTCCCTGCTCATGAACGAATTCCCAAAGAAGATTGTGTAACCGTGATGGTTAACACCACAAAAAGATCCAAAAACCAGGTTGTATTCATTGGTCCTATATGTTGTGTCAAAAGATATTGTATCTCCGAATAATTTGTAATCCTCAATGGAGGCACTATCAATCCATATACACTGAGTAAGCCTGTTATCATCATCGGTTGTGTACGCGTAGTAAAATTCAGGGGTTTTGGCCTTACAACTTTCAAAATGTTCAATTAGAAGGTGCACATCCATCCCAATACGTTGTTTCTTCTCCTTTATGTTCAAGTTATAAATATCTCGAACAATGCTACCAACTTGACCACTGGACATGTTTATGAAAGCTGACTGCTTGGATACAGGTATATTTACATCATTCATTGACTTCACAAGCATCTTAGTGGCTTTTGAAAAACGTCTATTTGGTCTGAGGTATCTGCGTTTAGATGGAGAAACAAGATTGTGATTGTGATCAGGTTCAAAATTCAATACAACCCAATCATTGAGATCATGCCTATATGATACAGACATGAAAGCTTTGCACCCAGTCCTTGATATGCCAACACGGCGCTCCTCCTTATAAAATATACATTCATCACTCTCATCACTTCTTGCATTGTCCACTGACATTGATTTATCTGTATTTTTAGAAAACCTCTCTTTCCAGCAAACAAATGATTTAAATATAACTTTGCGCTCCTTGGAAATCTTATCTTTACCAACTCTAGAGCTTGCTTTCCTAACATTGAATCCAATCTCAGTTGTGTATGCCTCATAAAAGTTATATGCATCTTGAATAGATAGAAATATTTGGCCTATATGCGGTGTGATAGCATTGACGGAGTAACTGATAGAGCAGTTATCTGAAATTTATTACAAATATAGTTGCAATAATTAGTTATTTTTAGTTTAAATTATTACCTGTACTTGTAAAATAATGACAAAAAGTATAAAATGATGCACGTATATGTGATTTAACTGGTATAATGGACTGGAATCGTCACCAATTGGACGATATCACATATGATCATATGATGTAAAATGATGTTCAAGATTGTAAATTGTAGGTCATTAATGTAAAATACTGACAGATAATATAACATTATACACGTATATGTAATTTAACTGATATAATGGACTGGAATCGTCACCATCTGGACGATATCACATATGATCGTATGATGTAAAATGATGTTCAGGATTGTAAATTGTAGCCCATTAATGTAAAATACTGAACTATACGACCAAATATACGTAATTTAAGTAATTTGCGATTTTTTATTTACAACAACATATAAATGAACAAAGGTTGCAAAGTTTTAAACATGGGTGTAGTTCAGCATACCTGTTTGATGTAAATTATCATCAGTTCGTGCCCCGAGTGCAATAAGTTCACCCTCTCCGTCAGATAACTAGAGATACAAAATATAATGTCACGTAACAAAATATAATAAATTATCATCAGATCGTCTTTCAACGAAAATTAAAATATTTCTGGAGATTTGCATACATAACATTATTACATGGAAATGAAAAACGTACATTACCTGGGCATTATCTCTGTAAAATTGAGGATCTGATGTTTCGCCGATTTCCATTGAGTTTCACGGAGATATGACTCGAAATTCTGAATACTACTTCAACGAAACGTTAATGAAAATAACATATTTTAGGAAAAAAGGGCATTCCATTCGAACCTAACCAATCCGCTAGAAAATAGGAAACATTGATTTCCATCATATCAGTCATCAATAATCGCACTTGATAATTTTCTATAAATAGAACATCGTTAATAGAGTGTTAGTGGTATCGACTCTCGAAAGGCGGTTTTTACTATGACCGTCGATGGTAATCGGACGGGTAAGTTTAAGTGTCGCACAGTGATTGAAATGAAGCGCCACCTCAATTCAAGTTTTTCCTATATATATATATATATAGGACAAAATGGGGCTGCCCCCGCCCCATTTTTCCGCGTTTTTTTTATTTTTTTTTGAAAAATAAAATCATGTATATTCACCCCTATATCCCTCCTATATGCCATTCGAATTTCGTCAGAAACAGAGACTCCTACGGCCTCCATCTTGATGGTATCGATTTTAAAAAAATCTTGTTATCGTTAAAAAATTACTGTCCGGATGGAGGCCGTAGGAGTCTCGGTTTCTGACGAAATTCGAATAGTATATAGGAGGGATATAGGGATGAATGTACATGGTATTATTTTTCAAAAAAAATAAAAAATTTTGCCCAAATAAGATGGGGGCAGCCATGTTGGCTGCCCCTAGGGGGCAGCCACATATGACCCACATATATATATAGGGAAAAATGTGTATGCCCCCTAGGGGGAGCTAACTTAGCTCCCCCCGCCCTTTTTTGACATAATTTTTTTATTTTTTTTGAAATCTAAAACCGTGTAAATTCATTAATAAATCCCTATATTATGCTATTAAAATTTCGTGCGAAACAGAGACTCCTACGACCTTCATCCAAACGGGGTCGATTTAAAAAATCCTGTTACCGTTAAAAAACGACTGTCTGGATGGAGGCCGTAGGAGTCTCTGTTTCGCACGAAATTTTAATAGCATAATATAGGGATATAGTGATGAATATTCATGGAAGAAATTTTCAAAAAAAAAATAAAAAAATGGTGAAAATGGGGCGGGGGGAGCCAAGTTAGCTCCCCCTAGGGGGCAGCCCCATTTATCCCATATATATATATATATATATATATATTTTACTCATGAATGACAACAAAGAGAAGGTGAAAAGGATTATACATATCATCCAAATGAAACTCAAATAGTGCACACTATAAGTTATGCAGGCAGCAATAAGAATGGTTGGGGATTTTAAATATGATCGAGTGTAACATGCATGCATGGCAGCAAGGTGTAGATTAAGGAATGTACCTAATTTGACCTTAAATCTTGCATGCAAATGCTTCTACAGTGGCTGGACAAGATCCCCATTTGATACTCATTTCTATTCGATCAACCTAGAGCTAAGAAAAATCTTTGATTTCTATTCAAATCAGTGTTTCCATTCTTTTAAACGTAATTTCTAGAAATTTGTAATTCCAGCCATACATAATTTAAGTGCAGTAGAATGGATCACAAACTTTTCTCTTAATCATATAAAAGGGAATATGTAAAATCTTCATATATGGCAGCAAAAAGAATGAGTGATATGTGCATGCATGGCAACAAATGGAGGTATAGAGAGGTACCTTTGAAATCTCAAGTTTTGGAGATTAGATCTGTGCATGCAGTGCTGGAAATTTGGGGCTGCAATAGCATGCAATTTCCCCAACTGCTGGATGGAGGAATCAGTAGCAAGAGAGGGGCTTTCAGCAGCTCCTTTGGCTGAAATTGGAGCAGAAAATAGCTACCCAAATGAGAGTATCAACAACAGTATCCCACTTTTCTTTGGCTGGAATTTCTAACGGCTGAAGTCTCTCCTTCGTTGGAGTCGAGGAAGGAATAGGGAGAAAGGGACAGTGGAGGAAGGGGAAAAAGATAAGAGAAGAGAGGCAGCGCTGGAATAAAAGGAGAAAGAGAGGAGTATACCTTCGATTAGTTCTTCTATTTGGGAGATCTCCACATGCACATAGCTGCAGATTGAGGAGAAGAACAGAGCTTCCCTTTTTCTCTCGACGGAAATTTGAGAGGATTTGAGGGAATAAGAAGGGTTTTGGTATGTTGGTGTTTATATAGTCAAGGGAAGGGTCTTTTGGACGCCAAGTGTTATAATGAGTCAAACAAAGTGGCTGAGAACGAGGGAAGACAAACCCATGGCTGGAATTTGGTTGTTGTCAACAGTACCTGTCTGCTGCTGAAAATATTTTCATTATTATATATATATATTTTTAAAAAATCGCTTTATTTAATATACTTAAAAATCGACCGTACGAGCACCTCGGGCTTTGGATTTTGACGCACAATATCTCAATGTTATCGTCTCTGAATGACGATCGATATGAGTATAATATTGATATACTTCCGGTCGGGTTTCGAATACCCGAAATTTTCGGATACGGTTTTTGTTTAAGATTAAATTTCATGATTTTAAAATATCAAACGACCTCCGATTGACGAACGGTCGACTCCGTTGGTCTTCTTTCGTCGAATCAGAAATTATGATGGTCTCGGTTCGTTTTGCAGTTTCTGAATTTACGTCGCGGCTTTTCGCGGCGCGCATTACAAAGTGACCGATTTTTAGTCGATTTTGCCCGAATGACTTTTGATTCACGACCAATTAATCGATATAAGTCATCCAATACCGACCGGCAACTTTATTGGGTTAAACAGACCTTAATCAGGCCGGATTTGTTAGGATCCGGATGTTATATGTGAGATATTGCTTAGCGACATCATGGTCTCGCCTTGTGTAGACTATCTAGACCCTCGTAAAATCTGTGTTATCAATCATCAACCATTCTCTCAAGGCAAAATACGAAATCACCTTCATACCTTCCCATCAATGCCTCATTGTTGTCCTTCACTTCATAATAAAATACATGATTCAAGAAATACCTTGAACTATTAGTTGACGAGCCATCTGATTATCCCAACGAGAATCAATAATTTGTAGAATAGGCATGTAATACGTTTCCTCCTGCCAAAGTTTTCAATAATCATTTCCTTTGCAATGTCAAATTCCCTAGCAATGTAGCCCATGGGTGGCATCTCATCAACATCCATTAAACACAACACACTAACGATGGCCTGCGTAGCTCTAAGGTAATATTCAATTTTTCCCAAAAAGCATTCGCCATCATAGTTTCATAGACATATTTCCTATCATGTGTCTTCGACCAACATAGTGTTCCACACCTCATAAATCAACAAAGACGCCAACGCTCTCCTTTGCTTTAACAAACTAGCAAGGGTAAAGTAGTTGGTTGCAAAGCAGGTAACTCCTCTTCTAGACAGCTCTTGGTGATCCTCAGTGAACTGTAGAAACGCATCGTGCAACCGAATATGCTGGTACATCTACATTGTTACTTTTCTGGCCCTCTTGATAACTCCTAGAAATTTTTGTAACTTGGAAATATCCTCAAGCATTAAATCCAAGCAATATGCATCACATAGAGTCTAAAAGAGGGTTTTCCTCTTCTCCATCAGTAACTTTCCTGCTAAAAAGCTTGCTTGCATTTTCGGTGACAACTTGTATAACGTTCTCCTCACCGACCATCTCCACAACCTCGTCTATCAATTTGAACACATATTCCCCAGTGTGTACATCGAATGTTGCATTCTTTGCATAATAAAAAACGACCCTTCTGGAGAATTAATAAGGAAGTTTATGATAGTTCGTTGTCGTTTATCAGTCCATGTATCACACATAATCGTGCATCCATATGTCCTCCAATGGCTTTCATGCTTCACATGCAAATCTTGGTCCTTGCATATAATCTTGAGAGTAGGGGATTTCGCAATTGATGATAAGATGGAGGAACACAACCTCTCCTAGCTTGGACAATAGCCTCCACTGCCACCTCAAATGGTTCTCATTGTGAACCATTAAAAGGGATGCCACATGTATAGAATAGCTCAACTATGGCATCATATGCCACCTGTGTAGCATCCTTTTTTAAGGTAAACTCAATTGCAGTTTGTTGTGCTTCATCATGAGCCCATGCTGCCTTCCTTCGTGCCACAACCTCCCATGGGCTAGCAGAACTAAATGAGTCCAAAGGACCCTTGCCATGTGGATACTTCTGTACATGTGGCCTATTTGCAAAACATGAACTAGAACCAGAATTAACATTTTTACCTGTTGTAGTCGTAGGTTGTGAGTCATCCAAAATGACTACATATTCACCACAATCACCATCATCTGCATCTGGAATGTTTGAATAAACTCCACTATATCTGTAATCGACAACTACCTTCCTCTTCTTGTTACGATTTTTGAAGTCAAACATCTCTTTATTAATCTCCACAATGGCTTTCGGACACATAGATACATCCCGATAACCACCAATCAAATTTTCCTTCTACCTTTTGATGCCACTATCAGTAATGTGGCCGCACATTGCACCTTATTCTTGTCTAGTGTATTCAAACAAAAATAGTACTTCCAATCGGGATCCTTCGACGCCAATTTCAAGCATGGATCATTCATCATGTCGGTGAAGTGGGGATCAATTTCCCCAGTCCTTTGCGTAGTAGATGGGATTGGTGTAGTAGGATTAGGAATGGCATCCCCATCCAAGGATTCCATTGAAGTTATTCTACAAGGGGAGAGCAAGAGAATGCAGGGAGGCTGGTGGAGGAGAGAGGCCACCGGAGGAGGAGGGAGGTCGTTAGAGGAGGAGGAAGGCTCCTGGTGGAGGAAGGAGGCTGCTGTTAAAGGAAGGATGCCACTGGAGGAGGTAGGGAGGCCTCTAGAGAAGGAGGGAGACCATCAGAGTATATCGCATTTCAAAAATGCAACGTATATATCGCATTTTGAAATTACATCGCATTTTGTAAATGCGTATGTATATCACATTTTGTAAATGCGATATATGTGTAGTACATATAAAAAATTAGTCACCTAGGCGCCCAGGCTTGCCTTGATGCCCAAGCATCCCAAGGCATACACCTTTTTCTATAAAAGCAAGGCGTTCTTTCTAGGCGCACGGCCTGGGGTGCCTAGGCGGCCGCCTAGGCACGCCTAGGCACATGCCTTAACTTCCTTCGTAGATTGTAAAAGTTATTTTTATATTAACTATTGGTATTGGGTTTTATCTGAAAGATTGAAACTAGAAACTTTGAAAATATGGTGAAGGACTGCTCAAACATGTAAAATGTATTTGTATATAGGTTAACACTTTTATATTCAATGATTGATATATGTGTATTAGGTAAGATACATCAGAAGAGAATAAGGAGATGCAATTTTGTACCTTAGTATTGAACTGAAATATTGAAATCAACGTATAAAATGTAGATGCTATTTTGCATATTAGGATCAAACAAGTATATAGGTTAACACCTTTGTATTCAATTATTGATATATTTGTATTCGTTAAGATACATTAGAAGCATATAAAGAGATGCAATTTTGTACCTAATTATTAAAAATTCAACTTGTAGAATTCAAACCATAAAATTGGCCTTCATTGAAGATGGAAGGAACATGTCTCATTAGAAAGATATCCATATAATATATATATATATATATATAGGGTATTATATTTTTAGGAGAAACTTCAAATGAGACGGGGTCTCATTGTGATTATGACGAGCCGCAATATACAACCGTAGGATTTGGATCGATGGACATGATTAAAACCGGGTTTGCAATAGAAAACCACAATCAAAACTGCCCTCTCTCCCCTTTTTATGGAAATTCTTAACCAATTAACCATAATTCTGAGTATTTTGTTGGATTTGGAAGCTAACCGTGAGCTCCCCTTTACGAAATTTAACTAATACTTTCTTTTTTTTTATTATTATCACAAGCACTCGTCAATACCTCCTCATGATTATTCAATTAATTTTTTTCATTTATAACTCAGTGTTAATTTTTAATTGTAAAGTCAGAACCATCCAATAGGAAATATTTTTTAATCCAATGAATTTTGTAATATAGTATCCTTTTATTTCAAAACTTCTGTAAATATTTGTATAAATCAAATCAAATTTAAGAAAAAAATAACTAAATTTCAATTTTAAATAATTATTAAATTACAATTTTTTAATGTTAGTATTATTTTCAAACATCGGAGTATACATTGTTGAGACCATGTGTTGATATTAAATTTGCTTAAAATTTAAATTTGAGTAATATATGCTATTTCGAATACCAATCAAGTGTTTGTATAATTAAGCCTTTAAATTTCAAATTTGTTCCAATCTATTCACATTTAGACGTAAAAATTAATTGTGAAAACTGTTAATTAATTGTTGTTGAATTTTTTTAAAAAAATACATTTTTTATAAACCATAACATATTTACAGTGTTCAATAATTAAAATTGTTCGTAATGAAACCTCATTAACCTTTGGATACCGTTTTATTTCCTCCTAAACTATTTAACTAATCATAATGACAAAAATATAGTACATTTGCTGATAACAAAACCAACAAAATATGAACAAATTTTTGTAAATTTATTATCTCTATTTCAAAAAAGTAACTTACAATAGCAATTCGTTCAAACCTTATTCAATAAAGTATCATTAAAAAGTAACCTTTTTTGAACTATTTATTTTTTAATATATAAAATAGCCAACCATAAATCTCTTTCTAATAAATTAGTTATGCCTAATGTGTAGACCCATATTTTCCTCTACTCTCCCCTGAAAATCGCAGGTTCATATCCTCTAAATATAGAAATAGTTTTTCATCAAAACCATTCCATAGCATGATAGTGGTTTTGATCTCATCCATCCGTTCTTAATCCAACCGTAATTATGGTTGGCTCACTATAATCTCTATGAGACCCCTCCTCATTTGAAAGGGTCCCTATATTTTTAAATATACATAAATATAGTCAAAATACATAAAATAGTATTTTAGATTTTTATATTTTTTCTCTATTTTTAATAATTTTTGTAGATTTTTTTTACTAATTTTTATGTATTTTTAAAGTAATAAAATATACAAAATTAGTGAACTAATTAATTGGCTAAACTTGTTTTAGGTTTAATGAATACAATAAGTCCAAAATTAATACAAATCCACTTTTAGTACAGTATATATTATATAAAAATTTCACAAATAAATATTATTTTTGTTTTTTTTAAATTTATCTAATTTTTATAAGATTTTTAAAGTTCAGTAATTTTTAGGTTTTATATTTCGTATTTTCAATGATTTTCTAATATGTGGTAGATAATATATTGATATAGTAAGATCTTTTTAGAATTTGCAGAGCTATTTTTCTAATTTTTATGAGTTTTAATATTTAGATATGGAATAAAAACATCTTTTTGTATTTTTGATAAATAGGAAAATGAATAAAAATGTCATGCAAAAAAATGTATGTAATCAAGCAATATTACATGCGCTTGTATTAATTTTCCTACAAGTTTTGGAGCAATAAAAGTATCTGATCTAAGCAATGTTCACAAAATACAAATGCACCGCGGAATAGGGACCTATATGCAAGTAAAATTAAATAGAACTTGGTTTCAAAATAGGTCCAACAATATAAGATAAAAAGTACAAATATCTTGGACCTCATGTGGGATGACATATGATGTGATGTGGATTAGACTACTTGTAAATACAATAAGTCTCATGGTCCTAGGTGAAGTTTTTTCAGAAAATATTTCTATAATATTTATATTTACAAGACTCAAAACAAAATACAAAAGACGAAGGGGTGCCTAAGTAATTTACCTAATAAAAGCGCCAATTAATCCACAAGCGCTCTTTTAGTGAGAATAAAGACGGTGTGCGCACGAACCATAAGGCCATAGCCACATCTGGTCAATTGTCCTGAACCTGTCGTTAAGCGCATGCATGATTCATGTATGGGTGCAAGAAGCGAGGTCAAAGGTCTCTCAAAGCGCTTCTTCGAAATTAGATAATAGGCGTGAACCCCTATTTACTATTAATTATGCTGGGGTAGAAGCGTAGTGAGACGGAGGGGGTCGTCAAATGCTATAGTGAGGGGAACTTCATATATATGGGGTGTCTTCAAGCTAGTGAGAGGCATTGAGGGTCAAAGAAACTTATAAAAGCTTATCCTATTGATTCAGGTAGGTTCGACATATTCCGATGATGGATGTGGATCAACTTGTCCATGTGGCATGCCCTACACGATCGATATCCCTTTGGTGAGGCTCGGTCCAGATTAGATCTGGGATTCCATCGGATGATTGAAGTGTGGCTCGATCGTGTGGTTGTTGTACAATCTGGAGAGCCTTTGAGATCGGATGACTATGAAGCGATTTAAAAGAATTGGGAAAATTGTGGCATTGAAGATCCGTCCTCTGATGATAGTGCTCGTCTCCTGCCACTTGGTGATATCCCAAGGATCGCAAAATGAAGCCCAAGATCCTCCGCAACTCCTGGAGTAGTCAACAAAGTCCGGGCCTCACTGATGGAGGCCTGGAGCATCTGAGAAGAGGAAGGGCTTGGAACTACAAGTTGAACCTCGAACCACCCCAGATGGGGTGCTCAGACCCTGCCTCCTGCACAAAAAGAACTAAGGCTGAAGGATGCATGTCCTCGGCCTATTATGGGGTGGAAATGGGAGAGGGTATATCGAGACGGAGGTCTCCAACGTGATGGCAGAGGAAGGAAACTAGGGGACCTCATCTGAGCAAGATCAGGGAGTTTGATGGATCAAAGTGATGGAGAAGTGAAGGGGGAATGTGTGGAGGCGTTCATGCAAGTCGGAATATGGATTCAATCTCGGTTAACAAGAAGTCGAAGCCTAGTGCTCTAGCGTTCTATTTTTTGGATTTTGATTAGTTAAAAAGCAATCAAAAGAAACTATGCTAAACTTAAACTACTAGAATGAAAATGCGATAAAAAAGCTAAGGATAGACAACTCACCTGACTAGAGATGGCAGGGGGGCTGATGGTCATCGGAGGCATCTCTGACGAGGGGAAAATTAGGTCCAAAACTCTTCCTCCTCGTCGTGGATTGAAGGCTATCACCTCTTGTCACAAGGGCCCACCTTTAGGTTCCAATCCAAGAGTTGAAAGTGTATAAGGATGGACTAAAATCGAATAGGAGGGACTGGATTTCTTTTTATAGCAGGGGTCGGAGACTTTTGGAAATTGGATTGCGTGAAGCTCGATGGGGGTTGGTAAAGGCTAATGACCTAGCGTGGATTAGGGATGTGGACACTGCATGATGGTGGGGAGCTCGAGGGATGGAGGAGTGGAGGAAGAGTAGGATATTAGAGAAGGAAGGGAGGCTCGTGACTCTGACATGGTCAGAGGGCGAAGGAAGGATAGTTGACCCAAGGTCAACTGTCAGATGCACCTCGCTGTGAGGACAAAATAGTAGTTAAATGTTTAATTAATTCATAAATAAATAGTAAATGATTGTATTAATTAAAATTTAAAACATACATATTATTTCTAATTCTATAAACTATTTTATAGTGATTTTGATTTACTTTTATGAACTTATTTATTAAGTGTTCATTTTTACAAGTAAGAATATATGGATATATACCTATATTTTATGTGTTTCATTTTTATTTTTTATTTTTACTACTTATTATTATACGTACATATTTTATATATTTTAATATAATTAAATACACATTTACATGTTTTTTATTTCTATGTTTTTTTTACATGTATAAATTAATATATGTTTATACATTATAGGTACAGTATGCCTATAGATTTTAATATATTATTTATTTTAATGTAATTTTAATGGTTTATTTTGTATGAATATTTTTAATACATTTTAAATAAATATTTAAAATTATTTAAAAACATAAGAAGAGTAAATATATAAAGAATAAAATATATGAATAATATATATATGTGCATAATACAATGGGACCCTAGAAAGTCAACTTTTATATCTTAACTCCATTTTTTATTAAAATCACCTTCATTAGATAGGTAATTTAATTTGGAATATAATGGAGTGAGTTTGGTGAATTTTGAGTTCATGGAGAATCTATTGATATGTGAAGTTCGATTTACGACTTTTTCATTTATGTGTCCCATTTGCACAATGCATTATTTTTATTATTTCTATGTATTTTTATGGACAAGTTTCTTGTATATCATTTATTATTTGAGATGCATAAAATGAAAAATAAAATATCTTAAAAATGGGTATTTTGAAGATTGAAAATTAGGGTTCCTATATACAGTATTTGGCCCTTATCTCCCCCTATTTTATTTATTGTTTATCAAGTCAATATTGACTTGATCTTAGGGTTTAAGGTCATTCAGTATCTCTCATAATTCATTTTTTCTTTTTTCTTTATTTTATTTATTTTGTATTTAAATATATATAATTAAGTATCATTTGTAGATGAATAAAGAATATTAATTTGCATAAGTTATTATGTTTTACATGTGTCTTAACAAGGATTTTAAGATAAAAGGGAAGAATAAAGGTAGATGAATGGCTACTCATCACTCCACTATACTTACCTTTGCTAGTCCTTAGCAAACATTTATTAAAAGAATAAGTGACATAAAAAAGAAAAATAAAGAAAAGAAAAATAAATGAAGTTAGAATGATCATGATTTTTAAATTGTCTTTACAAAATCAAAGTTTGGAGTTCAGTTTTGACCTTTAGATTGTTATTTTGTTCAGAACCTTATTGGGAATAGGATATAAAACTTAATAACCTTCAAGTTCCACAAGTCTCTATTCAGTTTGCCTTAATAGCCAGGTCATAATAAGTCTCTTCATATGCAAACCCTTATGACTATGTGTCTTGTACAATGAAAGTGTATATAGCTCTTCTCATTAGAAATAACAAGAAGAAATCTTCCTTAACAAGATAACCCTAATTCCCAATCTTGCTACTCTTTCCTCAAGGACTGCCCTCTAGGTTCAAGTACAACTGACTCAAGAAGAGGGGGTAGAGAGAAGAATGGATTGTGACCAGTGTAGTCATATATCCTATGGAGCTTGACCGGTGTAGACAACTCTCCTGATACATGCAGTCTTGATGGCTTTGAATTTGAAGCATAATTCCTTGCTTATTTCATACATACTCTAATGTGATTGAATTTTTCATTGATTTTTCCCTATCTATTCTTTTTTTTGGAATTTTTGATTTTGCTAAGTTTTGGTACTATATAAATCAACATTTAAATAAGGAATTTTTATTTTTGATCCAGTAGACTATCCCTCTTTTGAATCTTTATTGCAAACCACAACATCCTGTATTTAGACATTCATGCCACTAAATCGGGTTGGGGTGCAGTCATCACTTATTGTGACTACGTATGTTTCCACACGTGTGCCTCCTAGAGCTAAAGAATCCTACCCTCACTATCTCCTCAGAGTTGAGCTAAGTGTAAAGTGTGGTGATCAAGTTAGGTCATTATCAACAAGAATCTTGCATGCACGTCAAAATACTCTACTTAGGCTAATAAAGATGACATATGAGCATAGTCTTGTGGACTCAAAGAATCAAGTATCAAGAGCTAAAAAGTCTTGATTCCAATTCCAATAAGGTTCGTGTGAAATTAAATGGATTAAGGTCTAAACCAAGCTCTAATCTTTAGATTTTACATAGACTTATTCAATTGTCAAACAAATAAATGCTTATGCAATGTAGAAAATATTTTTGTGAAAATAGATTTTTTGGTTTTGAACTTCTTATGGTTTTTTCAAATGGTTTTGCAAATTCATATGGAATTTTTTAAAGACCAAAAGAGTTAGTGAATTTACAAGGATTTACAAAGAGTTTTATACATATTTACAAATAATTTGTGCAAGTTATGTTCAAGTTTTGTACACACATATAAAGAATTTAGTATAACCATATACATAATTTATTTGAAATTTTCTTGCAAGGGTATTACTTACAAAGTTTTCAAAATAATTTGAAAATATTTTTACGAACATTTGTCAAGATTTTGAAAACTTATTTTCCTAATAATTTTAAAATTTATTTTTTTAAAAATACTTTTTACAAACCTTTACAAACATTACAATGAGTTTATTTTTCAAATGGCTTGAAAATATTTCACAAAATGTTTTTCAAGGTTTTCAAAAGATTTTTAAGAAAATTTGCAACCATTTTCCAAATCATTTTTCAAAATAGTTTCAAACCAATTTTCTCAGATAAATTTTCAAAACATGTTACATATTTTTACAAGAATTTATTCTTTATAGTTGATTTATTGTATACCTTTGCCCACTATAGTATATTAGCCGTATTATTGAAAAATACAAAAGTACAAGTAATGAATACTATATATACATGTATATGACCCCCTATAGTTAGCTCGAACTATGACCTCGTAGTGACTAAAGAGTAAAAAAGGAAGACATAACTTGTGCTATGTATAGAAAAGTCTATACTACAATGTCTGAATGAAAGAATGAGAAGTCGATCAACTAGTCCTAACTAGCAAATATATAAAACGGGGATGATCGAGGATTTAAATGTACGAAATATTTGAAGACTCAGCTTGTCCCTGTTGTATTGCTTTTCTTCGGTTTTTAATTATTAGAATTATGAAGGAGTCGTTACAACTCAATCAAGCGTCAACAAACTAAAATTTATTTTTTTCTTCTAAAGCTGGAATAATTGCAAAGAATAATGTGGAGCAAGAGAAATATTTTGCTACTTATTTACCTGTATAGCGAACGTGATCGAACTCCGGGAGGCTACAATTCCTAAGGGTTATTCAAATAGTTGAAAAATCAATTAAGAGAAAAAGGGAATTCAAATACAAACAAACCTTAGTTTTTGTGGATTTTTTGTTTTTTTTTTGTTTTTTATTTTTCTTAAAATTTATTTTTTTCTTATTTTCAAATTTTTAATGATTTTTAACTTTGCATTTTTTATTTATAAAAAATATGATTTTCAAAACAATTTCATGCACAATAGAAATATAATGTTTTGGATTTTTCAAATATAAAAAAGGCTAAAATGTTAAAATAAAATATTTTTATGTTTTTATGATTTTTTACTATTTTTGTAATTTTTCAGAAATTTTTAGATTTTTTAGGATTTTAAAATGAATAAAAATAGAAGACATTGTAAATAATGAATAAACATGACTATTCCATAATTTAAAAATGTGAAAGGAAATTAAAAATTATGAAAACTATTTTTCTTAAAAACTACAAGAAATTATCTACAAAAAAGAACTGAGATCATAAATTTTGTATTTTTCTAGAATTTTTTATGATTTTTAGTATTTTACATTTTTTTAAGTTTTATAAATAATTAATACGTGAAATTTGCATAGAAATTAAAACACACCAAAAGAAAGATAATCTATTTTTTAAGAATTTGTAAGCAATTTTGAATTTTTATGAATTTTCAAATTTCAGATAGAGAAAATGACACTATTTTTTATTTTTTTTAATAATAACAAATGAAGACAAAATGCAATGCAAAAAACAATGTAGATAGAACAACTAAGCAGGATATGGAACTAATTTTTGCAGAATTTATTGAGCACAAATGATATTTATTTTAACAGGGAAACCATAGAAAGTTAATGTCTAGAAATGAAGGACTAAAGTGCAAATGTTCAAAGTTTTTACATCAATTCATAACAAAAATAAATTGTAGGGCTTAAAGTGAAAATTACCCAGTGAAACGAGCTATGCACATGATATGGCTCTGGTAGGGTTATTTTATAGTTACGGAAACTCCGGGGGTGTAGTTGCAATTTACACGAGAAAAACATGCCTTCTACATGCTTGGAGCTGGATGTTGACTTCTTTGTAATTGGTGGAATGATATTTGCCCAAATATTTTAGGGTTTTAACGGAGGGCTTCTTTGTTGATTCCCCTTCCTTCTTTCCCAATAACGGTGGGCGTCGACGATGATCAGGGATGGTGGCGTGCAGGAGTGGAAGAAGGCAGTTCACGGAGGAGCTCCAAGCTCCTGGCAGAGGCATGAGGGATGCTATAGGAAAATGACAATTAAATATGGATGGAGGTGGCGCTTCGTGGCGATTTGTGTGTGGCTGCAGAGTCGGCGGAGGGTAGGTGTGAGGCGAACAACGGTCCAGTTTGTGCCCTCCTCGGTGGTGCTCGGCGCGTCGGGCGCGTAGTGGTTCAGTCGGTTGTAGTGGACGCTAGTGCTGCACGCGACTGGTGGTTGACTTCGAAATCACGCGGACGACGGTGATGGAGTACAGGAGGGCACAATCTACGGAGCGGGAGACATACACCACGCTCTAGGCGGTGGTGGACGGATATGAAGGTGAATGCAGAGAAAGTCGATGGTGGACGCTAGACAACTCACGCCTAGACAGGAGGTGCGGATGTTGGACAACGATACCCAACAGGAGCGGTGGCACCGCATTGATGGCTGGCCGACGATATCCTCCAGGAGCGGTGGTGGAGATGCCCGTAAGCCGACACACGGTCGAGGCTGGTTGAATTAGTGGTCGATAATGGCAACTAAGGAGGCGGCCACGACGACGTTTGGCAATGGCGTGGGCTGGCAGCCACTCCCAATTTTTTATTTTATTTTTTTAATTTTTTATTTTTAAATGTAAAAATAGAACTAAAAAGACTTTTTCTTATTATTTTTTAAAAATAGAAATTACAGAGACCCTTTTTTATTATTTTATAATTTTTTTTGCAAAATAAATGTTAGAGAATATATATATATATATGATATTTATTCATTTATTATTTTTATTTTCTTTGAAATAGACGAGGACTCAAGCACGATGCATCATCTCTGCTTATTTAAATAAATAATAAAAAATTTGAAAAAGATGTGAATGAGGATCTGACGAAATGGAAGAATCAAATTCGAGTCTCCAACCACCGTACGTGGTTGGAGTTGGAAGATTGCATGAGGTATAATAAGGACACGAATAGATCGAGATGTGAAGGTGAAAAATCGAAATCGATGTCGAATCAAATCGTGATGGATTCTAAAATCTAGAGAAGAAAATAAAAATGAAATAAAAACATAAAAAGTAAACTACAATTAACGTAGGATGAAATAAGAGAAGAAAAATGTTAGATCTCACCTTAGGAGCAAATGAAGATAGTGATCGCCTCGACGAAGGCCGGCTCATTGTCACCGGACGGCCCAGAGACTAGGCACCCTTCTATGACAAGATTGCTCTCGGAGAATATAATCCTCTCACCAAAGATTGATCAAGTTGAAATGAGAGAGGAGGAGCCATATTAATAAATAGAAGTATGGAGTTTAGATTTCAAATAAATTTGAATGAAGATAAGAGATAAAAAATTTGAAATGAGATAAAGATAAAAAAGACCATTAGTGTTTAAAATTTATTTACAAAAATTAAATATTTTTTGTATTTTCGTCACTTTATTAATTTCAAAAATAAATGTTAATTTTTTATTTTTTGGTGGTTATTTAAAAATTTAACTATATACATATACTATATACATATGGAACATTATATACATAGTTAAATAAGGGAATTGGTTTTTTTGTTTTGAATTTATTATTATTATTATTTATTTTAAATAATTATTAAAAATATTTACAAATAAAAATAAATATATGCAATAAATATATGGTAAATTGCACAAACCACCTCAGAAAACCAACTTTTCAACCGTAACTCCAAAAATTATGAATCATAAACATTTTAAAGATAATTTAATTTAGAATACAATGGAAGTTTATTTGGGTTAATTTGAGTTCATATGATGCAGGAATCAATTATCGCTTCATGGCTTTTTCTGGATGTGGATACTTTTTATTTGTATACATGATTTTATTTTGCAATTATTTTTAGGGATTTTATCACTTGTGCCCCTCCAAGATATTGCAATACAGTTATGCCCCTCAGTTGTGCCCCTCACTTCTTTCTCTGTCATTAGTTGTGCCATTCCGTCAGATTAACCGTCAAAAAATTGAAATAACCATAGTTTACTCAAACCATGGTGTGGTTAAGAGGGGTATTATGGTCAAAACAAAATCAAATGAGGAGGAGGGTTGCGGAGGATGTGCGAGGCTGTGGAGGAGGTGCAGGCTGGCGGCAGGGGCTGGGGGAAGTGTGTGGCTGTGAGAGGAGGTCGACTTCACGACGTTATCGAGGGGTTGGCTTTGGTTGCGCGGTCGGTGGAGAGATGGTATCGGCGGAACGCGGTGAATGACGCAGGCAGCGCGGGCGCGATGCGGAGCAGGGGAGGTGGTGGTGCGGGGCAGGGGGGAGGGGGAGCAGGGGGCGGCGTGTGGGGGGAGGATATCATCTCCAGCGTTGCTTAAAAAGCTTTTACGGTTTTCATTTCTGGGTGGATTATGGTGATGGATTATGAATAATCCTTAGTAAAAACTTGAAAATAAATTCTGGTTTGACTGGTAAATGGTTCTCTTGTTAATTTTTATTTAATCGGATGATGTGGTGCAGGTTTTGAGTCATTAATTGCATTTACAGATGTCGTCGACGTGTGTCATTACACGTTCGATTTTCATTGTTGTGGTTCTACGTTTTCTCTATGAGGATCTCTGGGCAGCTAAATGGTGACAGTATCCCTTGTTATCTTAAGGATTACACTTCCATAGATAAGATGGTGTTTATATTACCAACACGCAATGTGCATGATATTGCATTTACCCACAGTAATCTGCATAGCATCTGGGCAACAGGTTGGAGATAGTGTATTGAACCTGTACGGTATTGTATTGGTTGTGCATCAGCCCAGGGGGAGGGGGAGCAGGGGGCGACGCCGGCGAGGGGAGGAGGTGTGGGGGGGAGGAGGTGCGGGGGGGAGGAGGTGCGGAGGGGAGGGGGAGAAGGGTGGGGGGGTGCGACGCCGACAAGGGGAGGAGGTGCGGGGCTGGGAGGGGTGCAGCCTAGGGGGAGGGGGAGCATGGGGGCGGCGCCGTCAAGGGGAGGAGGTGCGGGGTTGGGAGGGGTGCAGCTTGGGGGAGGGGGAGCTGAGGGCGGCACCGGGGAGGGGAGCTCGGGACGGAGCTGGGCGGCGCGGGGCAGGAGCGGGGGCAGAGAAGGAGGAGGAGGAGGAGGTTGAAGGAGGAGGAAGAGGAGGTAGAAGAAGAGGATGAGGAAGAGGGTATAAAATGTCCACATAACCTTTATTTTAATATTAATTCCGCTTTGTCCTCAAAGTTAACGCACGTTTGCACTGTGGATGGACGGTCACTAACCCGAGGGGTACAGGTGATAAAATAGCAAAAAATGAGGGGCACAACTGATATTATCAAAAAGATAGGGGCATAACTGATATTGCGATATCTCGGAGGGGGACAAGTGATAAAATCCCTTATTTTTATTATTTAGAAAACATTTTTAGTTACAATTTCTGTTTATAAAATTATTTATTTTGAGATCAATTTATGTACAAATAAAATAGTGTTAGTTTTATACAGATATACACAAAATAAGTGAGAAGTATTTACAACACATTTTTTTGGATTTTTTGATTAAGGAACCTATCTCCCCCTACTTTATTCTTGGCCGATTAGGTCAAGTCTTGACCTTCTCTCAGGGTTCGGGTCAGCCTATATCTATTACATATACAGTCTTCTTTTTTCTTTTCTTTATTTTTCCTTCCTTTCTTTCTTTATTTATTTAAGTTTAAAATAATATATAATATTTACATGCATATGCAAATTAGTAAGAATATGGAGTTAATATTATATACATGTGTTTTATGAGGAATTTTAATCTAAAATAAATGAATAAAGATGACGAAATGCAGATTCATCATCCCCCTATGCTTTACCTTTGCTAATCCCTTAGAAAACACTTATTTGAAAGAATAAGTGAATAAAAGAAAAAGGAAGGAAAATAAAGAAATTCAAACACTAATGAGTATTAAATTTATCTTCATAAAATTGTAGTTTGGAGCTCTATCCGACCTTTAGATTATTAGTGTGGCAGAACCTTAATGGGAAATGGATTTGAAACCTAACAACCTCTAAGTTCCACAAGATTCCTATTCAGGTCGCCTCAACAGTCAGGTCAGAACAAGTCTACATACACAAATTCTTATGACTATGAATCTTTACTTGTATGGTTTAAGTAAATTATAGCTCCCCATCTCAAAAGTAGAAAATAAACAACCTCCCTCAACAAGGTAACTCTAATTCCCCAGTCTAGCAACTCTTTTCTCAAGGAGCATGGATATTCCCTTCTAAGTTCAAGTACAACCAGCTCAAGAAGAGGGGATGGAGAAAAGAATGGATGGTAACCGGTGTAGCTACATATCCTTGGATGCATGACCAGTGTAGCCAAGCCATCCGCTGCAAGCTTACAAAAATTTAACTTTGAAGCTCTTAATATTTTTTTTCTTTTTTTATCCTTGTATACACACTCCAACATGTATTTTACTTTTCAATCAGGACTGTCCAGAGATTCTGCATTTTTTCTTTTTTTGAAAATATATACAAGGTGCAACATGTACATAAGGAGTTTTTCTTCCTGGGCCAGTAGACTATCCCTTCTTTTGAAGTATTATTGCAACCCCACAGCATTATGTCGTTAGACCTCAACATCGCTAGACCAGGTTGAGACGTACTTACTCCCCTAGAGGAATACGAGAGGTTCTTCCTAGATGTACTACCCTCGTATGCTACCCCAAGCCAAAAGATTATGCCTCCTCACTACCTCCTCCATGAAGAGCTATGTGTAGAGTGCTTGTCCAAGATAAGCCACGATCTGAAAGAATCATGCGTGTGTTGTTAAATATTCTACGTAGACTACTATAGACGACATGTGAACATAGTCTTATGGACTCAAAGAATTAAGTCACTAGGACTTGAAAAGTCTTAACTCCAGTTATTATAAGGTTCCTTTGAAATTAAGTGGATTAAGGTACAACCAAGCTCCATTCTTCAACTTTATTCCTGACTTAGTTTAAATGTCAATACTATCCTGAAAAAATGCACATGCAAATGCAAGAAATATGTATAATGCAAAGTAAGCAAAAAAAACTGAAACAATTTTCTAATTTTGAACTTTTTATAAATTTTTGAAAAAAATGATGCACGTGTGAAAAGAATGATTTTTTTAAAACAATTTTCTAATTTTGAACTTTTTATGGATTTTTGAAAAAAAATGCACATGTGAAAAGAAAGATTTTTTTTAATTATGCAAATTTTTATAAACTTTTGGTTTTGTAATTTTTAGGGATTTTTTAAAGAAAAAGGGTTAGTAATATATACAAGTATATACAAGGATTTTTTTAATAATAAATAGATTTTTTGTTTTTTTTTTGTTTGTTTTTTTAGTTTTTACCTTTTAGTTTTTTTTGTTTTTTTGTTTTTTTGTTTTATAGTTTTTATAGTTTTTTGTTTAGTTTTTTATTGTCTTTATTATTATTTTTATTTTTTATAAAAGGTGACCAAAGTCTATATACACAAGTGGATTTTATGAATTTATATACATATCTCCAAAATAATCATATTAATAGTACAAGTTATGTCTAAATTATATATACAATATATACGACATCCCCCTATACTTCTCTTGAACTTTGTCCTCATAGTGCAGAGAGGGGCAAAGGAAGACATAACTCGTGCTAAGTATAGAAAAGTGAAAAGACTCCTATGCTACAACGACTCAAAGAAAAGATAAAAAGAAGAGAAGTCAGTGATCCCCCTTATACTTAGGATCAAGTAATCCTAAGTATAGTAGGTTGTACAAAAGGGAAAAACCGATGAAGAGAATGTACGGACTCAATGGAAAACTCTCAAAAAAATGATATGAACAACATCACTCCTCCTATACTTAGGGTAGAGTATCCCTAAGTATAAGCAACAACATGAGTGATGAACAAGATGAATATGAACAAAATGCATCATTCACCCCCCCCATACTTAGGATAAAACACATCCTAAGTATAGCATATATACACACACGTAAAGGAGTGAACGATAAAATGTGAGAAGAAAGAATGAAATGAAAGGATATACAAGAGGAGTGGATGTACAAAGGTCGAGAAGGTCGAAAGTAGACCTTGCGAGATCTGTGAGGAATGGATCTAACAAGGTGTAGGTCGATATTGGGGTCATCATTAGACATAAACTGATCAGGATCACAAAGAATATATCATCGGCTGGTTTCAGAGTGTGTTGGCAGGAACCGGTCAATCAAAGTAGTAAGGTCATGTCCGTCCTGGGAACACTCGCAAATATCAACGTAAAAAGGCTCAAAATCATTATCCGTAAAAGTAAAATCAATTTCTGTCTGGCGAGCCTTACCCAAATCATCATCCTCATTAAAAGGCCCAAATTCCTTTATAAAAGCAATCAAATCAAATTCAGTCGTGTCAGTCTCATCTAAATCGGGGTGAAAAGGAATGGACTCATTAGTGAAAGTAGTCAAATCATGTCCATCCTGTCTAGTCTCAGAGTATGCCTTCCGCTCTAGGGTGTCTATTGTGTAAAACCACGAATGTCATTAATGCATCACCACATACCAAAAAGGGAACTCCAAAGTCTATGCATTCCGAGTTTTCCTCATTGAAGATGAATTCTTGGGTCTCACTATCATCCAACATACAACAAAAATCTCTGGTATTATCATCAAGGTCAAAGTCCCTGGGGGTGGCTAACATGGCCACACTCTCATGGGATGCATGTCTCTAGTCAGTAATGGGTGTAGTGATTAACACATCACTCCCTACATCAGAACGGAAGCGAATCTCTCCTAATCCATAATCAATAACGGCTCTCGTAAAGGTGAGGAAAGGCTATCCTAGGATGATTGGAGGGTTCTCCACAGGGGTGGAGGTCTCCATGGGCAATACGACAAAATCAAAAGTGAAGTTCATGCCATGAATGAAAATGACACCATTTTCTAAAATACCCTTCGACCTCTTAATAGATCCATCAGCAAGTTGAACTGTCATTCTGGTTTTCTTGAAAGGCCCAAGATGAAGAGATTGTACCATAAAGAAGGGTACTATATTGATTGAAGCATCGTCGTCAAGGAGAGTGTTGTCACAAGAATATTCAGAGATGGAGCAACTCACAAGAGGTACAGGAATGTTCCCATTCTTAAAATGTGGACGGTGAGAGATGGCGTAGGTAGTGGCCATGGTCAAGATGTAACGCTCAGATCTGCTCCTTTGTTATCTCTTATTGGGTTGAGGAATAGATAAATGGGTCATGGCCTGTTGAAGTGGGACTTCAATGATCTCATGAACAGTGGCCACCACTTCGGGTTCAAACAACAATTTTTTGAATTTTTGGACCTCCTCCATACAAGGGGGGAGATCGTTGTTAGCATATACACGAGGATTGCCAAGAGCAGTCTGTACAGTGGCATCCTCGAGGTCAAAGTTGGGACATGTGGTGAATGACAGTGTGGGAAAATGGTTTGGCATGGGTGCCCTCTCCTCACAAAATGAATCAACAATGTGTCTCCCAAAATCTTTTTGAAATTTTGAGTTTTTCTTATTTTTTTGTATTTTGTACGGTTGTAAACTCTCATGATGATAATCAAGTGAATCCATATCCTCAAATAGTGGAGTAGCGTTCTGGATCTTATTTATGTTAAATAGATTGGCAATCCTCGAATTCATATGCTCCATCATCTGGTTCAGGGTCTCAAGTGTGGAAATCATGAAAGGTGACTCCAAAATCCGAAGATAGGGTGAGTGGAATGAGGGAGGGTGAGAATCAAAGTCTAACTCCTGAAATAATCGTTTAGGCGGATATGCACAAAAATCAGGAGGAAGGTCCTCCTAAAAAAAGGTGGATCAGCTAGAGGGTAAGAGGGATCCACGAAGATCAGATTAAAATAACTTCAGTCGGCCATCTCTGAAACAAGAGAAAAATGATTGGGAGAGCACGCGAGTCAAGTCAAAAGCTGTGAAGCAAAAGGCGCAAATGCGCAGAAAGACCTAGTATGCATACAGGTAATCAAACACAATTCAAACCCCCAATTCACCAACTCAACTTAGCGAAGACCGTAAAAGCTCGTTCTCTTATCTTGTCAATTTTAGAGTTAGGTGAGAATTACAAAAATTGTACAAACACTTAGGTTGACTTATGGGATTTGGGTATTAACCTTAGTGTGTACACGAGCAATTTAAAATGAATACAATGAGGGGGTTACTCTCTCCAAACAATGATTTTTCCTTACGTTTATTTTAGGGTCGAGTATCTTTAGCAGTCCCAAATTTTAGGCAGTTTTCACTTGGTTTGAATATACTCAATAAATCACCTACCAAGTGTATAATTTCCTTTTTAACTTATGTGAGTGAAAACAACGAAGGAGATTCGAAATGCCAATGCGCGATTAAAAAAAATGATGCATGCAGAAGTTAAGAGATGCATACCTTGTCGCCAACACTCTACATGCAAAATGATCCACGTATAATTTAAATACAGAAAAATAAACTAACCTATATGATGCAAGTGAACCGTCCTAACAATATCTTCTATTAACGGGCAAGAACAGGTTAATTTAACTAAGTCCAATTATGCTTTATTCTATAGGTACAAAAAAATCTTGTTTAGGGTGTTTGGATCTTAGTAATTACCTGACTCAAGCAAATTAATTAAAGAAATCAATAGGTAGCCCACGAAATCCACATGAAACAAAGAAAAATAAGGCGATGAAAAGAAATCCGGTCAGGTCCCTCAAATGCACCGGTGCTTGGAGAAACAGACCCCGCAACAAATGAATGTCCGCTTACAAGAGTTCAAATGCTAGAAATAAATAAAAGAAGGTCCATTTTTTTGTCTCCTTCAATTCTTCTTCTCCTCCTCTCACGCTCTCTTACGGATTCGAGATGAATCAAGCCTCCTCCTTTTCGTTTGGGTATTTCAGCTCTCCTAGGGTCGCCTCATTTGCTCCATGGGCTCTCACAAGAAAAAGGAAAGAGAGAATGTGTAAGAAACACAATTATCAATTATGAGTAAGAAAATGAAATAAATGCAATGAATATGAACATGAAATAATGTGTCAAAATATAAACATATATAACTAAGAATAACATGTCAAAAGAGAAACCTAACTACCCTCGTCGTGCCCCTCCGGCAACGATGCAATTTTGCTGTATCACTTTTCTTTTCTTGGGTTTTTAATTATTAGAATTATGAACAAGTCGTTACAACCTAATCAAGCATCAACAACCAAAAACTTATTTATTTTTCTTCTCAATTTGAAATGATTACAAAGAATAATGTGGAGTGAGAGAATTATTTTACTACTTATTTACCTGTATAGCGAACAGGATCGAATTCGGGGAGGCTAAAATTCCTGAGGGTTATTCAAATAATCGAAACATCAATCAAGAGAAAAAGGAAACTCGAATGCAAACTATCCTTGGTTTTTGTAGATTTTTTAGTCTTTTTTTAATTCATATTTTTCCTGATTTCAAATTTTTAATGATTTTTAATTTTGCATTTTTTATTTTCAAAAAAATATGATTTTCAAAACAATTTCATGCACAAAAGAAATACATTTTTTAGATTTTTTTAAATATAAAGAAATGCTTAAAATGTTCAAATAAAATATTTTTGTATTATTTTAGTAATTTTTTCAAAATTTTTTAGATTTTTTAGGATTTTTAAAATGAATAAAAACAGAAGACAAGTCAAACAATGAACAAACATGACTATTTTTCAATTTAAAAATAAGAAAGGAAATTAAACATTAGAAAACTATTTTTCTTAAAAGCTACAGGAAATTATCTAGAAATAGGAACTTGAATCACAATTTTTGGATTTTTATAGATTTTTTATGTTTTATAAGATTTTTAGTATTTTGCATTTTTTGGTTTTATAAATAATTAATGCATGGAATTTGCACAGAAATTTAAACACACCAAAAGGAAACCAATATATTTTTTTAGAATTTTAAGGAAATTTTGAATTTTATGAATTTTCAAATTTCAGACATAGAAAATGACATTGTTTTTTATTTTTTAATAATAACAAATGATGACAAAATGTAATGAAAAAATTAATACGGATAAAATAACAAGGTAGGAGATGAAACAAATTTTTGCATTAAGCACAAATGATATTTATTCTAATAGAGAAAACATACAAAATTAATGTCTGGAAATGAACAACTAAAATGCAAATGTTCAAAGTTTTTACATCAAATCATAACAAAAATAAATTGCAGAAAATTACCTAGTGAAACGTGCTATGCACATGATATGGCTCTAGCAGGGTCATTTTGCAGTTACGGAAACTCCAGGGGTGTAGATGTAATTTACCCAGGAAAATGCGCCATCCACGTGCTTGAAGCTGGACGTTGACTTCTTTGTAATTGTTAGAATCTTTAGGGGCGAAATGATATTTGCCCAAATATTTTAGGGTTTTAACGAAGGGCTTCTTCGCTACTTCGTTCCCAAGGAGGCGCTACCCCTTCCTTCTGTCCCAGTAACGGTGGGCATCAGCGATGATCGGGGATGGCAGCGTGCACGAGTGGAAGAAGGCGGTCGCGGAGGAGCTCCAAGCTCCTGGCAGAGGCGTGGGGATGCTGCAGGTGAACGACAATTGGATCTGGATGGCGATGGCGCTCTGCGGTGATTTGTGCGTGGGCGCGGAGTCGACGGAGTCTAGGTGCGAGGCGAACGACGATCCAGTTTGGGCTCTCCTTGGTGGTGCTCAGTGCGTTGGGCGTGCGGTGGTTTAGTCAGCTGCAGTGGAGGCTAGTGTTGCGCGCGGCTGGTGGCTGTCTTCGGCTTCGCGCGGACGACAGTGATGGAGGACAGGTGGGCGCCATTTGCGGAGGAGCGGGCGATACATGCCACACTCCATGCGGTGGCCAGCTATGGAGGCAAATGCGGTGGAAGTCAGGGGTGAAAGCTAGGCGACTCATGCCCAGACGGGAGGCACAAATGTTGGACGACAATATCCTCTAAGGAGCAGTGGCGCATGCGTTGATGGTTGGCCGGCGATATCCTCCAAGAGAGGTGGTGGAGACGCCCGTCAGCCGACACACGGTCGAGAGCGGTTGGAATGGTCGTCGATAATGGCGAGTACGGAGGAGGCGATGGCAGCGTTGGCCAACAACGCAAGCTGGCAGCCTGCCTAATTTTTTATTTAATTTTTTTATTTTTAAATGTAAAAAAGAACTAAAAACCCTTTTTATATTATTATTTTTTAAAAAAATTGTAGAGACCCTTTTTTTATTTTTTATTTTATTATTATTTATTTCCTGTAAAAAAGTTAGAGAATATATATATGATTATTTATTTATTTATTTTTATTTTTTTGAAATAGAAGAGGACTCAAACACGATGCATCATCTTTGCTTATTTAAATAATAATAATAATGAAAAAGATGTGAATAGCGATCCGACGAAATGGAAGAATCGAATCTGAGTCTCCGACCACCACGTGGTCAGAGTTGGAAGATTGCATGAGGTAGAATAAGAACGCGAATAGATCGAGATGTGAAGGTAAAAAATCGAAATCAATGGCGAATCAAATCATGATGGATTCTAACATCTAGAGGAAAAAATGACAATAAAATAAAAATGTGAAAAGTAAACTACGATTAACCTAGGATAAAAATAAGAGAAGAAAAATGTTGGAACTCACCTTAGGAGCAGATGAAGACCGTGATCGCCTCAACGAAGGCTGACTCGCGGTCACTGGACGGCTCGGAGGCTAGGCACCCTTCTGCGACAAGATAGCTTTCGGAGAATAGAGCTTTCGGAGAATAGGCGCCTCTCACCAAAGCTTGATCAAGTTGAAATGAGAGAGGAGGGGCCATATTAATAGATAGAATATGGAGTTTAAATTTCAAATAAATTTGAATGAAGATAAGAGATAAAAAAATTGAAATGAGATAAAGATAAAAAAAGGCAATTAGTGTTTAAAAATTATTTACAAAAATTAACTATTTTTTGTATTTTTATCACTTCATAAATTTGAAAAATAAATGTTATTTTTTTTATTTTCTATGGTGGTTATTTAAGAAATTTAACTATATACATATACTATATACATATGGTACTTTATATACACATTTAAATAGGGAGATTATTTTTTTAATTTTTATTATTTTTACTTTAAATAATTATTAAAAATATATAAAATTATTTATTAATAAAAATAAACATATACAATAAATAAGTGGTAAAATTGCATAAATTACCCAAGAAAACCAACTTTTCAACCGTAACTTCAAAAATTATGAAATCACATTTTAAAGATAATTTATTTTAGAATACAATGGAAGAGAGTTTGGTTTAATTTGAGTTCACATGGAGTTGGAATTGGTTTTTCAATTGTCGCTTTGTGGCTTTTTCCGGATGTGGCTACTTTTATTCTGTACTTGATTTAATTTTGCAATTATTTTTGTTATTTAGAAAACATTTTTATTTAAAATTTATATTTACAAAATTGTTTATTTTGAGGTCCATTTATGTACAAATAAATTAGTGTTAGTTTTATAGATATATACATAAAATAAGTGAGAAGTATTCACAACACATTTTTTTGGATTTTTCGATTAAGGACCTTATCTCCCCCTACTTTATTCCTGGTCGATCAGGTTAAGTCTTGATCTTCTCTCGGGGTTTGGGCCAGCCTGTATCTATTACATATAACAATCTTCTTTTTTTTCTTTTCTATATTTTTCCTTTCTTTCTTTCTTTATTTATTTTAGGTTAAAATAATATATAATATACACACAGATGCAAATTAGTAAGAATATGGAGTTAGTATTATATACAGATATTTTATAAGGGATTTTAAGCTAAAATAAATGAATAAAGATGATGAAATGTAGATTCATCAGTTCCCCTTATACTTAGGGTGAAATATCCTTAAGTATAGACAGAATATCAACAAGTTGAGAGACAATCAAGAGAATAAATGAAGAATAACTCGAATGCACTCATCTCCCCTATACTTAGGATGAAGTATATTCTAAGTATAGCACAGATGAATGAGATGAATGAATAAAATGGAAGACATAAAGAAATGAAAAGAAGAAAAGAATAAAACATGGATGATTTTCGATCTCATGTGTCTGATCCTTCTACCTTAGGGAGCTTGTCTTGAAATATCACTTGTATTGAATCAACAATGGACGTGAATGTATAGTGCTCTAAGTACGATTTTATCAACTATTCTTTGACCACAAATGGTTGTGTTAGATGGCAATCTTCATATTGTAATGATACCATTGTCACACACATTCCTGACTGAGAACAACCATGTCTACTTGCTCTTCAGCTTGGCTAAAAAATAATTTCAACTATGCATTAAACAACCACACCTTATGACCAGGCTAGAAAGTATTCCTTTGGATATGTTTGTCGTGTCATCTCTTGACTTCCTCTTTATACATCAGGTTATAGTCGTATGCATATTCTCTTAATTCTAGCAATATGTTCAGATCAATCATTTTATTCTTGCCAGCTTTCTCGGAATCTAAGTTACAAATATTAATTGCCCACAAGGATTTGTGAATGAGTTCCACGAGCAAGTGGCATGGCTTACCATATACCAAGCGATAGGGAGACACACCCAAGGATGACTTGTATGCAGTATGATAAGCCCATCGAACTGAGTGTGGAAATTGTGACCAGTTCTTCCTATCAGGACTCACAAGTTTGTGTAAATTCGTATTGATCTCCCTATTTGAACATTTAACCAATCCATTATTCTACGGGCGGTAAGAAGATGTGACAAGATGTTCAATGTCGTACTCCTTAGTAAGCTTCTTAATTTCTTTGTTAATGAAATGAGTACCCCATCGGATATCAGAATCTTCGGAATCCTGGACCTCGCAATGTTGTTATCATTCAAAAAGTGACAGATGGTGCAGTTGTCGGTGGCTCGAGCAGGAATAGCTTCCATCCATCAAATGACATCATCAATGTTAAGAATGATGTAATCAAAACTCTGGTTGTTCGGAAATAGGCCCATGAAGTCGGTATGCCATGCATCAAATACATATGATATAGTAATATATTTTAAAGGCATGGTATTCCTAGAACTGGTTGTGCCACCCATCTTCTGGCAGTCATTACAACCTTTCACATACTTAGTAGCATCCTTAGAAAGGGTCAGCCACCAAAAACCACATTGAAGAACTTTTGTAGTAGTACGCTTTCTAGAATGGTGCCATCCATATTCCAACTTATGGTAATGCTCTAGGACACTTTTGTACTCCTCTTTAGGAATGCGCCTTCTCTAGATATTATTCAGCACCCTCATGAAATAAGTATGGGTCCTCCCACTAGTAAAAATGGATTTCAACAAGAATTTGTCAACTTTTAATTTCGACCAATCTTGTAGAACTTCCTTAGATATAAGATAGTTGACAATATTAGCGTAACATGGGAGTGAGGTGACTGACATGACCACCTCATTTGGGAAAGTTTCAGTATCGGTATAATTTCCCTCATAGGAGTGTCTGATTTAATGAATTTAGAAAGATGATAAGCCATAATATTTTTGACTCCAGACTTACGTATTTCTAAGTCAAACTCCTGTAGTAGAAGGATCCATCAAAGTAGTCGTGACTTAGCATTATTCTTGCTTTGTAAGTATCGTATGGCAAAATGATTAGGGTAAATAATGACCTCGGATATAAGTAGATGAGATATGAATTTCTCCAGTGCAAATACGACTGCTAACAGTTATTTCTATATAATGATGTAACTTTTCTGGGACTCATTTAAGGTTCTGTTAGCATAATGAATCGCAAATGGTAATCCATATTATCTCTTCCCCAAAATAGCCATAAATCCATACTATCTCTTCCCCAAAATAGCCAAATAGCTAATCAGAAGCATCCGCCATGATCTCGAATTGAAGAGACCAATCCAGCTGCTACAGGACAGGTCCTTGTGTAATCTGATCTTTAAATGATGAAAGACATGAAGAACTTTGTCATCGATAATAAAACCGGTCTCCTTGCCTAGCAGCTCAGTTAAAGGTTGGACAATCTTACTGAAGTCGTTAGTGAATCTTCAGTAAAAATTGACATGTCCCAGAAAATACTTAACTTGCTTCAGATTTGTAGGTAGATCAAGCTTAGAGTCCACTTCTATCTTGGTCGGGTCTACCTCCATGCCTCTCTTGGAGATAACGTGGCCCATCACAATTCCTTCGGTCACGATGAAATGACTATTCTCCCATAAAGGCACTAGATTGACTTCACAACATCACTGAAGTGCTCGATCCAGATATGGTAAAGATGCATAAAGGTTGTGTTTATAAATTGAGAAATCATCTATGAAAAGCACAAGGAAACCGCCCACCATGTCAGCGAATACGACTAGCATACATCTTTGGAATGTAGCGGGGTATTATACAATCCAAACAACATACATATAAAAGCATAAGTCCCAAATGGGCAGGTGAACGTAGTCTTCTCTTGATCTTCAGGAGATATGGTGACTTGGTTGTAGCTAGAGTAGCCATCCAAGAAATAGAAGTATTCCTTCGTAGCTTATCTTTCGACTATCTAGTCAAGGAAGGGCAGCAGAAAATGATCCTTCTTAGTGGATAAGTTCAAGCATTTGTAATCCACACAGACACACCATGATGTCAGTACTCTGGTCGGAAACTCCTCTCCTTTTGCATTTGTTACAATAGTGATCTCAGATTTCTTCGGAACCGCGTGTAACAGACTTACCTATTTTGAATCAGAGATGGGATAGATGAAACATGCATCCGCATCACTTTGTGATCTCTTTCATCGTAACCTACCATAGGTTAGGGTCCAACGATGATAGAATTCGTAGGATGGCTTGTTGTCTTCTTCCAAATAGATGTAGCACGAGTACAATGATAGGTTTATACCATGTAGATCCATAATTTTCCAGCCTACGGCCTTGCAATTTCTTTCAAAACTCTCAAATAGACTAGATTCTTGATCCTTGGTCAGTTGAGAATTGATTATGATTGGGAACATGTTCGGTATCTTGCAAGGAAGGCATACTTCAACAATGATGTTATTTGTTTCAGCTCTGGCGGGGTTTGAATTAGTTTAGTGGTGCCCTCTGCAACCGTGATAAGTGTCAGATCTATTGATTGTATACTATCCACCATGGTTATTTCAGGCTTTGAGTACAAGATATCACAAAGATCTGTAATGAATTCGTCTTTATTACGATGGGGATGGGAAAATATTAAACAACTCAATTGACTTATCAGCAAACAACTCATTCTCAAGGATAGGGAAAACTCGATTGTGCTTTCTTGGCGTTCCTCCTTGGAGAGGAATTCCAAGGTATCAACATCAACCAAAAATAATACAGTATCTTTGATCTATGCTAGAAAATCACAGACATCTATTTCATTTTGCTTAGGCTCACTCTCATTTGATACAAAACTTGTCGGCTTTGCTACTTGGATCATCTCAATTGAGACCTTATCACTGATGGAGCGAAAGGTAATCTTTCCAGTACCGTAATCCACTATTGCTTCGGTCACTCGAAGGAACGATCGTCCTAGTATGATCGGTGTATGGAGCAATGTGTAGAGTTCATTACAATGATTTCCGCAGGGAATTGCATCCTTTGGACTATAACGATCACATCCTATAACATGCCCCTTGGTCGCTCAACCGATTGGTCTGTAAACTGTAGAAACATACTTGTCGGCTTGAGCGGGCCTAACCCAAATTCTTTGAGTAGAGGTGAAGACAACAAATTGATAGACAAAGTAGTTTCCAATTTTATATTTTTTTTGTCATTTTTCATTGCATCAAGAAAGTGACTATTTATAGAATCAAAAGCATTGTTCTTATTTACATATGAATCAATTCGTACATTTGAATGACTAGAAGGGACACAACCATCAAAACAGAAGGGAACTGCAAGCAGGAAATTTGGCTTCATCGGCTCGCGCATTTGATGGATATAGTCATATGTCTTAGACTAATATGTGGAGTGCACATTTTATGGAAACAACATCGATAATATTGTGTTGGTTTATAACATTGATCATCACCTAACGTAATTCTTCTCACCATCAATTTGGTTGTTACTTTGTATATTGAAAATCCCTTGTTATTCATGAATCTAGTTTCAAGATATTGATTATTATTGTGATAAATAGATGAAGTGATTTATTTTGCTAAGTTGTTTATTTCTATTCTTGTTGTTTCAAATAATAAGATTGATTTGGATTATTTTTTCTTAGACTTATCATGCTATACCATACGATGCTAAACATAATTTGTTCATTGCTCATATTATATATTTTGGCTTTCCCTATCTGAATGACATCTTATACACTATAATAAGAACTCTATCTGTGAACCCTTAGAAAAGAAGGTTCCAACTTCCCACCTGTGAACGGCCTTGGGTTTCTCTTCGAGGCAAGCTAAAGAAAGCTCCTCCTTCCTTACCAAATCTTACCTTGTCCTTGCTTTGTTTTCCATCCCTTACCACTACATCGGTTATCCAAGGAGGAACATCATTACTGTTCTTATTAATCTCCATTGACATATCTCCTGAAAGTTATCAATCAAACATATATATTGATTTCAATTTTTATTGGGCTTCCCTCGAACTAAGCACTCAAGTATCGAAGATTCAGAGATCAGATTATAGATAGTGAGATATTTTTCTGAAGAAGTTTGTAACTCTCAATAAGTGGATTTAGATCATTCATCCAATTGGAAAGGTAGTTTACTAACCAAGTGATGTCATCAAGCTCGAGAATGCTTATATTCATGCATCATAATTTTGTGGGAGAAATACCTCAGTAACAACCAACTTACAATATACATATAGTTTTTGGCTTTCTATAACTTTTTATATTTAGTTTTCAAACGGGAAAGATAGCTAATCCAGTGGATCCAACATGCCACACCATGTTGGATTGGATACACCTCGGATGGTACATATAGTTAGGATCTTCAGGGCACAAGAGTTCATGCCACTTAAAGGGTCAGATTGAAAAATCGAAGTAGCAGATACAAGCTGTGTGGATTAACTAGGTCAATTAGGGGCCACACACCGGTTCATAGGCAATTTATCTTTTTTCCAGCATGCCTAGCTATGCTTGCTCCTCTCCCCATTCTATTCTCACTCTCTGCTCTTCTCATATCATGTATATTGCTAGAATAGCATGCCTATATAACAGGAATTGGTTGTTAATCTCCCAAGCAAGTCAATTATTCAAAACATGATAATTTTCACACTAGTAAACTCTAAAGGAAGGGTACCGACATTGTTATAAGAACTTGAAGTTTAGGTTGAACTACTAGGAGAAATCTACCAGGGTTTTGTTTATGGGATCTCAAATTGGATGATGGTACAATTAGTCCCGTTGGAGCGAGGAAAAAGAATTAGTCCCGTTGGAGCGAGGAAAAAGAATTAGTCCCGTTGGAGCGAGGAAAAAGACTAGTACTAGAGAGTGGATGAAAGTAGCTAGTAATTGGGTAGCAAACCACAAATCCAATTTTCATAGAGGATGGGGTATTCTCTACTCTAAACCAAGGGTGAGGAAGGACATGATCGAGAGGAGTCCTAGGACTACTAACTATTCATTCATAAACCACTCAGCCTCTACATTTCAAGTTTATTATCTTAACTACATGATCTTCTCTATCGTGAATATTCTATCCCTTTAATAAGTTTTATATAGTTATATTTTCTTTATATACTTCTTTTTGTCATAGAAAAAGGAGTAAATTTAGAATTAAAAAGGCATCCGATATCCATAAATTTTAGGTAATTTTATGGATTATATATTTTCTACCAAGTATTGTCTTTATATATATTATTAACTTAATAATATTTAATAAAATAAAATTATAAAATAAAATATTTAGAAATGTAATGTTCTTTATATAAATAACATATACAATCTTTAAAACGTGTATTAACATCCAAAGCACGAAATATATTGATTTGAGTTTCAATATGCAAGACTCAAAATAAATTGAATTTGAATTCAAATTTGCAAAATTCATTGAAAATTTTTATTTCAGTTTGGATTGAGAAATTTTAAAATGAATTCAATATGAACCATGGTTATTCGAAGATATTCGATTCAATTAGGACCTTACCTGCACCTACTCCTCCATGAAGGTTTCGAGGAAAACTCATAGCCTACAAATTATTCAGGATAGGGTTTACACAAAAAACCCTCCTAAATCTTTCTGGAACAAACTTGCTGATAAAATTTAAGGAAGGAATTCCAATCTAAGGAGATCACACATATCTTTCCATGCCAGATGCATAATCATAAACTCTGCAATCACACTCATTGCAACAAGTCCCATGGATACAAATTTGCTGGCAACTTAAGTCAAAAAAATATCGACTCAATTAGGGCTAGCTACCTTTGGAATGGTGCTAATGTGACCAACTAAATGCATCTAGCGAGATGAGATATAATTTGCAAGCCTAAGAGTCATGGATGGTGAGGAATCATTAACCTCAAAGCCTTTCAGTCTTTTAAGATTATCTTCTAACATTTGGAAAATCTTTTACCGACCCCATACCGCAAGCACAATATGGGTGCTGATTATCAAAAGTCGATTGGCCAGACATGCTACTGGTTTGAATTTCAAATCGATTACCGCCTTACTAAGGCTTTAGGGAAATGTTCGGACCTTTTTGGTGATAGCATGAATAACATTATAGGCATTGATCGTGGGATCTCATTCTGGACCTCTAAGCTAGATTACCAATGTGTCATAATGTACATGTATTTGACGGCTTATAAATCGACAATGAACCAACATTCCTCAATGACTATGTTTCCATTGCGGTGAAAGGTATGGTCTCAGTCTTGAGTCGACCTTTCCATGTTTTGTTTGACTATGGAGCAAAGCATTCCTTCATTGCTTCGAGATTACTAGCTTCATTAGGTAGAATTGCAGACGCCCTATATCCACCTTATCACATCCATGGGCCAAGTGTCCACTTGTTCATTATTTCACTGATAGTCAGAGACTTACCAGTGTTGATTGGCGGTTACGAGATAATCACAAACTATCTGCTACTACAACTTGACGAGTTTGATTTGATTTTAGGCATGGATTGGTTGTCAACTCATCATGCCTTAGTTGATTGCTTTAGGAAGACGGTCATCTTCAAGATTCCATACTTAGTTTACTCTACCTTTGAGGATACGTTACATGACTCCAAAATGGTGTACATCTCAGTGTTGAGAGCTCAGAGACTTCTTGATCAGTGATGTGATTCATATTTAGCATTTGTTTGAGAGACATCCGATCATGAACTGATGACCCATGACATCAGAGTAGTGTCAGACTACCATGATGTGTTTCCTAATGATTTACCAGGTTTGCCACATGAGAGAGAGAGATAGAGAAATTGAGTCACAATGCTACCCGATAAACCGATCTTGATGGCTCCATTCTGCAGGGCACTAACTGAGTTGAGAGAGTTGAAGGTGCAGTTACAGGAATTACTTGACTTGGATTTTGTAAGATCGAGCACTTCACCTTAGGGTGCTCTAGTTCTTTTTGTCAGGAAGAAGGATGGATCCATGAGATTATGCATTGATTATAGACAAGTGAACAAGAGAATGGGAAAGAACTGTTATCCTTGATCATATACACGGATCTTCGGTGTTTACAAAGATCAATCTTTAATCTAGATACCATCAACTGAGGATTCGAGAATCAGATATTCCGAAAACAACATTCTGGACTTGATATGGGCACTATGAGTTTGTGGTGATGTCATTTGGTCTCTCAAATGCCCCTACAACATTCATGGATATGATGAACATGATTTTTTGTCCATACTTGGATAAGTTTGTGGTTGTGTTCATTGACAATGTGTTGATTTATTCTTGAAATGAATGGGATCATACGAATGATCTGAAGATAGTCCTGGACACACTTCGAGAGAACAAGTTGTATGCCAAGCTGAGCAAGTGTAACTTCTGGTTACCTCAGATATCACTCTTTGGGCATGCCATTTCTAGAGCATGCATCATAGTTGATCCTGTAAAGATTGAGGCATATGTCTTGGGAACAATCCAAGACAGTCACTCAGATTCGGAGCTTCCTTGGACTAGCAGGGTATGACAGACACTTCATCAATGGATTTTCTCGAACTGTTCTTCCTATGACATTGTTGAAATAGAAGGGGTTCCTTTTATCTGGGATGATTTATATGAGAAGGCATTCAGGACAATGAAGGAAAGAATGACTACTACGTCCATTCTTGCACTTCCTTCAGGCACTCAAGATTATGTAGTATACACAGATGCCTCAGGAGAATGTTTAGGAGTGATTCTAATGCAGCAAGGACACTTGATTGCATATGCATCATGTCAGGTGAGGTCCCATGAGAAGAATTACCCCACCCATGACTTGGAGTTGGTAGCGGTTTTCTTCGCCTTGAAGATCCGGCACTACTATCTCTATGTGGTGAATTTTGATATTTTTACGTATCAAAAGATACTGAAGTATATTTTTGATCAGAAGGAGCTGAATATGAGACATCGCAGGTGGCTTAAGCTACCGAAGGAATACAACCGCATGATCTCTTACCGTCCTAGTAAAGGAAATGTGGTGGCAGATGTGCTTAGAAGGAGATCTCTTTTTGAGGATACGACAAACTCGTTATACACATGGGATATGCTTTCAACTTTGACTAGTTGGCATCCTTAAGAGAGTGCATCCATATCTATTATCGTGACTCCAAAGTTCAACAGCTTATGGGATCGCATTGTAGAAGTCCAGAAGATATATCTTTGAATCAGATATAGATACATGCAAGCCGTTTAGGATGAATTTGATGTTTTATGGTAACGGAGTCCATATTGTGGAAGGTTGGCCGGGTCGTTGTGCCCCACAATGAACATTATGAAGAAACTGTTGGACATGCGATCCCACGATAAGCCACTATGCGATAAATGTTATTGCAAATATCATTCCCTGATCTGAAATGAAATTTGCATAATAGGTCCCTTAGTACAGTTAGGGTTATGTACCATGGTTGTATTGACATCATAAAGCTGTTGATTCAATTGATGAATCATATAGGCTGGTGCTTGGATGAATATCTAAAGAGTTAGATTGAGGACTCATCAAGCACCGTCAATTGATTGTCAAGATGTGATCTCCAGTCTGAGTGGGAGATGGCAATCCTATCTCTATAGGCTGATATCTGACCGACCTCTTGATGCAAGTCCTCTAGATAGGAAAAGAGATTCGGAGGTGTCAGATTAGTTAGGTCAAAGAGTTGACTTAATGAGATCGAGATAACCAAAGTCCTACATCGTATGCTATCGCGATATAGGCACACATCCTCTGACCGGAGACAGTTGTGTTACTATATGTCTAAGTATGTACATTTGGTAGACCGATAGGTTGATTGCCTAATCAAGGTCTATATACTAGAGAAATGGTGTGCATATAAGGGTATATGAGTAATACGATCTCTCAAAGAGATCATACAGGTTCACTTCTGAACCAAAAGACATGAGCTCCCTCATGAGATATCGGGATTGATAAATTCCATGCATGGTCGTCTCAGTTATGAAGCTTGACAAAATTTAGAGGTATGATATATGCTTTTGGAAAGCATATGATCGATACTAAATCCCAATGATCAAATGAGAATCTTAATGATAAAACCCTAAAGATGACAGTCTAAAAGAGATCTATAACTTCGGGTTTATTCAAGGTCTTCCAGTATGCAGGATGTACATGTATTGGGAATACCTGAGGGTGATGTGATCATAAACAATTGTATAACCATGACGCTTCTATTCCGAGGGAGTGATGAAACAGGTCTGGATTTTAGTGACTCCTCTCAGTGGAGAAGTAACTTGATCTTAGTCCAAGTGTTGGACATTGATCTGAATGAGATTCAGATGCAATGAGAAGATTAAGTTTACGGATTTGATTTAATCAAGCATCTATGGGAGGTCCGTAAGATCTGGATTTGAGATATGATCTCAATGTCCAAGTCACTATACGTGGAATAATACAATCGCCATATCCTTATCTCCAAGTATCTACGGAGAAAGCGCACTATTCTTGAAAGAGTTCAAGAATGATTCCTTTAATGAATTATGTATCCACACAATAAGATATTGATAATTAAATGATATTTAATTATCAAGAATAATATGAATGATATTCATATTATGAGAATGATTATCCAAGATAATTAAATGGGACTTAATTATCAGAGAAATGCAGAATGTAGATAGTACTATCCATTCTATCCATAATATCAATGTATATTATAAATATGATTTATAATATATTGGAGAGAGCACATTTGTAGATAATATATACTAGTTGATTTTTAATGTTAGTTGGATTCACATTAAGAAATTAATTGGAAATGTAATTTACATTTTTGTTTGGGTTGTGAATATGATTCACATTTTTTTCAATGGCATGATTGAAATATTCACTAATTAATTTGGAATTAATTTATTAAATATATTTACAATAAATATTGTTGCAAATAATTAAAATATAATGGAATTTTATCTCATAAAATAAAGAAGATAAAAACACACCTAATGGAGAGGTGGTGTCACCCAAGAATTATTCAAGGGTGACAACCCATCTTTTTAGGAGGAGGTTTTTATCCGCTTTATTATCTTGTGTTAATTAATTTTATTAAGTTCAATTATGTTGATGATAATACAACATATATTTAATTTAAATAAATTAATAAGTTGTTGCTTTATTAAACAACAATAACCATGGCCATTGATTAAAATCACAAATCAATCTAATCGTTGATTTTGTGTATCCCATGGATTGTGATCCATGGACTACCAAACTACTATATAAGAGAGGAAAACCCTAGCCCTTCAATACACACATTAAGTTGCTCTCTCTCCTTCTCTCATTCTCATGCCCCATCTCTCTCTAAGACTGGTCGTCCACTCTGAGTTCTTGAGAGAACTACAGTCGTCGCTACACCGTCGTGTTGTTGGATCTTCGTCTTCCTTGGTAGCTCTAGAACAAGTAGAAGATGTCATATTTCGTTGGACAAAATCAGGAGATTCAAGGCTTAGATCTTCATCATGGATTGCGGGAAGCACGCATCTCATCATCACACCCGCAAGTGCCATCTTCATGGATCGGACTTGAGTCAGGAGGATCTCATGCTTTAGAGATCAAGTGATCGCAACAAGACTTCAAGAGGTATTTCTAATACTTTGTGGTTAGATGAAACGATCCAAGAAATATTATTGGGATCATGTGGTTTCATCATATGATTTAAAAAATTTAAAATCCGTTGCACCGAGCAACCCTTGCGACTAGTCGCTCTGATCGCATTGGATGCGATCATCACGCTTTCATGATGCACTTAAGGATTTTTCCCATAACCTTCAAATGGTATCAGATCTAGGTTGGAGGTTTTGGGTACGATCCATAAACCTAAGAAGATTTGGGCTTGTTAGGGTTTCGTGAAAATTTTATTGCATTTCTATTTTCACAGCCATATTTTGTGATAATTTTCAGCCCTGTTTAAAATGTTTAAACCTAAAAATATCACTTGAATAATTTTTTCCATTAATTAAGAAAATCATGGGATTTGAGTTTGCGTGATTTGGAATCCGATAACTCTAGTTATGCTCATTTTATTGAACATATATCCACTATTTCGGGGATGGTGGTTAGTGATGTAATTAAAGAGTAAATTACGGGCCTAAATGCCTGGAAGTGCATAATTATCACTTAGGTTTTGTTTTAAATCAAATTGGCGAACAAAATAAATTTAGTTTGCATTAATTGTATTTAAATTGATCGAGTTATGTTGATTTTAGTGAGTAGGGGTCACTGCTATAAATTAACAAATTTGATTATGAACCTTGTGATTGTCATTCAAATAAATTAATGTAGATTAATTGTTAATTTTCTGAAATGATTATTTATAAATATTTGTGAAATATTTAAAGATGATTATTATTTCCTTGAATGACATTGTACTTACCAAAATAATAAGATAGTTGATCTTGATCACAATTGGTTAATATGAAATCACCAACAAACTTGTTTTCATGAAAAACTCCAGTTTATCCTATAATAGTTGTAGGACAACTTTTACATGCAAAACCTTTTTGCATGAATAGGATTGAGGATTTTTTTATCAAATCTCCTTATAATATTATCAAAATGGTTTTGATGAATATTATATGGTATAACTTCGGTTGAAAAACCGATGATCATCCCAAATACATGATAATTGATTTGACATTATCCTAACCCGAGGCGGATATGGTATCTAGTCGGGGAACGCTAGGATCCTAGGTTGCACCGTGTGTGGTCTGGCCCATTCCCGTCGGTACTGGTCAGGACAACGGGTAGGGAAGGGATAATGTTAGAAAGATCATGATGTATTTTTCTAATTATTAAAATCCAAATAATACATATTTTGAGATTATACCTCCATTCAAGTAACAAAAACAAGTTTGTTGGTTGATTAAATTGGATTAATAATTGATTTAATATGATTAAATAATTATGTCCAACTAAAAGCACTCTATTATGAACAGATGTGCATTTCCCTTGGAAGAATTAATTACATGAATAAGATTCATGGTAATTAATAAAAAAATTTGAATATGAGGTGGAGGATCACATAAGTGACATCCATGGTCCCGTCAAGGCGAAGGGTTTCGTCACCAGGGGCTGTATATAGGAGACGCCCGTCCGAAGTGACAGCTCCTCATACAAGTTCACATGAATCGGGCTTTTCTTCTTGAAAGAGTAAGGTCATATGCGTAGTGACCCCAGTATCGGTTCCTCATATTATCGGGGCGATATTGGATTGCGCATAGCGAGTATTAAGCATGTTGATAGTTGGTTCAATTAACAACGGGTCAACATCACTTTAGGGGTGGTGGGCTCGAGTGTTAAAGACCGAATTGGGAAATGCAAGTTGGACTTGCAAGGTGGAATGAGTTCCCTCTTCTTTTTATCTGAGTTACAGTTTCTCATATTATTGAGATGTAACAAGGATAAGAAAGGAGATCCCAGATCTTGCTGAGATATAATGGTAAGTATACCTCTTACATTGAAAGTGATTAAGGGAATGACTTTCAGTGTTGAAAAGGTAAGACAACTTTGATATAAAAATTCCTAAATCAAAGTATTTATGCAAATTTCTTATTTCAAATAATACTTCATTAAACCAACTCATTATTATACTCAATAAAAACCAGTAAAATGTCATGGATTGGATCCATGATCAAGATATTGTACTTGCAGTTGGACACATAGTGTATGTGGTTGCAATATGCAAATTTCCTTATAATGATGAGGAATGACAATTAAAATAGACGGCAAGACATCACCTTAGGCTTTGTATGTCTCTATAGTCTTGATCTCTCATCAAATGTACTTTGGAAGTGACATGTCGATGAAGATCATAATTGTCAAATAATCCCTATAAAACCTAAGAAGATAATTTGGCATACATATGTGCTCTCAACATTTAATCATGAATGGCATGGTTCTCTGCATTATGCAGAATGGCAGCTCTATAAGAGATGATGTATTCAAATTGTTTGAGTACCTGCCTGAACCAAAGTCTTTGGGTTAAGATGGATGTAGAAATGATGAGTGTCATCATTCTACTGTCTATACTCAAGTCATTCGTGAATCTTCATAGTATTCATATTATATGAATTAAAAGAATCATATATAAAAGTTGAAATACTCTTACGTTGAAATCTTTTGAGTTCAACATAAGAGAACATTTATCTTAATCAATACATCTTCTTTAATTCTCATAAAATAAATATTAACTCTAAAATGGAATAATAACATCCAAGAGTTCTGTAAACAATACCAAAAAAATTCTATTAAGGTCCATGAACAAATAGCTATTATTTATGCCGAAAGGAAATCTCTTGTTCAATTAGGCATCTCAATCCTTATTTTTTCTAGCACTAAAGTTTCTGAAGGATAAATGAGTGTATATCAATTTATTATGAAATTACAACGCATTGTGAGAACGATTTTGGTATTTGTAGATTTTGATATATAGAAAGAGTTTGCATAGTGTGATTTATTTGATTTACCTTTCCTAGCAGATGGCATCCTAATTACCGGTAGTTGTTGATCATAATCTAAGAGATTCTTTGTTATCTAATTTGTATACTCCACCTGTTAGAAAATGGAGAATATTCCAGAAAGATGAAGTGAGGAAATGTGAACATTTCTTGCTTAATATTGCATAAACAATTATACTTGGAAATTAAATTTGCATCAATTTGATATGCTAATTATTTAGTTAATTTTGAATTTTCAATTTAAAACAAGGAGGGGATTGGGTGTTGTGATGCCTCACTGATAAATAGTGAATTTCAAGGGTCGTACGATTTCACACGATGAAACCACAGTCGGTGTACTGACCGCTCCATAAATCCCCTAATTAATCAACAATTAACCTACAAATAAATCAAGCAATGAAATAAAAGTGTGGAACTAAAATTTTTTATAACTCTACAACAAAGGTATGTATAGGTGGAAGTATGTGTAGAGTGTCGAATACAGGGAGCAAACTAGATAGACGGTGCAATAATGCACGAATTTGTGTTCTTCTTCTTGGCTAAATGTTGTAGTATGGGTTTTTATTTTTGATTTTTTATTTGATTTTTCAATATGCAAATTTTTTTGTGTTTTATATTTATAAATAAAATTATAGTAATAATATATAAAGAATAATGACAGATATCTATAGATATCTAGATAATAAGAGAGAGATATATAACAGAAAATAGTTTTTGATTTTTAAAATAGGTCAAATAAATTTAAAATAAAGAAATTAAAATCTTTTTTGTGTTTTTACTTAATTTTGCCAATGTTTTTAGAAATTTTTAGAAATAAGAAAATGCAAGTAATAAGATAAAACAATCAATTCTATACTTGAAAAAAAAGGCAAATAGGACATTCAAAAAGTATTTCTAACAGCTCAAAAATAAAGTCCTAAAGTTATACCTATATTTTTCATAGATAGATGAGATTATATAAAAGAAAACAGGATTTCCCTTTAACACTATTTTAATTTTTAGTGATTTTTGCAATTTTTGAAGTGTTTTGAGTTTTTGGATACTAGACCGAATATCATTGAATGCCCTGTAAATATGATATAGATATTGATGAGGGCAAGCTACATTATTTTTTTGGTATTTTTCTGAGATGTAATGAATATAGTAAAAATAAAAGATAGCATGAAGGATGAAATGATATTTTTGACTTTTTGACTACTCAAACACCAAGATAAATATACAACAAAAATATCTGATATTAGAACAAACTCAGGGCACACAGACATATTTTTAGATTTTCAAATAGATTAAAGATACTCCAGAAATAAATTAATAACTCAAAATATTCTAGAAAATCTACATGCCACAAATCACAATAGCTTTTTGAAATTTGAATATAAGTTCGACCTCACTAATTATTACAACATATCCAAAAATGAGGAATTGATATCAAGTATTCAAAGAGTTATTAATGAAATAAGTCAAATCAGTATCATGAATTCGAAAATTCACCATTAATAATTTTATGATCATAATATTTTGAAATTTTGACATGATGTAGTTCTTTAAAGCATCTTTCTAACAAAAGAATCTCATAAAAACTAAGTTCAGATGAATGATGTGAGCATTTACGTGTAGAGGTACATATGAAAACATAACAACGAATCTGTAGTTAAAATGATACTCGAAAACTTCCTGAAATATGCCAAAAATGCAGGGGTATGGACGCAAAACTTGCCACTAATCTACATGGCATTCAGAGGTTCTTGGGTGGCTAGGGCACAGATGTAAAATATCAGAAGTAAAGAGGTGCCCGCATAAAATTTCTAACCCTTAAATGGATGGCTGACATCAAAAGGAGAGGGACATATCAAATGGCGGTTGCTATCCACCCCTCCCTTCTTCTTCTTCTTCATTTGGACAACAATAACAAGAATGTCAATCCAATAGCCGAAGGCGCGCGATGGCATGAAGCTCCGCGTGGAGGATGGTGGCACGAATGGAGGACGTTCTAACGGAAATCTACGATGAGAAATGAGAGCTCCAGCGTGTGCCCAGCTTGCATTACACACACAAAAATATATGGGTGTATGGATTCTTCTACAAAAAATGGTAGAAGGAGAAGGTCTCCAGCCATCATGTGTGGTCGGAGTTGGTCGAGGTTGCGTGAAGGGAGTACGAAGAAGTGGATGAAGGGTGTAGTGAGGTGGTTTGTCGCGACGAAAGATGATAAAGCAAATGGTAATGGTTAGTTTTACACTAAAAATATTAATAGCAAGAACAAATTAAAACTAAATTACCTCTACACTAGAACAAGAAAAACACAGCAAGTGGATGAATTCACCTGGGATGACACGCGCTCTAGCGAGCATAGTCGGTCTTGGCCTTGATTTCGGTGGGGAAGAGGCTTGACGGAGATAAATACCGTGGTACAATGAAGCTAGAACATCAAGGGATCACATTGATGGAAGGAGATCTCGTCGTGGCTCACACCCACAACCTCTTTGTCACAAAGGAAATGAGGAGCTAGAGAACATTTGCAACTATGGTGGATGATTTTAAGAAAATGAGAGTTGAGGATATTTTATTTGGTGGAGGAATGGAGGAGATGATGGCTATTGGGGGATGTCTCCACCAATGGGAGTGGATTATCTCAAAACTTTTGTCTTTTAGTGGTTGGCAAGTGGGTGACATGGACCAATGACAAAAAAGAGAGTGTTTCCCAATGAAAATATACTTGAAATAAATAATAGAAGACCTCAAAATAAACATTCAAATCATAAAACTTTTTCAAAATAATATTATCTAATAAATTGCAAAAGAAAATTTTGCAAAAGATGTAAATTTAAAACCTATTTTTTAAAGGTATAAAATACCCATTTTAGATTTTTATGATTTTTAGTTTGTTTTCTTGTTAATAATATAAGAAACTTGGAAATATTTTTGTTGACTTTTTATTTTATGAGATAAATAACTAAAAGCATTAAAGATAAAATACAAGCTAAATTGACTTGTATAAAGAATATCTATTTTGTATCTTTTTAATTTTATAATTTTTTGTTGATTTTATATTTTTAATAGAAATTAGAATATACAATTATCAAAATAAAATTGAAATCAACAGAAAAGGGGTTAAAATGGATATATAAAAACAAACAAAAAGGCATGAACTATTGTACAAATGGGTCCCAGAATTGACTTTTCACAAAAAAATCCCCGACCACTTTCAAAGTATTTTTAGAATTTAAAGGTTTTAAAGTTATGAATTTTAAAAGTGAACTTGGGTTAATTGGAGTTCGTATGCTCCATAAATAAATCTAGATTACATGCATATGGGAAAAAGTGAAGTTATTCCATTTATCTGTTATTCATGATGATATTTTTGTAATATTTTTATATATTTTTATTGAATTAATGCAAAAGAAATCGTTTAAGTCAGAGTTGTATAAAAATACTTACAAATGTTTGACGTTTGTGTATATTTGTGCGTATTTTTGTGCAATTATTGGCCCTATCCCTCCCTACTTTATTCCTTATCAACACATCAATTCTTGACTTGATTTCGGAGTTTAGGATCATAAAATATCTTTAATATTTTATTAATTTTATTTTCTTTTCTTTATTCTATAAATTTGACATTAAAATGGTATTTATACACAATAAATAGAATAAATAATGAATGATAATGTGTACAAATTAATGTTATTTACATGGATTAAAGTTTTTAAGGTCAAAATGATAGAATAAAGATGATGAAATGGAGATTCATGACTCGCCCTTCTAGGATGCCACATACAACAACATCCGAGGCTCCCAAGAATCTCTGATACTCAAGAAACTCTTCTCATGCAAACTAAGTACACATTCAATATAAGTAAATAAATGTATAATAAGATAATGACAATAAAATGAACCAAATGAAATACTATAGTCATTCTAAATCATAATATAATCAATGTCCACAAGAGATATATCATGCATACATTTAAAGAAGAAACAATATGCTCCTGAAAGTATGCCTCACTACATTGTCTCTCAAAGAAAAAATGGGAAACACAATAAATAAAAAAACTGCTAAGAAAGTAACAAACCCTTTTAGGTGCTAGTCTGGCCATGAAGATTAAATTGTTACGGCCTCAACTGATGTTGTTGCTCATGTGCTCGTGTTGGGTCCACACAAAAGGTGACATTTGAGAAACTGCTAAAAATTGACGCTAACATTACCAAAGAGGAAATAAAAGAGTGTAATCCCTCGACAATACACATACAATACGAAGCAAACCTCTAAAAGGTCAATTCAACTCACATTAGATTATAAGTTCTCCAGGTGTACCGTACTATTTAATTATTTTTAATACATCATAGGCTACCCAAGTTGACTATCAACTTGTAAAAAGTCCACGATGGTTTAGGACATGAGTCATGACACTTAGAACATTATTCTACGTATCACAAGACAAAAATGCATATGAGAGTCTTTATTTTTCTCTAGACTAGGAAATTGATCCACCCTTCTCGACCTTCTAACCTCATCCCAGAACTCCCCTCATTATGCTTGGTTATGGAAAATTAATTAATGTAACTAAATACCTACTAGTATCTAAGTACTAACTCCATTTGAAAGTGGAGTTCAAAGTACCAAGCATGTTACTTGGCATCAAACTTCGTCAAGTGGACACCAGAAAATAGCATCGAGCACCAAGTGCAACACGTCACTTAACAAACTCCATCAAGTGAACATCGGAAAACAACATCGAGCACCAAGTACAACATGTCACCCAACTCGTTGGTTGGGGACGCTACCATCTAAATTTCTAAACGTGGGCCTAAGGTATATATTATCACAACTCCAATTCATGTTCATCAAATTATCCCCTTTTCAGATCCGTTTACTTACCAACAACTTGATCCAACAATAAACAACTAACTCTCAGAAGAAGACTGCATTAAAAGTTCTATAAAGAAAGCATCTCACTGGTTTCCATTTACAAAATAAATTTTAGATAGCAACTATCCTAGTATATTCCTATACATGTACATTTAGCTGAAGAAAAGAACACAAAAGAACTACTAACTACTTTAGACTAGTATGAATATTATTGGTTGGTTGGTTAATGTCCTTGTGATGACTCACCATTGCATGTTGGGATTTAAGAAATCATAGGATAAAGATTAGCGAGCATTAAATAATAAATAAGAGAAAATTAAATAATTATGGTAATTTAACAAATCTTATCATAATATAAAAATTATTTTTCTTTTCATTACATTAATTCCTACTCCTACTCTACATCAGGGGTTAGTCCAAGTGATTTACCTCATCTATCATGAACTATGAAGTTATGGCTCTTGGATTGGATATTACGTTGATCTAATGAGCTTATGCCGCCACACATCATCTCAACCAATCATGCAATACTACCCATACAGTATTCTTTTATTTCATTATCCACGACATTCATGTCATCATCTTGTCAAACAGTGAAGCATGCTATCCTCGAGGTCCCGGTTGTGTAAAACAACATGATAATAACATTTAGCTATATGTACTAGCAGCTTTAAAATACATGCTATTGTGAACCATACATTATTAAACAACTCATACTTCATCATTGCATGATCACATCTTCAGTCAACTAATCCGTCTGATGGTAGCTGAGTACCATGTGTTGCAAATAACTTATTATGCACACTCAACATATCCGGGCAATCGTGTGCCACCTAAGTTTGGATTATCATATGGATTTCTTCTGACAAACCTCCATCTTACATGCATACTATAGGATCTACTCCAAGACATACCTAGCATAGGAAATTATTTATCATTGGGTTCTGTTTAAGCCATGTTATTTTACATGATACAATTCTGATCACAAACTTTTAGCTTGCTTACTCTATCCTGATATAGGTATAAATGCATACACAAATTCTTATATTTAATTTTATTAATATATAATATCAGAATACCTAACTTACCATACTTTGGAAAGCATACCATTTATATATATGCATCACCACACCAATTCAATTGTATCAAATATTTTAGTGTGAATCATTAATCAATTATCTCTAAATTTGTAAAATAAGCATGTTGGCATTCTTAGCAAGTTGAAGAACATAAAATCAAGAAATGTGATTAATCTAATATGAAAACCTAACAATAAAGTGGTATGATTTCGTTACCTAATTGTGATATATTTTGTATGCCATAACCTACTTCGATTTGTGTTCAAGTAGGATGATTAACAACTCGTGAAATGATCAAAATCTATTTTGAATCAGAATACAAAGAACAAATGAAGAACGCACAAAAGAACACGAAAAACATGGATTCACTTGGAATTTCAATAGAGATTCCCCCTATATTTGGTGATATTTGTAAGAAACTTTTGGCAACATTTTCTCTTATAACGAGTGATATTGGTAAAAAAATTCGGTAGAATAATTTTTATAAAAATAATATCTTGAGGAAAACAGAAATGAGACTTGAGATAAAGAATCAAAAAGGAAAATTTGATGCATAACCGATACAACTCACATCATGAGTAAGTGATGTGTGTGTTCACTGACTACCCAATCACCTGCACCCAAGTAGGACGTTATTCAGGTTTCTACATTATATAACAACACTATTAGCATACGACGATGAATCGGTGAGTCTCGTGGCATGGCGAGTGAAGCATGTTCACTGATGGCACATTCGCTTGCACCCAAACAAGGCTAATGCTTAGATTTCTTCCTTACATGGTAATACTAACATCGGAAAGGAAAAAGAACATGGAAATCTAGATCTATATAGATAAGGATAAAGAACGTGAAATCCTAGATCGATATAAACTTATTTACCTCATGCCTGAAGTCGTTGAAAAGAGGAACACATCGTCTTTGTTCTCCTCGTCTTGCTGGCAGTGATTCAGTAGTGCTTCTTCCTCCCTTTCTTACAACCTCTCAGCCCTAACCTTGGGATAGTGGTGGATTAAATGAAGTTGCATAGAATGAAGAGGTTGGGGGGAGGTATTTATATGTCCTTAACTCCTGAAAATCGTTGTTAGAATCCATGATTTTTCCAAAATCATGGTTTCCTCAATTATACTATGCATTCACATCCCTTGGTTTTTTTCAAGTTTATCATGAAGCTCATGGTTTCGCTAAGGCCACTTCATTATTGCTAATCATGATTAATTTGAATTAATCATGATTAATTATTTGACCGTGATTAACATCTACAATCCATGATTAACATTACTTAATCATGATTGGTAATCTTAATCATCATTAGTATCTTTAATCAATATTTCTTTGTACTAATGATGGTGACTAAGAGCACCATGATTGTGTTGCACTCGTCGACCTCATGTTTTGGTCCTTATTTGAAGTGTGATGTAATAAAAGTAGTATGTTTACATGGACATTTTATATAATGTTTATTTCTTTTTCATTGAACTGTTACATGATGTTTGTATTGTGTTATGTCTGATGGTAAAGGAAAATTTGATGCATAACCGATACAACTCACATCATGAGTAAGTCAGGTGTGTGTTCACTGACTACCACCTGCACCCAAGTAGGACGTTATTCAGGTTTCTACATTATATAACAACACTATTAGCATACAGCGAAGAATCGGCTAATCTCGTGGCATGGTGAGTGAAGCATGTTCACCGACGACATATTCGCTTGCATACAAATAAGACTAATGCTCAGATTTCTTCCTTACATTGTAATACTAACATCGGAAAGGAAAAAGAACATGGAATCCTAGATCTATATAGACAAGGATAAAAATCCTAAATCGATATAAACTTATTTACCTCATGCCTGAAGTCGTTGAGAAGAGGAACACATCGTCTTTGTTCTCCTCTTCTTGCTGGCAGTGATTCAGTAGTGCTTCTTCCCCCCTTTCTCCACTTCATACAACCTGTCAACCCTAACCTTGGGATAGTGGTGGATGAAATGAAGTTGTATAGGATGAATAGGTTGGGGGAGGTATTTATAGGTCCTTAACTCTTGAAAACTGTTGTTAGAATCAATGATTTTTTTCCAAAATCATGATTTCCTCAATTAAACTATGCATTCGCATCCCTTGGTTTTGTCCAAGTTTATTGTCATGGTTTCTCTAAGGTCACTTCATTATTGCTAATCATGATTAATTATTTGATTGCTATTAACATATACAATCCATGGTTAACATTACTTAATCATGATTAGTAAGCTTAATCATCATTAGTATCCTTAATCAATATTTATTCGTACTAATGATGGTGACTAAGAGCACCATGATTGTGTTGGACTCGTCAACCCCATGTTTTGGTCCTTAATTGAAGTGTGATGTAATAAAAGTAGTATGTTTATATGGACATTTTATATGATGTTTATTTCTTTTTCATTGAATAGTTACACGATGTTGGTATTGTGTTATGTCTAATGGTAAAGGAAATTTTGATGCATAACCGATGCAACTCACATCATGAGTAAGTGACGTGTGTATTCACTGACTACCCAATCGCCTACACCCAAGTACGATGTTATTCAGGTTTCTACATTATATAATAATAGTATTAGCATACGATGAAGAATCGGTTAGTCTCGTGGCATGGTGAGTGAAGCATGTTCACCGACGGCACATTCGCTTGCACCCAAACAAGGCTAATGCTCATATTTCTTCCTTACATAGTAATACTAACATCGGAAAGGAAAAAGAACATGGAATCCTATATCTATATAGACAAGGATAAAGAACGTGAAATCCTAGATCGATATAAACGTATTTACCTCATGCCTGAAGTCGTTGAGAAGAGGAACACATCATCTTTGTTCTCCACTTCTTGCTGGCAGTGATTCAGTAGTGCTTCTTCCTCCCTTCCTCCACTTCTTGCAACCTCTCAACCCTAATCTTGAGGTAGTGGTGGATGAAATGAAGTTGTATAGGATGAAGAGGTTGGGGGGGAGATATTTATAGGTCCTTAACTCCTGAAAACCATTGTTAGAATCCATGATTTTTTTCAAAAATCATGGTTTCCTCAATTATACTATGCATTCGCATCACATGGTTTTGTCCAAGTTTATCATGAAGCTCATGGTTTCGCTAAGGTCACTTCACTATTGCTAATCATGACTAATTAGAATTAATCATGATTAATTATTTGACTATGATTAACATCTACAATCCATGATCAATGTTACTTAATCATGAATAGTAAGCTTAATCAATTATTTGACACATAATTGTTAGGATTGAAGCCAAATTAGGATAAGGAATCCTAATGAGATTTAACACATGATCCTAATATTAGTTGAGTTGTATACTACTTATAGTCTTATTGGGAATATGGGGTTGTAACTTGGCTATATATAAAGGGGTGGAGCCATTGTCTCAGTGCCACCACAAGAATAATGTAACCCCTAGAGAAAAGGGGAGAGAGAGATGAGAGGAAGAGAGCGAGGGAGCATAGAGAGTTGTATTCGTTCTTCTTTTAGTGATCTTTCTTCTCCGGTTGTCGCGAGAGGTACCATCGTTATATTTGATTGTTCTTTCTTTCATATGCTTTCGTGGTGATGGTCGATTGTGTGGCTTGTATTCCCAACAACTGGTATCAAAGCAAAGTTGGTACCACTTCCATTCCCAACAACCGGTATCTGAGAGGTGACAATACCGACGGGTCGTGTCCCAACAATAATCTGGATAATTATTAGAATCAGGTTGGATTAACCCACGAGTCGGTAATAATGATGAGTCGAGATGTGTCATATGATCGAACAAATCAAGTACCCTCCTCGTGCACACACCCACGGATAATGCTGACCATAGATAGAAGGAGGTGTGGCTTTTCAGTGGTTAGGGAATACAAGACTAAGGGGGACGTTCGTAGAGGAATAAATGAAAGGGATAAGGATGGATAAGGAGAGATACGACATCGCTTTTGTTCTGTTAGAGAAAGAGGATAAGGAGGAACAATGAGGGATAAATTGTAGTTATTGCTATTTTCTGTTCGATAGGAAAAATGGGATAAGGAGGGGTAAGTGAGTTATGTTAAATAAGATTGTTAGACAAGTGGAAGTTATTTGTATTTTTTGACAAGAAAGACTTACAATGGAGTAATAATGAGAGAAACCTTATTCATCATTTTGACTCCGTGATCAAAATATTGACAGGACATGAAGGGAGAGGAATAAAAAAGGATATCACTCCTTATTCCTCGATTGAACAACCCCTAAAGAAAGAGCTATGTTTTAGGATTGGCAAAATGTGTTCAAAGGACAAGACTGTACTTTCTTTGAGACATGAGTAAAGTAGCTGATATTAAGCTCTTTTCTTCTTTATGGTGATGGCAAAAGGATTGCCCACATTCGGATCAAAGTTTACTTTTGAAAGTTGGACTTGCTATGATTAGCAGAATGGCCAACACCTTACTTTATGGAGCAGATTTGACCACTTCTGTGCCATTGCTGGGCAACACTCTTTAAATAATACGGGAGAGCCCCAAGTCAAATGGGGCCCAGAAACGAAACCATCAATTAAAGAATATATATGTATATGGCTGTGGTACTCCGGGCAACTCATAAAGTGAATGCAAGCATGTTCCTTTTGATCAGCAAACCATTCATTGGACAGCTATGTAGAGCTCGGATTCAAATCTTCCACGTTAAACTAAAGTGGAACAGGGGGTGGGTTCGATTTTGCGAGGAACAACAGGGAGGAGGTAACGGGAATGTAGAGAGAGAGAGAGAGAGGTGGGTGATGATGTGGATGGCCTCTGCATTGGCAGAGCCCCTCCATGTGGTCTGCCTGCGAGTAATGGAGGAGTATGAGCTGGATTTCATCTGCCTTTGCACCCACCACCTATTCCACCAATCCGATCATGGCCTCACTGTTTCCAACCTCATTCTCCCCTTTTCCTCCCATACATGTCTTCCTCTCTCTCCGTGAGTAAATCTCATGTGGGATCCAAGAATACTGCTTGATGTATTAACAAAAGTCTCTCGAACTGGATCCTCATCATGACATGGACTTTACATGATGTGAAGTTGCCGTGATTCCAAACTTGCTTCTTCTAGTTGAACAGTTCAAGGACGAAAATGCCATTCTGTTACATACATTCAGCCAGAAAGATGCTATGGTCAAAAACCTGCTCATTTTAGTGTAAGCAAACAGAATATGTGGGTAAAAAATTGTGACCACGACCATCTCACAGGGCACATTGGATTTTTGGCATATGAGGCGTTTTGGAAGACTTTGTGTGTAATTGGGAAACTATTGGAATTAAGGCTCTAATGGTGCACGACTCCTGTATCACTAATCCTTCAAGAGTTCAATGTGCTTGGAAAGGAAGGTGTGGCTTCAGGTCGCAGATCTTTTCACTGCAAGATTGGGGCATATTTGAGCAGATTGTTTTACGTCAATTATTTCCATGTTGCTTCGATTGTTCAATTTCCTGGATTTGCAGGTGTCTAGGTTTCTTTGTTGATTATGTATGTATTATGCTTGTATTATCTGATATATACAGATTCCATAAGCTTTTACCATTATGCGGACTCTATCTTTACTTTGATTCCATTAAATGCTTTTTTAAATACAATTCTTTATTATTCTTGTTATAAGTACATGAGTTTTTCAGATTAAACCTACAACGTAGAAATTGACGGGAGATGGGCGACAATATGCGCCGTCAATCTCTTTCGGATGACAATCCAATTCTTCGAAACAAAACATCCATAGATGTTGTAGGTTTATAACATCTTTTTACCTTTTTGTTGAGCTCATCAAGGAGAAGATTTTTTTTCTAGGAAGCCGCCTATTCCAAAGAGCTAATGGATAACTTCGATCATCCTATGATATAAGCTTACTTGTATGTGTCAGTATGTCTCCACCTTTGTCACATCCCAATAATATGAGAAAATGTAACTTTGCTAAAGGAAGCGGGAACTTTGTCCGTCCTACATGTCCAACTTGCATTTCTCTATTAGGTCTTTGGCATCCGAGCCCACCACCCCTAAGGTGATGTTGACTATTGTCAATTGAACCAACTGTCAATAGGAATAGTGCTCGTTATGCGCAATCCAATGCCGCCTCAATTTTATGTGAATGAACATTAGGATCACTATGCATTCAGCCTTACTCTTTCGAGAAGTAAAGATCTCGACACATGTATGCGTGTACGTCGGAACTAGGACTTCGAATAGGCATGTCCATCGTACAATCCATGACGACAGAACCCTTCGTCTTGACGAGAGATCATGGATTACATCGTATGATCCTCCATATCCTGTTCAAATTTTAATTATATTGAAAATCAGATTCATATGATTAATTCTTCCAGTAGAATTATAGTTCTATTAATAATCGACCATTTATTTTAATTGATTTAATCATCAATTAAATACAACCATTGTTGTTAAAGTATGCATAGAATTCGCATAGTACATACAATTTAATTTGCTTGATATTGATATATAGTATACACCCTCATATAGTACAAATTTATTATTCCAATAGGTTGTCAAAGTACGCATACTCATGTTACCCTTCCTCGAAACGGATCTAGGCAGGATGGATAAATAATGCTAACAGGGAGCGCTTCCTCGCATTGTATCAATTAGTTAACCCATTAGCATATCCACTGCCTAGACACCTTCACCCATTCAAGTTGAGACAACATAATTGGTACAAAATAAACTAAGAGGTTTTATCGATCTTTCGAGCGTATATGATACTATGTAATAATCACTTAGAAATTTAGGTATACTAAAATATTTATAATAGGTCTAAATTTCTAGTCATATCAAGCGAACATGATTTTGCATGTAAAAGTTGAACTACAAGTATTGCAGTTTGAACTGGGTTTTATCATGAAACATTAATTCAATGATGGTTGATGTTTATAAAATATTATTTAAATATATGAATCATCATTTAATTAAAGAAAATTTATAATTTTCATTATTAACAACGAATGGCAAACACTTTAAAAACGGTTCTTGCGGTGTCCAATCATTTTCCGACCCATCTCCACTAAATATAACATATCTAGGGCAAACAGAGTCGGAATTGCATGAAATAAATTCGAGTTGTTTGATTTTTTAAATCTTAACTTATTCAATCTATTTCATAACTGGAAGATAGTAGCAAAAATTCATTTAGTTACATATCTGAGTTTGCATGAAAAAAACAATAACATTGCGGGAACTTTTTTATTTTAAAATGACGCACATTGAAAGCCATCCTTTGGTAAATCTTTTGGGAATATATGACATTTATATATTCTGAAAATTCATTCAGACAATGCATAAATAGTATCTTTTCATATGAGCAAAAAAATCTATTCAAAAATTACATCTATGCAAAAAACAATAAGTTCTCTAATGTTGCCTTGTCTACACTTGTTAATTAAATCAAATTAATGATCAAATTAAATGTTTAAGTTCGTTACAGTTGGGTTAATGAGACTTTGTCAAAAATACCACTCCAATTAAGATTCAATTAAATACGAGTGGCAAATTTTTATTTTACCTGGGCAAGCCCAAGGTCAAACTCAAGGAGGGAGATTTCTCCTTAGGTGAATTTTAAGTGAATTCAGAGGTTAGATTTTCATAAGAATATTTTTGGTCGTTTTTAGAAATTTTTATGCAATTAAGGAAAGAAACAATGCAATTTAAGGTCAATTTTACAAGTGAAATTAGAAAGATGATCAAATAAAGTCCAAAAATTATGAAAATTAGCCAAAGTATGGAATATAATGAAATTGAGCTACTATAATTTTTTCGGAATTTTTCAACTCTAAATGAATTTATTATAAATAAAATATTAATTCAAAGTTATTTTTGCAAATTAATTTTAAGAAATACCAAAATACATTATTTCCAGCTATAAAAATTATCCTAGATAGATCTAAGTATAATGAATCCAAAAAAATTAATAAACCTAAAATTCTATGTGAATTGGATCCATTAAAAATCAATTAAGAAAATCACTGTTTAATTTATTCAGGCCTCGTGATGCATGTACATACAATGATTTTCGGGCATGATGTAGAATACTTGACCCTAAGTCCAATCTGATTTTATGGTGATTTTTGGAGCAACAAGTAATTTAATATGAATTAAAAGGCACACAGTGGGAAAAATATAAAAATTTCACCAATTTAATATTATTAAATTCCAAATGACTCACAAAATTAAGACAACGATCGCATATGATAGAGGACAAGTTGGTCTACAACATGCAATTTTTAGAATTTAAAAATGATTAAATATGACACCTAAATATGTGTGCAAAGATAGGGACAAAACTGGAAATACAGAAAATAAAAGTTCTGAAAAGAAAATATGCTGACAGTGATGTATATGCAATTACCTATAATGTTGTGGGAGTGGATGCAAATTTCCCACAAAATCACGTGCTCCTCGCGTGACGCACTTGGCAGGGACCAACTTGTAATTTCTGAAAATTGTAGGGTCTCTATGTAATTTACCCAGCCCTCACGTGGCAATCACGTCTGAGGCTAGGCTCGGGCGGCGGTCAAGGCTCGGTCAAAGGCTCGGATCGCTCAGGAGACTCGGATCAGCTTCGGGTCTGCTTCGTTGGCTCTGAGACTAGGGTCGTGGACGAGGCTCAGAGTCTCCACGTGGCGAATGCTGAGCTGCTAGATCAGAAGTGATCCAACAGCAGTAGAGGTTGGAAACGTGACGCGATCGAGGACCGTTAGATCTGGATGATTCAACGGTATCGAGAGTTGCGGCTGATGGCGACGTGGCAGGGTTGCGACCGTAGGATCCCCCTGATCCAACGGTAGAAGGCTGAAGGAGACGCGGCGCAATCAAAACCGTCGGATCGAGGTGATCCGATGGTAGTTGTACTTCGTGTTCCTCCGGTCCGCCGCCTCCTGCGGCGGACTTGGCGGGGCTCCGGTGATAGGCAGCTCGCTCCGCCTCCTTCGCCAATGGTTGATGAAGCTCACCGATAGCTCCTGAGATGCTCAGATTGATCGTGGGAGTGTCGGGGAGCTACCGGAGGTCCTGGATGAGGCTGGCGGGATCTGAATGCCGGTGGCAACGGAGCTCGATGCAGCTCCGATGGAGATTCCATCCAATGAAGAGAATGGCACTTGCAGGGTTAGTCTGTGCAAGGAAGCAAGTGCATCGTGTTCGTGGGAGGTGCGCGAGTGTGGTGAGGCCTGAGGCGTGTAGAAGTGACGGTCGGAGGTGGTATTCCGCCGTGACCGGCGAAGCTGTGATCGGAGTGAAGTGCGACGAGTCGTCGGGGCGAACGAAGGAGTGCGCGAAGATCGAAGCTTCAAGGTGAAGCTCGGAGGATGTTTGATGGATGTTGAACTTGATCGTAGAAGCGGAATAAAATCAGAGAAAAACGCGAGGAAAGGAGGTAGAGATGGATAAGGTGATGGAGGGGTCTACCTAGGGTCAGAAGCTCGGAGAAGAGCTTCATGGTCTTCGCTCAAGGGTCGGTAGCGTCCCGAGCTCGTGCAGCGCCGTGGAGAAGCTGTGACACGGTGGAGGTGTGCCGCAGATCTCGTCGGAGGTAGTCAACTGCCTTCGCTCAATGTCGTTCCAAATCGCTGTCACTGATGAGGAGAGTAGAGCTCGGGGGTGCCTCATGTACTGGCGGATGGGGTGGACGTTGGCTGGAGGAGGGGTATTTATAGGGATACGGTGGAGGTATAGGCGATGGAGGGCGTGATTTGAGTGGGGTTTGTGGAGCGAAAGAGAGGGATTCGTGGCGTGCGTGATGGCCGGCGAGGATGAGGGGGTATGGGCTTCATTGTGGGATGATTAACTTGTGGAGAAGGCAGCGGTTTGGTGATGAAAATAGAAAGGAGCGGCGAGTTGAGGAGGTGGTGACGTCGTGGGTAAGGCATTTTCAGAGGTAGAAGACGAGCTCTGGGCCGTTGGATCTAGCGATCCAATGGCTCAGAGCGGGGCGTTAAGGAGCGGTTAAGATTAAATCCCAGCAGCACCATCGAAGGGCGATGGATGCGACACGTGGCAGGCGTAGGTGAGGACGGAGATGAACAGTCGTGGTTGAATCAGAAGTAAGGATCGGAGGGTTATGATCTCACGGGAATCGATAGCGGGGATGCGATCGATGGATGAAGGATCGAGAGGCGCAGCTAGTGCCACGTGGAGCACTGCGGTCGAGGCAAGGGTTAACGATGGAGATAGAATCAAAGGTGAGGATCGGAGGGTTGAGGATGGAGCATGGCAGACGGTGTGGATTTGGAGAGAAGGAGAGCAATCGGACGGTGATGGAGTGCGCTACGTGGCGCAAGGGGGTGAAGGCGCTGGTGAATGGCTTGGATTAGATCAGGGTCTTGATCGGATGGCTGCAAGGTGATGCGGTATGAAGGGCCCTGATCTGAGGATGGTGAGGATGATCGGACGACCCAGAGGCGTGGCGCGTGACGGGCGGGTGAGTAGGCCGCATGGCGCAATCAGAAGGCACCATGTGGCTTAATCTGGATGGCTGGAAAAAGAAAGTGAGAAAAGGGGGGAAGATGGCCGAATTTGGAAAAACTCAAAACATGAAAGTTGTAGATCTCGATGAGATATACAAGTTTCATTCATGTTGATCAAACGGAAATGAGGTCAAATAACGTACTAAATACAAGGGTACAGATGTATATACATATAAAGTAAAATAAGGTCCCAAAACCCAAGTTTTACATACGAGCTCCGATTGAAATAAAATTGGTCTCATTTTAAAGGTCTCTGAATGTGTATTAATTTAAAATGAGTAGACCTAGGTCGGAGGTTGTATGAAAGAGATATATGTATTCTAATGTTTAAGGTCTTCATCTGGGTTTGGGGTTTTATTGGGTAATTATTCGGGTTAGAAATTTTTGGTATTTTCCTTGTATTATCAGTAAGTAATATATATAGTATAGAGTTGATTTTATTGTATTTGGAGTTAGTATAAAATACATACAAATAGGTGAAATACAGGTGAATATTTACAAGTGATTTGGGATTCTTATTTAATGCTAAAATGCAGATATTACTTATGCATGCATGAATGCTAGTTATGCAATATAAGTGGAAATATGCATCTAATTACTCGGGAACAAAGCTCTATTCTCAACTTTGAGAGTGATGAATCACAGATTCATCATTCTCGCGCATCTGTTATCCAAAACCTTATACCCTTAGGTTTGGATCTAATCGAAGTCCTTTGATCGAGGCTCTGGTACCACTTGGAGGCAAGGGTTAGTGCCTCACACATCACGGAAGCGTGAAGATTGCATCATATGATATCTAGGTTGACTATCCATACTAGTCCAAAGGGGCAACGAAAATTAAAAATTTTATTTCAATGAGATCACATGACATGGAAACCATTCCCATGTCGTTTCATCTAGATCAAAAATTAGCATTAAGATTACCACTTGGAGCATGATTGCGATCCACATGCCTCTAAACGAAGAGACATCATGTCTCAAGTTCGATCCAACAAAGAGAGCACTTGCGGATGTATGGATGAGATGTGATCTTCTCACAATCTAATTGACGATCTGAGCGTGAAACTTCTCGATTTCATCTCAAGAAATCCATTATATTCTTCACGAACATGAATCATCAAAAAAGATGTAGATCCACGAGCACTTGATATAGTAGCACAATGGCGGCGTAAAAATGGCGGCGATCTCTCAAGTTGTTGGGTGGACAACCACCAAGAGTAGAGAGAGACCTTGGACGTATGGAGAGAGAAAGAGAGAAAATTATTTCTTCAACTTGTTGTCTATCGAGAAAATCCCTAGGGTTGGCTCTTCTTTTTTACAAAATTAGTTGGCTAGGATGCACTCCTAATTCAAATCAATGGTATATATTTTGTTGCAACAATCTGCAACAAAATTAATTAATATAAAAAATTAGTTGAAAATACACTTCAATATATTTAATTTCAATTAAATGAATCAATTTCTATGAATATAGGAGTAGAGAGTCACCTTCAATATAAGGGGAAAGGAGATAGCATTCTTCCTCTTTAGGAGTGATGAACGTCCAAACCAAATTGGAGAGAGATTTTCTCTCTCCAATTGTCATTAAATGTAATCTCATTGCATTTAATCTTTATTCATAGAATTTTTTGTCTACAAAATATCACTAAATAATTTGCAAGTTATTTGTGATAATCACAAACAAGCCACTGATTAATCATGAATCATATCCATCCATCTAACATTAAATGTACATCATATTTACACTTAGTTTAACAATGTGAACTTGATTCACATTTTAATTGTATAACGCAAATCTAATTGGCATTAAACTATAAATTGTAAATCATTTTTACAATTAAATCTCTCTTATAATATTATGAATTGTATTTACTATATTTATAATTATTGTAGATAGTGATATCTGTATTAATCATATCTATGACAACTAAATCTAATTTAATTATCTTCAATACCTTTCTACATAGATTCAAATAATATGAATCATGTCCATGCTATTAATGATAATTAAATCATATTTAATTACGATTTCCAATGTTCAGATATTTGTCAACAATAGAATTATTCTCAAAATCTTTCAAGAACAATGTGCTTTCTCTGCAGATACTTGGGGATAAGGATAGGAAGACTATATACACCAGGTATAATGACTTGGATACTGAGATCTTATCCCATATCCAGATCTAGAGGACCATTCAAAGATGTCTGATCAAGACATACATAATATCTAATCTTCTCATTATATTTGAATCATATTCAGATCAATGTCCAACATTTGGACTAAGATTAGATAAGTAATCCATTGAGTGGAGTCGCTAAAATTCAAACATGTTTCATCACTCCCTTGGAATGGAAGTGTCATGGTTATACAATCGTTTAAGATCACATCACCCTCGTGTATTCCTAATACCCGTACATCTTTCATACTGAAAAACCTAGGATAAATCCGAAGTTCTGAGCACATTTGAACTGTCTTCTTTAGGGTTTATAGTTAAGTTTCCCATTCGATCATTAGGAGTTGGTATCAATTATATGCTTTCCAAAAGCATATATCATACCTACAAATCTTTTCATATTTCCAAAGTAAGATGGCTATCGATGGAATTTATATGTTCCAAATATCTCATGAATGAGTTCATGTCTTTCGGTTCAGATAACAAACTTGTATGATCTCTTTGAGAAATCATATTACTCATATGCCCTCTTATGCACACCACTTTGTTGATGTATAAACCTTGGTTAGGTCATCAACCTAATGTTATGCGTAATCTATATGCTTAGACATATAGTAACACATCGGTCGCTGGCCGTAGGATGTGTACATGTATCGTGACAACATATGATATAGATCTTGGTTATCTCGATCTTGTTAAGTCAACTTTTTTACCTAACTTATCAGACACCTATGAATCTCTATTCTATGCAGAGAACCTACATCAAGAGGCCGGTCAGATGCTAGCCTTTGGGTAAGAATTGTTATCTCCTTCTCATGCTAGAGATCCATTCTTGATAATCACTTGATGGTGCAACTGAATTCTCAATCTAACTCTTTAAATATTCAACCCTACACTAGCCTCTATGATCCAACCTTTGGATTAACAGTTGTATGATATCAAGATGGTCATGGTACATAAGCTTAATTATACTAAGGGACCTATAATGCAAATAAATTATTCTAAATTTTATATTAGAGAATGATCTGAAATAACCTTTATTGCATAATAGCTCACCATGGACTCACATGTCCAACAAACTTATCATAAGTCGTTATGGTCATTTTATGCCAGACGATTTTTTAACAGCTGGTAGACTCTATGAATTAAAATGCATGGATGTGTGATAAATGTTAATACCACTAATGATAATTAACCTCCTAAAAAATTAAGAGAGGATGGAGATCATTTAACTATAATCTAGCATCGAAGACTTAGACATTAATCTATTGATAGGATCAATAGACACATAAAGGACAGACCTTTGGATTTTCTAGAAATTTGTGATTTACCGACCTATAAGCATTATATTCGAGGTAAAATATCCGAGAACCCTTCTCCAAGAAATGTGAAAAGTGCCACTATATAGTTGACAAAATACATACATACATACATATATATATATATGATCCTTATAATATGGTGACTCATAATGAACATCAATACTACATGGCATTTATCGATAACCATTCAAAGCATGATTTTTTATAATGAAGCATTAGTGGATCATGTCATGGATAGAAGGACGCTAGCAATGAATTCTTGAATATACTCCATGTTCAAGAATGGTGTATGGATGTCACGACCTCAATTCCGGGTCGACGGATCCTCCCATATCTGGATCTGGTTACTCAGTAATAATTTATCCAGCAATCACAACTAACATTCAGAAATAAACTACAAATATAAATACTTAGCAAGAAGTATTTAATACTTTTCCATTCACAAAATAAAGTTTACATGATCCATTATCCCACTACAACCATTTACATGTACAACAGCTGAAAGGAAATGCACAGAAATATTACTAACTACCTTAAAGAGTAAAGCTAATGTGGCTGACTGGATGGCTAAAGTCCTTGCGATGACTCACCGACACCTGTTGGGTTTTACATAAATCATAGGATAACAATTAGCGAGTGCTAAGCAACGAAGAAGGGAAAAGCAACAATTGTGTAATTTTACAAAACTTGTCACAAAAATTTAATTCCATTTCATTAGTTTAAGTCATATTCCTTTCTATTCTACATCAGGATTAGTCCAGCGAATTATCTCACCACTATATGGACTCTAAAGTCGTGGACACTTCGAGATTGGAGATTGCGTTGATCCGATAAGCTTATGCCGATGCACGTCGCGTCAACCAATCCTCCAATACTTCCCTGACAATTTCCTTTTCTTTTATTAACCAGGGTCTCAAACCCTCAGTCTGGCAAACAAAGGAGCACACCATCCTCAAGGACTCAGTTGCTTAAAACCTCAGGCTAAAATTTAATCATATAACCTAGTGGCTTTAAAAACATGTTATCGTGACACAACCGATATCCAACTACCCGTGCCTCCATATGGCACAACTACATCTTCCGTCGTTCAACTCAAAGATATTGTCTCTCGATACCATGCATTGCAAATCATTCATTTCGTGCGCATTTATCATAGCAGGCAACCGTGTACTACCTAGGTAGGATAACGTCAATACAGGTTCCTTCCGACAAACCTATAGGTTGCATGCCTGACATGTAGTTCTACTCCAATTCATTTATGACGTATGACACGATCCTTTTCAGGATCCAACTTAAAACAAATCAAATCCCGTGATGTAATTCTTTCGTTAAGTCTTTGATTTGTATAATCATCAACACTTAGTATAGACTCACATATATATATTATTCATATGCATATATACTCGTATTTATACTTATTTTTATTTCCTAAACCCAAACTTTCCAAGCCACTGCATCAATTTGATGCTTAAACCTTATTTTAGTGGGAATCACAAAGCAACTTTTTCAGATTTTCTCAAAAATAGATGAACTTAGGATTCTTCGTAGCAAAGAACATAAAATCAAGAATTTCAATAATCTCGTATGAAAACTCAACAACACAAAAGAAGGATTTTGTTACCTAATCGAGATCTCTCTCACGTATGCAATATTTTATCGTGATTCATTTTCAGGAAGGATGATTTACGGCTCCTGAAACGATCGAATTTCATTTTCATATCAAAATACTAAGAGCGTACCAATAATGTGAAGAACGAACGAAGAACATGAAGAATGCGAAGAACATATTTTTCTCTTAAAATTTTAGTAGAGCCTCCCATTATACAGAGTAATATTTTTAGAAAAAACTCGACAGAATTTTCACTTATATCAGGGCATATTTCTAGGAAGATTTCGATAGAGTTTCCGCTTGTATCGGGACATATTTCTAGAAAAAATCGACAGAGTTTCCCCTTATATAGGGACATTTTTAAAAGAAAAATGAAAAGAATTTCTTATATAAAATTGTTGAGAGGAAAACAACAATGAAACTGAAAGGATATAATCAATCAACAAGAGATGGAGAATCGGTAGACACCACGTGTCTTAGGTGAGTGAATGTGTGAAAAATCACAGGGTTCACTGACGTGCGTAGCCGCTCACACCTAAGTAGGGTATACATAGATTTCTCCATCAAAATAACTATAAAAGCGGAAAGGAAAGAATAGAACCATAAGCGATGGAGAATTGGTAGACACCACGCGTGAAAGTGTGATGAATCACAAGGTTCACTGACGTGCATAGTCGCTTGCACCTAAGTAAGGTGTTATACAAATTTCTCCTCAAATCACAACAGAAAATGAATTGGAAAGAAGATTAATCAAAAACCAAACTGGAAAAAGAACATGAATCAAAGCGAAGCCTACTAGAAGAGTATCGTACCTTTCTCCTCGTCGTTCTCCCGATAGCTCTTCACTAGCACTCCTTCCCCGCCTCCCACTCCTCCTCCCGACCTCTCAACCCTGGCCCTTGGGGTGGTGGTGGTAGTAGAAATCATGGAGAATGAATGGGTGGGAGGGTATTTATAGGCTTCAGAAAATCGCTAACCATGGTTAATAAACCATGGTTTAGTCCTTAACTGTGGTTAGCGACCTATGGTTTTGGCCCATGATTTTGGTCAATGCTTATCCAAAACTTAGGCTTAAGTTAGAACAATCCAGAAGATTGATTCGCTAATGATGCTTAATTAGCACTAATCGTGATTAGCTTTTACTAATCGCAATTTAATCTTCACGACTTACACAACTTTTACTAACTATTGATTAATATTCGCTAATGGTCATTAATGATCCCCAATTCTTATTAGTTTCTTTAATCATGTTTAATTAGATTTAATGACAGTCATTACAGGTTAATGACGTCCTAAAACCCCTTACTTCTCTTTCTTCCGAAAATCATAATAAATCAAGACAAATTCTGATTCACATGAAACAAATTCAGTTGGTTTCCTCTTGACGAGTCGGATCTTATAATATAGCTCCAAGAGACGACCAAGTTCAAGGCTTTACAATTATAACAACCTTAAAGAAAATCCCGTCCTCGAGACTAGAAAAGTAGGCATAACAACCTTAAAGAGAATTGAAACCATAACAATCTTAAAGAGAATGAACATCAATTCATTTACAATAAAGATATACACAGTATACAATGTTATCATTCAAACAATTAGGGGTAATTTTCTCTCATTTCTACCTCGGGTTCCCATATGGCTTCTTCAAACTCTTGGTTGTGTCGCAACACTTTAACTAAAGGTACCTCTTTATTCCTCAACTTTTTGATATCCTTGTCTAGTATTTGCACATTTCAAGGTATATCAAGACTGGCTCAACATGAAGATCATCATAGCTTATCCTATACTCAGGATCCTTAATATACTTTCTTAGATTTGATACATGAAAAATATCATGTATTGTCGAAAGATGTTGAGGAAGTGCAAGTCTATATGCAACTTTTCCAATCCGTTGAATAATTTCAAAGGGACTCACGAACTTGGGCGCTAGCTTCCCACGCCAACCAAACCTCTGAACTCCCTTCATAGGTGATACTTTGAGGAATACAAAGTCACCTACCTTAAACTCAACGTCTCTTCGCCTGGTATCACTATAGCTTTTTTGGCGACTCTGAGCAGTTATTAGTCTTTTTCGAGCAAGCCCTATAGCTTCCCGTGTCTCCTGAGTCTATCTAAATTGTAAAGGTTCTTTATCCCTACCTCCTGCCAACATAAATGAGTAGTACATCTTTGTCCATATAGTGCTTCAAACGGTGCCATGCCAATACTTGCATGGTAACTATTGTTGCACGTGAATTCTGCAAGAGGCAAATGTTTAATCCATGATCCTTTCCATTCTAAGGCACATGTTCGTATCATATCCTCTAAAGTCCGAATTGTATGTTCCGATTGACCATCAGTTTGTGGATGATATGTCGTGCTCAAGCATAGCGGTGTGCATAAGTCTTTCATGAAGTTCTCCCAATAGTGTGAGGTGGATCGTGAATCTCGAGCAGAAACTACCTCCTTTGGAATGCCATGGAGACGGATCACATGTGTAATATATAACTCATCAAGCTAGCCTGGAGTGGAGGATAAGTTTATTGAAATAAAATGTTCTACCTTGGTCAGACGATCTATTATAACCCATATATTATCTTTACCACCAGTCGTCTGAGGTAAGCAAGTAACGAAGTCCATGAAAATTCTTTCTCATTTCCATTCAGGTACAGGGAGAGGTTGCAACAATCCTGGTGGCTTTTGGTGTGAAGCCTTTACCTGTTGGCAAGTGAACCATGAATTCACAAACTCAGCAACATCCTTCTTCAATCTCGGCCACCAAAAGTGTGAACGAAGATCCTTATACATCTTCGTAATTCCTGGATGAATAGTGTTGGACATGTGAGCCATGGGCGAACCATTCCTACAATAAATGTTATTGTAATTTTTGATATATCAATCAATTTTATTGGTTTATTTCACTCCCTATCTGAAATTAAGTGAATGAATGCACTATAAGGTCCTTCTGTACAAATAAGGTTATGTACCATGGTTGTCTTGACATCATAACGTTGTTGATTCAATTGTTGCATCATAGAGGCTGGTGCTTGGATGAATATCGAAAGAGTTAGATTGAGGACTCATCAAGCATCGTCGTCATCAAGATGTGATCTCCAGCTTGAGTGGGAGATGGCAATCCTATCTCTAAAGGTTGATATCTGACCGACCTCTTGATGGAGGTCCTCTGCATAGGAATAGAGATTCGGAGGTGTCAGATTAGTTAGGTCAAAGAGTTGACTTAACGAGGTCGAGATAACCAAAGTCCTACATTGTATGCTGTCACGATATAGGCACACATCCTCTGACCGGAGACAGATGTGTTACTGTATGTCTGAGTATGTACATTTGGTAGACCAATAAGTTGATGACCTAATCAAGGTCTATATACTGGTGAGCTGGTGTGCATATAAAGGCACATGAGTAATACGATCTCTCAAAGGGATCATGCAGGTTCACTTCTGAACGGAAGACATGAGCTCCCTCTTGAGATATTGGGATCGATAAATTCCATGCATGGTCGTCTAGCTTATGAAGCTTGACAGAATTTAGAGGTATGATATATGCTTTTGGACGCTGATCAGGACACTCTGGTATCCGGAAAAGATCGATACCAAATCCCAATAATCAAATTAGAATCTTAATGATAAAACCCTGAAGGTAATAGTTAAAAAGAGATCTATAACTTCGGGTTTATTCAAGGTCTTCCAGTATGCAGGATGTACAGGTATTGGGAATACCTGAGGGTGATGTGATCATAAATGATTGTATAACCATGATGCTTCCATTCCGAGGGAGTGATGAAATAGGTCTGGATTTGAGTGACTCCTCCCAGTAGAGAAGTAACTTGATCTTAGTCCAAGTGTTGGACATTGATCTGAATAAGATTCAGATACAATGAGAAGATTAAGTTTACGGACTTGATTTAATCAAGCATTTATGAGAGGTACGTAAGATCTGGATTTGAGATATGATCTCAATTTCCAAATCACTATACGTGGAACAATACAATCGCCCTGTCCTTATCTCCAAGTATCTGCGGAGAAAGCACACTATTCTTGAAAGAGTTCAAGAATAATTCCTTTGATGAATTATGTATCCAAGCAACAAGATGATGATAATTAAATGAGATTTAATTATCAATAATAATATGAATAAGATTCATATTATGAGAATGATTATCCAAGATAATTAAATGAGATTTTATTATCAGGGAAATGCAAATTGTGGATAGTAATATTCATGCTATCCATAATATCAATGTATATTATAAATATGATGTATAATATATTAGAGAGAGCACATTTGTAAATAATATTTATTAATTGATTGTTAATGTGAATTGGATTCACATTAAGCAATTAATTGGAAATGTAATTTATATTTTTGTTTGGGTTCTGAATGTGATTCACAATTTTTCAATGGCATGATTGAAATATTCATTAATTAATTTGGAATAGATTTAGTGAATATATTTGTAATAAATGTTGTTGCAAATAATTAAGAGATAATGAGATAATATAAAAAGAAGATAAAATCCCCAAATAAAAGGGTGGCGTCGCCCTTGAATTGGTCATGGGTGACGCCCCCCTTTTTAGGAGAGGATTATTATCCATTTTTTTATTATCTTGTGATAATTAATTTTATTGAGTTAAATTATGTCGATGATAATGCAACATATATTTAATTTAATATAAATTAATAAGTTGTTGTTTTAAACAACAATGATCATGGCCATTGATTAAAAACACAAATCAATCTAACCATTGATTTTGTGTATCCCATGGATTGTGATCCATGGACTCCCAAACTAATATATAAGAAGGGGCAGCCCTAGCCCTTGAATACACACGTCTACTCTCTCTCTCTATCCTCATTCTCATGTCATCTCTCTCTCTAAGGATGGTCGTTCACCTTAAGTTCGAGAGAATTGCAATTGTAGTTACGTCGTCGTGTTGTCGCCTCGATTGCTCGTGGTTGTCGGTCTTCCTTGGAGCTTCTTCCACAATAAGGAGACTTCGGATTTCATTGGACGAAATCAGCAGATTCAAGACTTGTATCTTCATCGTGGATTGCGGGAAGCACGCGTCTTATCATTGCGCCTGCAAGTGCCATCTTCGTGGATCGAACTTGAGTCAGGAGGATCTCTTGCTTTAGAGATCAAGTGATCGCAACCACGCTTCAAGAGGTATTTCTAATACTTTGTGGTTAAATAAAATGATCCAAGAAATGTTCTTGGGATCATGTGGTTTCATCATATGATTTAAAAAAAATTTAAATTTCGCTGCACCGAGCCACTAGTGCAACTAGTCGCTCCGATCGCATTAAATGCAATCATCATGCTTCTGTGATGCGCTTAAGGATTTTGCATATCCTTCAAGTGTTATCAGAGCCAGGTTGGAGGTTTTGGATACGATCCATAAACCTAAGAAAATTTGGGCTCGTTAGGGTTCGTGAAAATTTTATTGCATTCCTATTTTCGCAGTCCTGTTTTGTGATAATTTTCGGCCCTGTTTAGATGTTTAAACCTAAAAATATCACATGGATAATGTTCTACATTAAACATGGAAAATGTGAAATTTTAGTTTGCGTAATTTGGATTTTGTTTTCTCATGATATAATCATTTTATTGAACATATATCCATTGTTTTGTGGATGGTGGTTAGTGACGTAATTGAGGAGTAAATTAGAGGTCCTAAACACCTGAAAATGCATAATTATCACTTGAATTCTGTTTTAAATCAAATTAGCAAACTAAATAAATTTAGTTTGCATTAATTGGATTTAAATTGATCGCGTTATGTTGATTTTAGTGAGTAGGGGTCACTGCTGGAAATTAACAAACTTGATCATGAACCTTGTGATAGTCATTCAACTAAATTGATGAAAATTAATTGTTAATTTTCTGAAATGATTATTGATAAATATTTGTGAAATATTTAAAGATAATAATTATTTCCTTGACTGACATTGTATTAACCAAAATGATAAGATAGTTGATCTTGATCATAATTGGTTGATATGTAATCACCAACAAACATTATTTTCATGCAAACCTCTAGTTTATCCTACAGTAGTTGTAGGACAACAATTACATGCAAGATCCTCTTGCTTGAATAGGATTGGGGATATGTTTTGCAAATCTCCTTATGATATTATCAAAATGGTTTTGATGAATATTATATGGTATAACTTCGGTTGAAAAACCGATGAACATCTCAAGTACAAAGTGATTGACTCGGCATTCTTTTTTCCCGAGGCGGATATGGTGCCCAGTCGGGGAGCGTTGGGGTAGCAGGATGCACCGTGTGTGGTCTGTCTCACACCCGTCAGTACTGGCCATGACAGCGGGTAGGGAACGAATGATGCTTGAGAGATCATGATGTATTTTTCTAATTATTAAAATTTGAATAATAGTAACAAAACAAGTTTGTTGGTTGATTAAATTAGATTAATAATTGATTTAATATGATTAAATTAAATTATGTCCAATTAGAAGCACTCTATTATGAATAGATGTGCATTTCCCTTGGAAAAATTAATTACATGAATAGGATTCATAGTAATTAATTAAAATTTGAATATGAGGTGGAGGATCACATAAGTGAAATCCATGGTCTCCCATCAAGGTGAAGGGTTTCGTTGCCAGGAGTTGTACATAGGAGACGCATGTCTGAAGTGACAGCTCCTCATACAAGTTCACCTGAATCGGGCCTTTTGCTTCTCGAAAGAGTAAGGTCGTATGTTAGTGACCACAATATCGGTTCCTCATATTATTGGGGTGATATTGGATTGCGCATTGCAAGTATTAAGTATGTTGACGGTTGATTCAATTAGCAACGATTCAACATCATCTTAGGGGTGGTGGGCTTGGGTGTTCAAGACCGAATTAGGAAATGCAAGTTGGACTTCCAAAGTGGAATGAGTTCCCACTTCTTTTTATCTAAGTTACAGTTTCTCATATTATTGGGATGTAACAAGGATAAGAAAGGAGATCCCAGATCTTACTAGAGATATAGAGGCAAGCATATCTCTTACTTTGAAAGTGATTAAGGGAATGAACTTTCAAAGTCGACATGGCAAGACTAATTTGATTAAAAATTCCTTGATCAAAGAATTTAATTAATATATAATTCTTTATATATTCTAATAAAGTGCATTCTTAATTTCAGACAATGAAGTCTATTAACCCTCTCAGCAGACTTCTAGAGGTCAACCAGTTGACCGAACCAACTTATTCGGATTGGATACGTAATTTGAAACTTGTTCTATCGGCTGAGCTCATAAGTTATGTGCTCATTGAGGACAAGCATGAAAGCCTTAAGACAAAGGAAGAAAAACAATATAATGACAAGTATAACGAAGATCATGTCTTGTCTAGATGCTGCATCCTGGGTTCACTCTCCAATGTTGTTCAGAAGCAACATGTGGAGACGAGCACAAGCCAGGAGATAATGCAGAATCTGAAAGATATGTTTGGTGACATAAACCACACCCAACGTTACAATATTATGAAAGAACTCGTTCGCTGCAAAGTGCAGGAAGGGACTTCAGTCCGAGAACATGTACTCAAAATGTTTGGGTACTTGTCTGAGTTGGAGACCCTTGGGGAAAATATGGATGAAGACGTGCAAGCTGACTTCATTCTGTTGTCTTTTCCCAAGTCTTTCAATAATTTTGTGGTTTCATTCCACATGAACAAGTTGGACTTGACGAACGCTGGACTTCTTGCTGCATTAAAGTCTACAGAAGATGTAATGAAGAAAGATGGTCCTTCTGGTAGTGCAATGGTTGCGCAAGTCAAAGGGAAGCACGGTCGGAAGCATGGTTCTCGGAAGGGCCCAGACCGGAAGAGAAAGAAGAAGAATCAATGAGTTGGTTCATCTTCTAGTGCTTCCACACTGATGACATCGAGAAAGATCGATGCCTGTCACCACTGCAAGAAGCCGGGGCACTGGAAGCGTAACTGTCCAGATTACGTGAAGTCAATCGACAAAGGTAAAGCTCCTGCAGGTATGAAATCTACTTTCATCATTGAAACTAGTTTTCTCGTTGGACGAGAAGGTAGTTGGCTAGTAGATTCTGGTGCTTCTGTTTATGTATGCATTTTGTTGCATCTGTTTCAGGAAACTAGGAATCTCAAAGAAGGGGAGATAGGCATCTAGATGTGATCTGATGCAACTATTGCATCAGTTGTCGTCGGAACATGCAGACTATCATTATCTTGTGGGAGAGTCCTTTTACTTAAAGAGTGCCTTTATGTACCAGAAGTCAGAAGGGATCTTATATATGTATCTAAGCTCGTTAGAAGCAGATATTCATTCCTATTCTGTAATAAATTATTCATAAGTCAATATAATAGACATATTGTTGATGGCATTTTGACTTCTGGTGGACTCTATGAATTGTGCATTGGTGAATTTGTCATGTATTTTACTACCACTAGCAAAAACCCTAAAAGAACCAGGGAGGATGATTCTACTGTGATTTGGCATCAAAGACTTGGTCATTTATCTGTTGATAGGATCGGTAGATTGATAAAGGATGGACCCTTAGATTTTTCTTCCGGTCCAATCTTTACCTACCTACGAACATTGTATTCGAGGTAAAATGACCAAGATGCCCTTTCGTAACAAGGTTACAAGATGCGAGGGTATTCTTGACCTAATAGATACAGATGTATGTGGTCCCTTCAGTACCATGACATGAAATGGATTTCGATACTATTTGATGTTTATCGATGACCATTCGCAATACGGGTTTATCTTCCTATTACGTCATAAATCTGAAACCTTTGAAAAGTTTAAAGAGTTCAAGACTTTGATTGAGAACCAAACAAATAGGAATATTAAACGGATTTGATCTGATCGAGGTGACGAGTACCTCTCAGATGAATTCAAGGATTACCTCAAAGAGAATGGAATTGTCTCCAATCTCACTCCTCCTGGAATTTCCCAACTTAATGGTGTTGCTAAAAGACGCAACAGGACTATCATGGACATGGTCTGTTCAATGATGAGTAAAGCACATTTATCTCTTAGTTTCTGGGGATATGCAGTAGAGACTGCAATATATATCCTGAATAAGATTCCTAGCAAGTCTATACCTAAAACTCCTCACGAGTTTGGTATGGTACCAAGCCTAGTACAAAACACTTGAGGATTTGGGGTTGCTTGGTCCATGCGAATAACGTGGACCTAAGTAAGCTAGAATCTCACACTAGAGAGTGCTACTTCATTGGGTATGTTAGAGATGGTATTGGATACCGGCTCTATGACCCTGAGACTCAAAAGGTATTTGTATCTAGAGATGTAAAATTTCTGGAGAATGACTTCCTTAAGAGTCAAGATTAAGATGATGTAAAGGAACTCATTGAATCCCTTGAGGATGTTGAGCTTCCTGAACCAGAAACTAAATAGATAAATGAAGATGAAACGCCCGTACCTCTTCGAAGGAGTTTGAGGGTGGATGTACCACCTGAAAGATTCCATGTGTCAGCTGAAACTGACGATGATCCAGCTTCATTTGATGAAGCACTTGCGGATCAAGACAAGGATAGATGGATGCTAGCAATGAAGTCAGAGATTGACTCCATGCATAAGAATGGTGTATGGACCCTAAAGGATCCACCTAAAGGGATAAAACCCATTGGGTGTAAATGGTCTTCAAGAGAAAAAGGGGACCTGATGGGAAGGTAGAGACCTTCAAAGCACGGCTCGTAGCCAAGGGTTACACATAGAGAGAATGCATCGATTACGATGAAACATTCTCTCCTTTGGCTACGCTTAAGTCCATCATGACATTACTAGCTATAGTTGTGTATCTTGACTACGACATCTGGCAAATGGATGTCAAGATATCGTTCCTCAATGGATACTTCGAGGAGGATATCTATATAGAGCAGCCCCAGGGCTTCATAACAAAGGAAGGAAAAGTATGCAAGCTAAAGAAATCCATCTATGGGCTCAAGAAAGCTTCTCGTAGCTGGAACATCAGATTTGACGAAGTCATAAAGAGTTATGATTTTGTTTAGAATCTTGATGAACCTTATGTGTACAAGAAGATTAGTGGGAGCGTCATCGTGTTCATCATGTTTTACGTAGATGACATCCTTATCATTGGGAATGATACAGGAATAATGACCAGTGTTAAGATCTGGCTATCCCATACCTTCGAGATGAAAGATCTTGGAGAAGCCTCTTATATCTTGGGTCTAAAGTTGTTCAGAAACAGAGAAAAGAATATTTTGGGATTGTCACAACATGTGTACATTAAGAAGATCTTGGAACACTTTCGTATGGAGAATTCCAAGAAAGGCTTCTTTCCTTTGAGACGTGGTATCCACCTGTCTACAGGAATGGCTCTTCAAATTGTTGAGGATAAGAAAGCCATGGTTGGATGCCCTTACGCATCAGTTGTAGGAAGTCTAATGTACGCTATGATGTGCACGAGGCCAGATATCTTTCACGCAGTGGGAGTGGTAAGCTGTTACCAATCCTTCTATGGAGAACAACACTAGAATGCAGTAAAGAACATATTTAAATATCTAAGACAGACGCAAGATTATGTCTTGGTCTATGGAGATGGTGATCTCCAAGTCTTGGGATATACAGATTCTGACTTCCAGTCTGATATTGATGATCGAAAGTTGACATCAGAGTTTGTGTTCTTGTTGAATGATGGTGTTGTGAGCTGGAGAAGTAAGAAGCAGGACACTACAGTAGATTCAACAACATAAGCTGAATACATAGCCGCATCGGATGCTATAAAGGAGGTGGTGTGGTTGCACAAGTTCATACTGGAACTTGGCGTAGTTTCCTCTGATGCTCCCATCCTGTTGCTCTACGATAACACGGGAGCCATTGCTCAGACGAAGGAACCCAGGTGGCATCAAAAGAGCAAGTATGTGGAAAGGAAATACCACATCATTTGGGAGATTCAAAAGCATGGTGACATCGTCATCACCAAGGTGGCCTCTGCCGACAATGTTGCTGATCCTCTTACCAAACCTCTGACATAGAAGGTTTTCGACCAGCATGTAATGAGTATGGGTTTAAGGATTGTACCTGAATGGTTCTGAGGGCTAGTGGGAGATTGTTGGACATGTGAGCCCTGGGCGAACCATTCCTACAATAAATGTTATTGTAATGTTTGATATATCAATAAAATTTATTGGTTTATTTCACTCCCTGTCTGAAATTAAGTGAATGAATGCACTATATGGTCCCTCTGTACAAATAGGGTTATGTGCCATGGTTGTCTTGACATCATAGAGCTGTTGATTCAATGTTGAATCATAGAGGCTGGTGCTTGGATGAATATATAAAGAGTTATATTGAGGACTCATCAAGCACCGTCAAATGATCATCAAGATGTGATCTCCAACTTGAGTGGGAGATGGCAATCCTATCTCTAAAGGCTGATATCTGACCGGCCTCTTGATGCAGGTCCTCTGCATAGGAATAGAGATTCGGAAGTGTCAGATTACTTAGGTCAAAGAGTTGACTTAACGAGATCGAGATAACCAAAGTCCTACATCGTATGCTGTCAAGATATAGGCATAAATCCTCTGACCGGATACATATGTGTTACTATACGTCTGAGTATGTACATTTGGTAGACCAATAAGTTGATGACCTAATCAAGGTTTATATACGGGTGAGCTGGTGTGCATATAAAGGCATATGAGTAATACGATCTCTCTAAGGGATCATATAGGTTCACTACTGAACGGAAGACATGAGCTCACTCATGAGATATTGGGATGGATAAATTCCATGCATGGTCGTCTAGCTTATGAAGCTTGACAGAATTTAGAGGTATGATATATGCTTTTGGAAAGCATATGATCGATACCAAATCCCAATAATCAAATGAGAATCTTAATGATAAAACCCTGAAGGTGACAGTCAAAAAGAGATCTATAACCTCGGGTTTATTCAAGGTCTTCCAGTATGCAGGATGTACATGTATTGGGAATACCTGAGGGTGATGTGATCATAAACGATTGTATAACTATGACGCTTCCATTCCGAGGGAGTGATGAAACAGGTCTGGATTTTAGTGACTCCTCCTAATAGAGAAGTAACTTGATCTTAGTCCAAGTGTTGGACATTGATCTGAATAAGATTCAGATATAATGAGAAGATTAAGTTTACGGACTTGATTTAATCAAGCATCTATGAGAGGTACGTAAAATCTGGATTTAAGATATGATCTCAATGTCCAAGTCACTATACGTGGAACAATACAATCGCCATGTCCTTATGTCCAAGTATCTGCGAAGAAAGCACACTATTCTTGAAAGAGTTCAAGAATAATTCCTTTGATGAATTCCTTTGATGAATTATGCATCAAGAATAATATGAATAAGATTCATATTATGAGGGTGATTATCCAAGATAATTAAATGAGATTTAATTATCAAGAAAATGCAAATTGTGGATAGTACTATCCATGCTATCCACAATATCAATGTATATTACAAATATGATTTATAATATATTAGAGAGAGCACATTTGTAAATAACATTTATTAATTGATTGTTAATGTGAATTGGATTCACATTAAGCAATTAATTGGAAATGTAATTTACATTTTTGTTTGGCATGATTGAAATATTCACTAATTAATTTTGAATTCATTTAGTGAAGATATTTGCAATAAATGTTGTTGTAAATAATTAAGAGATAATGAGATAATATAAAAATAAGATAAAATCCTCAAATAAAAGGGTGGCGTCACCCTTGAATTGGTCATGGGTGACGCCCCCCCCCCCTCCCTTTTAGGAGAGGATTATTATCTTTTTTTATTATCTTGTGATAATTAATTTATTGAGTTAAATTATGTTGATGATAGTGCAATATATATTTAATTTAATATAAATTAATAAGTTGTTGTTTTAAACAACAATGATCGTGGCCATTTATTAAAAATATAAATCAATCTAACCATTGATTTAGTGTATCCCATGGATTGTGATCCATGGACTCTCAAATTAATATATAAGAAGGGGCAGCCCTAGCCCTTGAATACACACATCTACTCACTCTCTCTATCATCATTCTCACATCATATCTCTCTCTCTAAGGGTAATCGTCCTCCTTAAGTTCGAGAGAATTGCAATCGTAGTTACGTCGTTGTGTTGTCGCCTCGATTGCTCGTGGTTCCCGGTCTTCCTTGGAGCTTCTTGCACAAGAAGGAGACGTCGGATTTAGTTGGACGAAATCAGGAGATTCAAGGCTTGGATATTCATCTTGGATTGCGGAAAGCATGCGTCTCATCATCACGCCCGCAAGTGCCATCTTTGTGGATCGGACTTGAGTCAGGAGGATCTCTTGCTTTAGAGATCAAGTGATCGCAACCACGCTTCAAGAGGTATTTCTAATACTTTGTGGTTAAATGAAACAATCCAAGAAATGTTCTTGGGATCGTGTGGTTTCATCATATGATTTAAAAAAGTTTCAAATTCTGCTGCACCGAGCAACTAGCACTCCGATCGCATTAGATGCAATCATCACACTTCTGTGATATGCTTAAGGATTTCGCATATCCTTCAAGTGGTATCAGGACCATGTTGGAGGTTTTGGATATGATCCATAAACCTTAGAAGATTTGGGCTCGTTAGGGTTCGTGAAAATTTTATTGCATTTCTATTTTCGCAGTCTAGTTTTATGACAATTTTCGGTCCTGTTTAAAATGTTTAAACCTGAAAATATTACATGGATATGTTCTCATCAAACAAAGAAAATGTGAAATTTGAGTTTGTGTAATTTGTATTCCGTTTGCTCAAGATATAATCGTTTTATTGAACATATATCCACTGTTTCGAAGATGGTGGTTAGTGATGTAATTAAAGAGTAACTTACGGGTCCTACAAACCTGAAAATGCATAATTATCATTGAGTTATATTTTAAATCAAATTGGCAAACCAAATAAATTTAGTTTGCACTAATTGGATTTAAATTGATCAAGTTATGTTGATTTTAGTGAGTAAGATTACTGCTAGAAATTAACAAACTTGATCATGAACCTTGTGATAGTCATTCAAATAAATTGATGAAAATTAATTGTTAATTTTCTGAAATGATTATTGATAAATATTTGTGAAATATTTAAAGATAATAATTATTTCCTTGAATGACATTGTATTAACCAAAATGATAAGATAGTTGATCTTGATCACAATTGGTTGATATGAAATCACCAACAAACATTGTTTTCATGCAAACCTCTAGTTTATCCTACAATAGTTGTAGGACAACTTTTACATGCAAAACCCTCTTGCTTGAATAGGATTGGGGATTTATTTAGCAAATCTCCTTATAATATTATCAAAATGGTTTTGATGAATATTATATGGAATAACTTCGGTTGAAAAACCCATGAACATCTCTAGTACAAAGTGATTGACTCGGCATTCCTTTTTCCTAAGGCGGATATGGTGCCTAGTTGGGGAGCGTTGGGGTAGCACGTTGCACCGTGTGTGGTCTGTCCCACTCCCGTCGGTACTGGCCATGACAACGGGTAGGGAACGAATGATGCTTGAGAGATCATGATGTATTTTTCTAATTATTAAAATTCGAATAATATGTATTTTGAGATTATACCATCCATTCAAGTAACAAAATAAGTTTGTTGGTTAATTAAATTGGATTAATAATTGACTTAATACGATTAAATAATTATGTCCAATTAAAAGCACTCTATTATGAATAGATGTGCATTTCCTTGGAAGTATTAATTACATGAATAAGATTCATAGTAATAAATTAAAATGTGAATATGAGGTGGAGGATCACATAAGTGACATGCATGGTCTCCCGTCAAGGTGAAGGGTTTCATTGTCAGGGGTTGTACATAGGGGCTGCATGTCCAAAGTGATAGCTCCTCATACAAGTTCACATGAATCGGGCCTTTTGCTTCTCGGAAGAGTAAGGTTGTATGTGTAGTGACCCCAATATCGGTTCCTCGTATTATTGGGACGATATTGGATTGTGCATAGCGAGTATTAAGCATGTTGACGATTGATTCAATTAGCAATGAGTCAACAACATCTTAGGAGTGGTGTGCTCGGGTGTTAAAGACCGAATTAGGAATGCAAGTTGGACTTGCAAGGTGGAATGAGTTCCCACTTCTTTTTATCTAAGTTACAGTCTCTCATATTATTGGTATGTAACAAGAATAAGAAAGGAGATCCCAGATCTTGCTAGAGATATAGAAGTAAGTATATCTCTTACTTTGAAAGTGATTAAGGGAATGAACTTTCAAAGTCGACATGGCAAGACTAATTTGATTAAAAATTTCTTAATCAAAGAATTTAATTAATATATAAATTTTTATATATTCTAATATAGTGCATTATTAATTTCAGGTAATGAAGTCCATGAACCCTCTCAGCAGACTTCTGGAGGTCAACCAGTTGACCGGACCAAATTATTCGGATTGGATCCGTAATTTGGAACTTGTTCTCTCAGCTGAGTGCATAAGTTATGTGATCACTGAGGACAAGCATGAAAGTCATAAGATAAAGGAAGAAAAGCAATATAATGACAAGTATGATGAAGATCATGTCTTGGCTAGATGATACATCTTGGGTTCACACTCCAATGTCCTTCAGAAGCAACATGAAAGCCAGGAGATAATGTAGAATCTGAAAGATATGTTTGGTGACATAAACTGCACCCAGTATTATAATATTATGAAAGAACTCTTCGTTGCAAAGTGCAGGAAGGAACTTCCGTCTGAGAACATGTACTCAAAAATATTTGGGTACTTGTCTGAGCTAGAGACCCTTGGGGCAAATATGGATGCAGACATGCAAGCTGACTTCATTCTGTTGTCTTTGCCCAAGTCTTTCAATAATTTTGTGGTTTCATTCCACATGAACAAGTTGGACTTGATGAACGCTGGACTTCTTGTTGCATTAAAGTCTACAGAAGACGTAATGAAGAAAGATGGTCCTTCTGACAGTGCAATTGTTGCGCAAGTCAAAGGGAAGTACGGTCAGAAGCATGGTTCTCAGAAGGGCCCAGCCCGGAAGAGAAAAAAGAAGAATCAAGGAGTTGGTTCATCTTCTAGTGCTTCCACACTGATGACATTGAGAAAGACCGATGTCTGTCACCACTGCAAGAAGTCGGGTATTGGAAGCGTAACTGTTTAGATTACCTGAAGGTAAAGCTCCTGTAGGTATGAAATATACTTTCATCATTGAAACTAGTTTTAACGTTGGACGAGAAGGTAGCTGGGTAGTACATTCTGGTGCTTCTGTTCATATATGCAATTTGTTGCATCTGTTTCAGGAAACTAGGAATCTCGAATAAGGGGCGATAGTCATCCAGATGGGATCTGATGCAACTGTTGCAGCAGTCGTCGTCGGGACATGCACCCTAGCCCTTGGAGTTGTGGTGGTCGTGGAAACCATATAGAATGAATGGGAGGGGTACTTATAGGCTTCAGAAAGCCGCTAACCATGGTTAATAAACCATGGTTTAGTCCTTAATCGCAGTTAGCGACTCATGATTTTGGCTCATGGTTTTGGTCAAAGCTTATTCGAAACTTAAGGCTTAAGTTAGAATAATCCAGAAGATTCTAGATTCCCTAATGACACTTAATTAGTGCTAATCGTGATTAACTTTTACTAATCATGATTTAACATTCATGGCTTATGCTTAACTTTTACTAGCCATTGATTAGTATTTGCCAATGGTCATTAACGATCCCCAATTCACCATAGTTTCTTTAATCATATTTAGTTAGTCTTAATGACAGTCATTACGAGTTAATGACGTCTTAAACCTCCTTCTCTTTCTTCCGAAAATCATAATATATCGAGATGATGTACGATTCATATGAAGTAAATTCTGCTGGTTTCCTCTTGACGGGTCGGATCTTATGATATAGGTCCGAGAGACGGACAAGTTCAAGACTTTACACCGGACCCTAGAGAAATTCACCTAAAGGGGGTCAAATATTGGTTGTAAATGGATCTTCAATAGAAACATGGGACTCAATGAGAAGGTAAAGCCATCAAGGCACGGATTTGTAGACAAGAGCTACACATAGAAAGAAGACATAGATTACGATGATACATTCTCTCATATGGTCATGCTTAAATTCATCATCGCATTACTTGTTATAGCTGTAGATATTGACTATGACATGTAGTAGATGGATATCAAGACCACATTACTCAATGGATACATTGAGGAGGATATCTGTGTATGGAGTAGCCACAGGGCTTTGTAGCTAAGGAAGAAAAAGTGTGCACGTTAAAGTGATCTATTTATGGGCTCAAACAAGCTTCTCATAGTTAAAACATCTGATTTGATGAAACCACAAATAGTTATGAGTTCGTTCAAAATCTAGATGAACAGTGTGTGTATAAAAATCTTAGTGGGAGTGTCATCGTGATCATTGTGCTTTATCTGGATGACATCATGGTCATTGGGAATGATATTGGGATGATGATCAATGTTAAGGTATGGTTGTTCCATACCTTTGAAATGAATAATCTCAGAGAAGCCTTTTACATCTTAGGTCTGAAGTTGTACAGAAATAAATAAACAAGGATATTGAGACTATCTCATCAAGTAGACATAAGAGGATCTTAGAAAGATTCAAAATAAATAATTGCAAGAAATGATTCCTTCCCCTAAGACATGGTATAAATATGTCTAAAGGGATGGCTCCAAAAATTGTTAAGGAGAAAAATCCATGGTTGGATGTAATTATGCATCTATTATATGAAGTCTGATGTATGCCATGATGTCTACCAAACCAGATTTTTTCCAATGAGAGGGAGTGGTAGGTCGATGCTGATCTTGTTACAGATTTAAACATCGGGCTGTAGTGAAAAGCATCTTCAAGTAACTAAAAAACTCAAGACTGCATCTTGATTTATAGAGATAATGATCTCTAAGTCATAGGGTACAGAGATTCAAACTTCCAATCCACTATGGACGATAGCAAGTCAACCTCAGGATTTATATTCTTGATGGAAGGTAGTGTTGTGAGCTAAGTGTAGCAAGGAGTAGGACATTACGCTTGTTCCGACAAAGTTGAGTATTGGTTGCTTAAGATGCAACAATTGCATTGGATGTGGTTACTGTTTACTCGGGATATGCACATTTGAAACAGAAGTTGGCATAGTCTCCAGTGATAGAGTATGGGTTTAAGAGTATATGAATGACTCTGTGGGCTAGTGGGAGACATGAATCCTCAATTCAGCATCTTTATTATTCCATTTTAGCTTAAAATCCATAGTAAACACTCGTAAATATCACTAATTCCCATCTCTTAACAAACCAACATCATATATTAATATTATAGATACTACATATTCTTCCAAGATAAAAGTATAAATAAGAAAAGAAAAAGAAAAAAATAAGGATGTAGAAATATACCATAGATACAAATTGTGTCGATAAGGAATAAATTAGGGGAGATAGGGTCATTAGTTCATACAAATATTAGAAAATGTAGATCATTCTATGTACCAATTCACTATATTCATTATGTAAATATTTTGCACTATTTTATTAATCATTTAGATCACTCTAAATATATATATTTTCTTCTTGAAACTTGTACATTCAAATATATGCTAAATAATAAAATAATTACAAAAAAATTTGTATAGATAACATGGTACAAAAAATCAAAAAAGTCATGGAATCAATAAAGAAAAGCTAAACATCTTCTCCCTATGAACTCAAAATTCAACAAGCTCATTTTTATTAACATTAAATTATCTTCAAAATGAGGGTGGTTCCATTAAAATCGCAATTAAGATGTCAAAGTCAATTTGTGGAGGGTATCATGGTATATTTATAACAGTATATTGTTATTTATTTATTTTATTATTTGTATATTATACATTTTATATTTTTTGTTTGCCCCATAAATAAAACACAAATAAAAATCATAAAAAGTGAAAAAATCAACATAAATAAATAAATGTATATATGTAAATCATATCTATATTATAAATAAACCTCATTATTTATCCTGGTAAATATCTTTGTAATAATATACCAAAATACATAGTTAAAACTCTTAAAATGGGTTTTTGAGATAATGATTTCAAATTATTTTGAGAAACCTTGTACATAAGTGTGAAAATAATAACTCTAATAAAATTTATTTATAATACACACATATATAACCCTTGTATATAAAATTGTGAATAACAACTCACATTATGTACAAATTCCCAATGTAAAATCTACACCCAATTTTTGTAAATATACACTCACTCTCATGTAAATATTTGTACATAAACCTTTCACTAATCTTTATCAAAACACTTTAAAAATTTCAAAACCTATAAAAAATTGTAAAAAGTTTTCAAAAATCTCATAAAAAATTGCAAAATGTTTTTCAAAAACCCATAAAAAGTTCAAAAATCATAAAATGTACTTCACAAAAATATTTGCATTTGCATTTTCAGAATGACAATGACAATTGAACTGATCTAAGTAAAATCTGAAGATTGAAACTTAGTTGGACCTTAATCCATTTAATCACAGGAACCTTATAGGATTTGGAATTGAGGCTCTTCAGGTCAACTAGACTTCGTTCTTTGAGTCTCGATTGCCTAAGTAGAATATTTCGAGACCACACGCATGACTCTTATAGACAGCGACCTAACTTGGACACCTACACTTTACATTATCTTAACTCAGTTGAGGTAGTGGAGGGATGGATTTGCTAACATGAGACGCGTGTGATGGAAACATACGTAGTCATTTATGTAGTCAGCCCCCCTCCAACCAGATCTACTATCGACGAGGTCTAAAGACGGGATGTTGTAGGTTGCAATAAAGCTTCAAAAGATGGATAGTGTACTGGCTCAAGAGGAAAAATTCCTTGTGTAAATGTTGTTGTACATGTACCTTTCAAAAAAATGTGAAATAAAGACTCAAGAAAAGTTATATGGGCAAAATTCAAAGAAAAATCAATTCCTAAAGGAGTATGTATTCAATAAGCAAGCATGTTCTTCAAAGTCAAAAATTCATGTGAGCATGCAGCAGGATAACTTGACTACTCTAGTCATGCATCCTAGGATGTGTGACTATATTGGTCTCCATCCATTCTCTTCTTTACCCCATCTTCTTGAGCCGGTTGTACTTGAACTTAGAATGAAATATCCCGCTCCTCAAGGAAAAAGTCATTGGATTGGGAATTAGGGTCACCATATTGAAGAAGTCGTCTCTTTATCACTTCAACTGAGGGGAGCTACATTTCGTTGACACTGTACAAGTAAGACTCATAGTTATAAGGGTTTGCATATGATGTAGACTTGTTCTGACCTAGCTTTTGAGGAGACTTGGATAGAGTTTTGTGGTTCTTGAGGGTTGTCGAGTTTCAAGTCTGATTCCCAATAAGGTCCCGGCCAAATTAAAAATCCAAAGGTCTGACTGAGCGCCAAACTTTGATTTTATGAAGATAAGTTTAAAAATCATCATCATTCCAATTTCTTTCTTTTTCTTTTCTTTATTTCCTTTTTCTATATACCTATTATCCTAAGTGTTTGCTAGGGACTAGCAAAGGCAAGTATAGGGGGTAATGAACCTCCATTTCCTCACCTTTATTCTTTTATTTTTGGCCTTAATCTCTAGTTAAATGCACGTAGATAGCGTTAATTTGTGCAAAAAACAATCATTATTTAACCTAGAACTATTGTATAAATACATGTATTTAATTTTAAAATAAAAGAATGTAGGAAAGAAAAGAAAAGGAAATTAAGTATTGAAAACATCGAACGACCTTGAACCCCAAGACCAAGTCAATATTGACTTGGTCGACCAGGAATAGATTCAAGGGAGATAGGGTGATTACTTGTACGGGAAATACACATAAATACTAATTCAATACCTTGTAAATAGATATTTATGCACCTATTTTATTTTACCTTATACACACCTCAAATAATAAAATCCTTAAAGAAAATTGTACATAAAATATATAGAAAAATACAAAATTAATTGCACTTGAAAATAAGGCACAGTGTGACTGGAACACACACAGGAAAAAGCTGCAAACCAAACTTCACAGACCAATATCTGCACCAAACTCAAAATTCATCAAAATCATATTTATTATTTATAAAATTAAATTATCTATCTAAAGAAGGTGGTTTCATTAAAAATAGAGTTAAATGCAAAAGTCGGCTTTCTGGGGACTCATTATATTCTATACATGTGTAAATTAATCATTATATTTATTCTATATATTTTTTACTATTCTTAAATTTTTAAATATTTGTAAATTTTATTTGAAATATATTTAAAATAAAAACACAAAATAAAAGCAGTAAAAATACATTAAAATAAATAATGTATTAAAATATATAGACATATTATACATATAATTTATATACCCACATTTATTTAAGTATACAAATAATTTAGAAAAAAAATAAAATATGTGTAAATATGTATTTAAATATATTATAAATATATAAAATATGTGCATATAAAAATAAAATTAAAAATACAAAATAAAATAAAATAGGTCAAATATAGGTAAATATATTTATGTATATAATTGTAAAAATTAAAGCCTAATAAATTAGGTTGTAAAAATAAATAAAAATATCCATAAATTGTACATAAAATAAGAACATTTTTATGTTCTGGTTTTTAACTAAAAAATCATTTATTATTTTTTAACTAATTAATAAGGGATTTAATCCTATGATTTTCTTGATTGGTCCACATGGACCAATCAGAGCTCTTCGACAGTTGATCTCCTATCAATTGTCCTCTCTTCCCTTCTGACTTCTGTCAAAATCACGAGAAATCCTCTTTTCTCCCCTTTTTCACTCTTCTTCCTCGGCCCCCTTCTTCCTCGAGCACAGCCCAATCTACACCTCCCTCATCCCTCTACCACGCCATACCTCTAGATGTCAGCAATCTCTTCTCCATCGCACACAATAGACCTCCCCCTTTAGTCAAACCTTTGCGTATAAACAAACCCTCATTCCCTCTTTTTTTATTTTGATCCCCTTTGCTCCTTTGTAACCCCTATCCTCATCGTGCTAGAGACCCCTAGTGACAGCAGGTACCTCGTCGAGGTGTTGGCTTGGACAATGAGAATTTGAAGCGAAAGTCTAGGTCTCGTCGGAGCTCCTCTGATGAAGCCTTCCTCCGCTCCTTATTCTGCAGGTTCAAGCTGATTTAGTTAGATTTTTATTTCTCATTTTCTTTCGACATGTTAGTTTTAGTCTTAGTTAGTCAATTAATCAGTAGGTTAGATTTATTTAAAATCCTTCATTTGTTGTAGCTTCAAGCTCCACTTTAAAGGACCCAGGTTCGAATCCCAGTGGGGACGCTCTGGACCTCTGAAATTATCGGACCTACTATTAAAAAATCATAACCATTCTCATGCACCCTCATTTCCCCATCAGAACCCCATCTTTTCCCCTTGATTCCACACAAATCAATATCAATTTGAGCTCCCTCCTCTGCCCCATCTTCGGAGCTCATCACCCTTCATCTTCCATATGCATTTCAGTTTCAATCTAGGTTGAGAGCATTGCTCTCGAACACCTCTAACTTTAACAACAGGTTAGAGGGTTTGAAAGCCCTCTAGAGCATGGAATCGAAGCTCATTTGAAACTCCAGGTCGCGTGGAACAGTCCTCATCGATGGGACCTGGACACCGTTGATTAACTCTTGCTAACAAAAACGTCTCTAGGAAGCCTCAGAGCTCATCGGAGGAGGAAACAGAGATTGGACCAGAGAGGAATGGTCAATTGAATCCACACCAAGGTGGTGTTCATCCGAGTTCGTCTAGGCTGCTTCAACATTGTTAGATTGGAAACGCGACCCAGATCTAATATGTGTCTCTCTTCTGAGGTGAAGCGAAGAACCTCCTCTGCCACTTGATCAACATAAGTAGGTGAGGTGGTGAGAGAAGCACTATCGATTAGTTCATGTAACAGGTAAATTTCAGTGACCCCCTCCAACCTTTTGTAATATTCAAGTAGTCATGTAAATATTTTATCTAGTGTCATTCTTATTGTAATATTTGCAAGAGGACCCCCATACTTGACTTTATTTGCATTTTGGTCCTCTATCTGGTCACTTTATGTGCCTGTATACATGAGGGCAAGGTCTTTTTGCATCTAAGCCCCTATGGCTTTGGATATTTCTATTTAGTCTCATATTTTGTATAAATAGTAGGGATGAAAATGATCGGATACGGATACAAATATATGTAGAATCATATCCTTATCTATTTTAAAATACAAATACGAAAGTGGATACGAATATTGACAGATATATAAAATATGTTATCATATCCTTAAAAATGAATATGAATGTAAAATGAATACAAATCGGATATGAATATAACAGAAATATTTTGGTAGATTAACAAAAATATACTAGTTTAGGATGGTTTATGCATAAAATAGATATATTGGACATATTCTTTTTATAACAATTATATTAACAATGGTGAATGCAATCATAAAATATTGTTACGCATAGTTATAAATATTTATGTACGAAAATAATTATACGAATACGAATGTTAACATTAGCAGATGTCAAAGTAATATCCATATTCGCATCCATTTTAAAATTACTACGAATACAAATGTCAAATTATATATAAAACGAATACGATAATGGATCGGATACGAATATATTTATATTCATTTTCATCCCTAATAAATAATGTTAGATTTCTAGAAAAAAAATGCATACAAGGACCTGGCATTTTCTTTATTTGCATATATACCCATGCCATGCATATATTAAATGTAGTTTTAATTGGATAAAATTCTTTGATGCCCTGTACTTTGTTTTGCATGTTATTTAAATGCATTTAAAGTTCTTTTGACTTACAAATAGGTCCATGTTAGTTCTGAATTTTTATTTTGTGAATATTTATTGTTAAAAATATCATTGATACTTAAAATTATAGGAAAATTATTTTAGGTGTCTGCTATTTATATTTATCACGTCTATTTTTTAAGAGGCATTTAAGTGAATTTTATTATTTATAAAAAAAATTAGTGTTATTTTCCCTATTTGAATATTAAAACCCTACAACATATTAAAGTGCTTCTAAAAAATCCAAAAAAATATAGTACCTATATATTTATATATACTACCTCCACACCAAAAATCACTAAAAATTATAGGAAGAAAAACTTAAAAATTACAAAACCCTAAAAACTTAGAACAATTAGGAAAAATTCATTTAAAATCCAAAAAGATGTTTTCTATCTATATTTTTCTTAATTATATCTAGTATATACTAAAACTAGTTTTGGGCATTTTCAAGACTATTATCTATTTTAAAAATCCAAAACAATTCAGCTATATTATCCTACTCAATGCTTTATGCATTCTAATCAATTAAAAATACATAAAAAATATCAAAAAAAATATATAAAAAACGAAAAGAGAAAAATATTGAAAACATAAAAACATTTCATTTATTGAATTTTGAATATATTTGTATATCTAAAAAATATAGAACCTTGTATATCTTATATAATTGACATATTATTTACATATTATATAATATCATTATTATATATATATTGTATTTTAAAAAGAAAATGTAACTAAAAATTACAAAACTAAAAAGAAAATAAAAAGGCGAAAATTTAAAAAAAATAAAAATATAAACAGTTAAAAATCCAAAAAAATAAATATAATCAAAACCCTTAAAATAAGAAAAAGACTAAAAAAGTACAAAAATAAATATTACTAGTTATTATTAAATAATAATGGTTATACATATCCTACGTTGTTCTCAGTGGTTCGACCCCGACCACTTGCATACTATACACATATTTTGCATGGTACAATAAATTTCATCCCACTTGTTTTCACTTCATATATTATTGTGGGTTGATTACTGACTTATTCGTTTGGCTCGGGCACAGAGAGCCAAGAGAGGTGTCGATACAGTGATTGCAATATCTTAATTGTCGGACACTGTGGGCCCTCCAAGACCAGACGTTAGGCATCCCGTTCCGACCGACTAATCAAAACCCCCAACGGGTTTTGGTAATTTCTTTTAAGTTCATGTCAGCATGTATTTAGTTTAATTTATTTCTATATTTTACAATTAAAACCATGTGTTTGAATTTTTATTTGGGCCTTCATTTGGCATCTATTTTTAATTCCAAAATTTGCATTTAATGGGACAATTAATTTTCTATCATGTATTGAAATGAAGGTATTTTTATGAGCGTGAATTGATTTATTGATATTAAATTGGTGAGAAATTGCATATTTTTCCCACTGTGACTCCTAAAATTCATATTGAATTATTTATTGCTCTAAAAATTTTGAAAAAATCACATCTGGAAATAATATTTATTTTCTAACATATTACTAAAAATTATATCATTTGCATTCATATTATTCTCTAAATAAAAGGATTTGTGATTTGAATAATTGAATTTTGATTAATTAAACACATAGGATTTTTAGGAAATTAAAACTGCTATGGATTCATTTCATGTAGACCTATCTAGGGTAATCTTGATTCTTGGAAATATGAGTGTTTAATATTTATTAAAATTAAATTACTAAAGATCACCAATTTTGCATTGTTTAATCATTACAAATTTATTTTGCAATAGAAAATTATCAAAAATTCAAAGTAGCTTTATTTTACATGTATTGCATTCTCTCTATGTTTTAGATATTGTGGACATCATTTGATTGGTAATTTATAATTAGACCCTTGGACTTATCCACAAATTACATTTGCACTTAAACTGCATTTAAAATACCAAAAAAACCCTCCTCGAAAACCTAGTGAATTAATTATAAGAAAATTTGTCTAAGGAGACAGTTGCCTGCTTTGATAGACCTCAGGCTTGCCCGAGTAAAAGAAATATGATCGCTTTTGCATTTATTTAATTAATATATTTAAGTGGTTTTTTTATCAACCTTAATTGCACGACTACAACAATACGACAATATTAGCTTAGGCTGGATTTAGGTTTTATCAAAGAGCAAGTAGTAGATTTTTTAAATGTTAAATTAAGAAAACATGTGACTAGTTTAAACTGGCTAAGTTTAATAATTAGTTTGTGGTTTATGTGTCCTAATCTTTTGTGCTAAAGTATAATTTCTTCATTAATGACTAAGATACAATTTAAAGAGAAGTTTTTACTAGAATCTAAAGCATAGATATCTTTAATTATATCTCCTTTGAAAGAATGTTATCTAAATCTACTTCCGAGCTTTTCTACATTGCATTACCTTTTATACCTTGTCACAAATCTAACTGATGTTTATGATTGTGTTTCATTCATTTTGTCGTTGAAGCATTTTATGTCTTTTTATTTTTATTACTAATAGTATGCATGCATGCAATAGGGTATTTTTTATTTTGCTAAGGGTAACGTGTCCTCCTCTAGTATCCTTTAACAATATAAAGATTTTTAACTTTCCCTTCATGTGACGCAAACATCTTTTATTTATAATCTACTTCGTATTCTCTGGTTTATATAGTAAAACAATGGTTGAATATTCCTTTAGGTGTCCATACCTTCTCGGGTCCCTCGTGTCTAGTGTTTGTATTCTTATGTTTAACTGTCTTGGCACCCTTTCCACCTTGGGCTTAGAAAAATATGCATGTGCATGCTCAATTTTTTTAATACAAAAAGGTTTATTAAAATTTAGTTTTTACTTCTTTTATTTTAGATACATAACATACACCATACTTGGTAGTTTTGGGACGTAGATTTTAAGTTCCCTTAGTGAAATTAGCTAGATCATCAATTAACCTGTTATTTTTTTATTTTAAAGAGTTAATCTTGTTCTCTAGTTCACGAGTATTGTTCATTAGTTGGTTATTTTCAAAAACTAAAACTTTTTTATTAGCTATCAATTTCTCATTTTCTTTATTTGAAAAAATAAGAAGTTTTTCTAGAATAGTTTTTCCATTAAGTATATATTGTCTTTCTTTAAGCAAAGTTTATACTCCTTTCATTTTCATGCATTTGGAGAAAATCTCATTATATGCTTCTAGAAGTTTAGAAAAAAAATCTTTTGCCTTAGTCTCATTTGCCATGAGGAAAAGTTAGTTGTGTTAGTAGTCGAATCTTCTTATTGTTTGCCGAGCTTAAGTAAAAATCATCACAAGTTGATGTCTTTCTTCTTGAAACTTTGATTTTCTTGATCTTCTTCATTTCCTTCTTTTTTCTCAATTTGGAGTGAATATTGTCTTATTGTGTGTTACTTCTTCCCACTACTGTAATAAATAACCTAATAAGTCGGAGAGACTCTTCTTTTGTTTCACCTTTCTTTCACAAATTTTCAGAATTACTGAGAGATGAGGCTATATTCTTTTATCATCTTCATTTTTTTACTATCAAAAGATATTTTCTTTGGATGTTAAAGATTTACCTTTCTTGGCATAGTTGACATCTTTTTTTCATTGGTTTCAAGGTTGATTTCATGTGCCATCAAATTTCTAATAAGCTCTTGAAGACTTAGCTTATTAAGATCCATGTCTTCTTCATTAGTGATCTTCAAGCCTTGTTCTTTTACTATAACCTTGACTTGATATAGCTATTGTATTGTGTTTCTCATTCTTCACCTTTCTCCTCTCCCTTTTCTATGTAATAATAATCCTTGAACGTGAAGAGTTGACTTTAGAATTTCTTCACATCTACTCATTAGGATGACTGACTTGACAATGTTCACAGAAATGGTCTTATTCTCTACAAAATTGGTAAGTTCGACTCTAAAAATATCCCAAGAGTCTGTAAATGTAGTAAGCAACAACTATCCCAAATTCTCATCTTCAAACTTGATTCCCATGCTCACAAGAGTACAAAGAGAATTTAATATAAAGTAGAGAATTCTACTCCTGTGTATGTGAAAGTTTTGAATGTAGGATTCTTTAATGGGCTTAAGGGAACTTAAGGATATTAAGAAGTAAGCTATCTCAACTCAAAATGTCTAAGTAGACACTTTAGTTCACTAGTATATTGATGCGTAAAGGTGTATTAGAGTACATCAGTTAAAATACACTATAAAAAGGTTCAATAACTAGTAAGTATTGATGTATGAATAGTGTATTGGTGTTGCAATAATAGGCACGTTAAAATGACTAAATTCAAATTACCAACAATCACATTTGTATTGTTGTGCATGTGCATGTACAGGTGCAATGATAAGTGCAAAGCTTGGAATTTGACTTATCAAGGCGTGTATTGATGTATCATACAAGTGCAAATAACTGACTTTATAATGGTGTACAGGGTCTTGTAGCGGTACAACAATAAGTGAATTACGCAACACTTATGCACTCAAGTGTATACCAATAGATATAGTCTTATATCAACATAACGGTACACAAAATGTGTGTGAGTGTGTGTTATTTAAAAGACTTTGTACAATACACTATATATCTATGTTTCTTACAAACTAGTTCGATAGGTAAAGTAAAAGATGCGCTTTCATGATGCTTTATCTTGGACAGCAACATCAGTATCTTGTGCACATTAGCTACTCTGATTCTGATCTTAAGACAACAACTTTCTTCTTTCGAAGTAGCTCTATGAATGATGTGTTATATCCATCACAATGTTAGTATGCATAATATATATATGATTAATCTTTTGTATAATAATCAATTAGCACTTCTATTCATGAATCAAAACATTGAGAGCAAATGTTTCAACATAAGAATCACTAATCTCTTAAGAAGAAATTTTTGTAGCTTCCCATCTTTGAGGCATATAGATTTTTCAACCTAATTTACAAACTACAAGAAATTCACATCTTGAATATGGTTGTATATGTTTTCATCAACAAGTCGCCCTGATGAACTTGCACATGTGCTCGTTGAAGGTTTGCTAGGTATGTCGTCAATCGATTCTTTGGTGAGAGGATGAGAGAGAGATAGGAGAGATAATGGAAGAGGGCTCCCTATGGAGAGGTAGATCTCGGGATGATCTTCCCCTCCCCGTGGAGGTAGATATATATGGGGGCGTGAACGTCCCCTCGCCAAGTTCGTCCTCTCCCCATGCCCATGATTTGGGTCCTCCGCGAGACCCGGTCTCCACAACTGTCGGCTGCGCAACCGCCATCGACAATTCTTGACCATGCGATCATTGAACACGTTCTTCATCTCCCACTTGACCGCAATGGTCAAGTCAATCACACTTACACCATTCATGTTGTGTACGGAGATGTCAATATTGAGATTCATTATTCATGAAGACCTCTTCCTTGACTCATGCATTCATGAGTCCTATTAAACCAACATGTTTAATGTAAGTGCTAGCTTTAGGGAATGGCTAACATATCACTTGTAGGTATATAGGTTATCGTAATTTCCTGTTTTGTCACTATATCTTGTATATAGTGATATTGGATTTCAATGTGCTTTCCTTTAGAACTATTAGCCCCACTATTGATCAAGCTTATCGCAGCTTGATTGTCACAATACATCTCAATTGGCCCTTTGGCCAATTCGAGACTTAAGTTCTCTAGAAAACGCCTGATCCATACAGCATGAGTGGTGGCCATGCTACATGCAATGTATTCTGCCTCCTATGTATGTCGAGATACACAACCTTGTTTCTTGCTACCCCAAGAAATGGTTGCACCACCAAACATGAACAGGTAACCCGATGTGGATTTTCTATCATCCACATCCCCTCTAAAATCAGCATTGGAGTATCCTACCACTCAAGCGATTCTGCTTGATACACAAGTTTCAGATGTATTGTCCCTTTCAGATATCGAAGGATCCTCTTTACAGCTTCCCAGTGTGCTGGAGCGGGATTGCTTTGATATCTACTGACTAAGCTTATTGGATAAGCTAAATCAGGTTGAGTACACATCATTGCATACATTAAACTTCCCACCGCTTGTGCATATGGTACATCTAAAAGTTTCTATCCCTTTCTGAGACACTGACTCTTACTGAGTCTCTTTCCCATCACAAGTGGTGTTGGAGCTGGAGTGTTGTTCTGCATTCCAAATCTTCTTAATACAGTATGCAAATATCTTTCTTAACTAAGGCTTAATGTCCTTGAGTCCATGTCTCTTGTTATTTGAATTCCAAGAACATAGGATGCTTCGTCCATGTCCTTCATCTCAAATTCATTGCTTAAATTTTATTTGATTTCATTGAGCACTTGTATGTCATTACATGCAAACAGAATGTCATCAACATATAAAGACATGATTGCAAGACTGCTTCCACTCTTCATGACATACACACAGTTATCCAATTTATTTGAAACAAATCCAAATTGGATAACTTTCTCATGAAATTTGAGATACCATTGTTGTGAAGACTGCTTCAAGCCATATATTGACTTTCTTAACTTGTAAACCTTTTTCTCCTGATCTTCAATATCCATCAGGTTGTCACATATAAATCTCCTCCCTTAATTCTCCATTAAGGAAGGACGTCTTCACATCCATTTGGAACAATTCCAAATCCATATATGCGACTATGGCTAAGATCATCCGAATAGATGCAAACTTAGCCACTGGAGAGTAGGTTTCCTGGAAATCTATTCCAGCTTGCTGAGTATAACCATTGACAACTAATCTGGCTTTGTATTTGTCAACAGTATCGTTAACTCGGTACTTTTTCTTGAATACCCACTTACATCCTATAGATTGCCTACCTTCTGGCAAATTACATAACTCCCATACATTGTTTCATTCGATTGAGTCCAATTCGTCCCTCATGGTGGCCGATCATGATTCCGACTTAGATGAAGTCATAGCTTCATCAAAGGACATGGTATCTGTACAATCCGTGGCATCCTCATCTACAGTGTAACACGATGCCTCGCATCCATAGAAATGGTAATCTTCCATCCATACGGGTTGTGTTCTGGATCTCTTGTTGCCGATTATACTCGCGGGTTGTGTAGGTCCACCCACTTCCTCTAAAGGATCGTCATGTTCCATAGGTTCATTCTCTACATTTGGATGATCGATATCATCCTCAAGTTCTTGTCTAATGCTAAAGTCGTCTTCATTGTCCTATAGGACAATCAGAGGATCTGATTCCTCTACTTCATGCTCCTTTTCTTGATGAATTTCAAGGAAAGTAGCATCACGACTTTCGATGAGACCTTTAGTTTCGTGGAAGAACCTATATCCTTTAGAATTCTCACTATATCCAATAAGCTTTCACTTTAATGTCCTGAAGTCTAGCTTGTCTTTAAGCTGACTCGGTACCAGAACATGTGCAACACATCCCCATTTCCGGAGATGGCACAACTCGGGCTTTCAGTCATTCCATATTTCATATGCCGTTGATTTGATGGACTTGGTGGGAGTTCTATTTTGTATATAGTTCGCAGTCAACACCGCCTCTCCCAAGAATTTCTTGAAGAGTCCTGAGTGTGAAAGCATACACCTTACTGCATTCATCAAAGTTCGGTTCTTTCTGCTACACCATTCTGCTGTGGTGTATAGGACGTTGTAGTCTGCCTACGAATGCATGTCTGAATACAGTAATCCTCAAACTCCTTTGAGGTATATTTCCCACCTCTATCTGTCCTAAGAGTCTTGATTGGTTTTTCCAATCTTGTCTCCACTTCCATCTTATATATCTTAAATGTTTCAATTGCTTCCGACTTTCTTCCTAAGAGATAGACATAAGGGAACTTCAAGTAGTCATCAATGAATGTTATAAAGTATTCCTTATTTCTATGTGTGTTGACGCTCAGTGGTCCACATATGTTTGAATGGATCAAACCTAGTAACTCTGTTGATCGAGTTTTGGTTGAGAAGGGTCTTCTAGTCATTTTATCGGTCAGACAGTGTTCGCAGGGCAATGTCCTTGCACCCATGATCTTAGGCAATAGATTTGCCTTAATCATTTGATCCATCTTAGAATTTTCTGGATGACTCAGTCTCATGTGCCACAAGTCATAGTCAGACAAACAACACAAAGAATACTCGTAAGATACATTCACTGATTCACTAGATTTTATTATAGGAAGACAAAACAGGTCATGCTCGGGCACAAACTTTTCCATCTCATAAACCTTCTTATTCTTGCCACAACACGCTTATTATAAAAGCGGACTTTAAAATCCTTCTTCAGCACTGGGACCGAGATCAGGTTCTGACGTATCCCTGAGGCATACAGTACATGATTCAGTACCATAATGTTATCCCCAGGTCAAGCCTGTATGTCCCAATACCTTCTACATCCAAGTAGGTGTTGTTCCCCATGAAGATCCTCTATTCTCCTTTGTTCAGCTCCTTGAAGTCCACCAGGCCTTCCTTCGTCTTCGCGATGTGTCTAGTTTCTCCAAAGTCGATCCACCATCCGTCACTATCTGTGATGACGAAGTTGCATTCCACGACAACCGTGAATTCCATCTTCTTCTTGCCTTTGTTTTCAGGCATTTTAGAATTTTCTGGCTTCTTCTTGTTGGGGCAACTGACCTTGAAATGATCATATTTGTCACAACCATAGCAAGAGCCACGTGGGTATTTCCCACTCTTTCCCTTGAAAGTCGCCTTGGAGAGGCCTAGCCTTTTCTTCGCATGCATGGCATTTGCTTCTTCTTCTTCCTCCTCAACCTCAAATATCTCAGCTTTCGATCTTTGTTTAGAGAGGTCCTGCTCAATTGCCAGCTGTGCAGGTAGGTCTGTCATCAACTTAATGTTATCATTCATTCTCAGAGATGCGGCAACCATGTCAAATGACGGTGGGAGACTTCCTAGTATGGTTGCGATCTGCATCCTTTTCGGAATCGCGCAATCAGCAGCTGCTAGATCTTTGGCCATCATGATCATCTTATTCACGTACTCGAGGATGCTTTCATATTTCTTCATTCTACACGAGTTATACTTATGTAGAAGAAGCTGGACGCTCACTTCCGACTTGGAGTGATATTTTTCTTTAACTGTGGTCCAAAGCTCGTTTGTTGATTCACAGGTCTCAAAGATCCGAATTAGATTCAACTTCATATAGGTCAGTATAAAACTTATATCCCTATTATCTATTTTCTCCCACTGTTCGTGGGACCTAATTTCTTCTACAGTTGGATTCTCAGATAATGTAGGGTCAGGTTTGTCTATTATGGAGTGTATGTTATCGTGTAGCAGGCCAAAGTAGATCTTTTTACTCCATAATTCATAATTAGTATCATTAAGGTACTCGATTTTCCCCACCTCAGTGGCAATAGTCTTGTTTCTCATTTGGTTTTGAATCTAATAAAATAAATGCAAGAGTGTATGAGATTGTGTAATTTCACAAGGTAATTAAAACAGAGTTTTTGTTTGAAGTTGATAAAAGAAAATAAGTACCAAGGTTCCTATTAAGCTTTGATTCAAGTTTGACTAATATCCTATTTAAGCAACAAGTTAAAGAAACTGTGATAAGATTCAACCAAAAAATATCAAAAACGAAACTGATTTTAAAGTTTTTTTTATAAACATGGGTGGGTCTGAATTTTTTTTAAGAAATAAGCAGGATATGTTAATAAAAAACTCAATAAAGTAATGATGAGAATAATTAAGGAAATACACTAGTGTTTAGGGTTTTGACTAAAAACAATAAAGGATCAATGAAAAAAATTGATGTAATATAAACTAGCACAAACTTATTCAATTAATCCACGTGGTCTTCTTAAAAGGAACTTCCAATTAGATTAGATTACACGAACTGTAAAAAAAATTGAAGTTATTGTTTAATAAAGGGTCTCTTTTAACTATACGGAAATACAATCCAAAACAAATAACAAACAGACAATTAATAATATTGTCAATCAAGAACTTGAATATGAAAGAAAACTTCTAATTTAATTCTTGTTGTAAGCAAGTAAATTTTTTTAAAAAAAACTCTTCCCTCTTTAAAAAATGATGGATTCTATAAAGAAATTAATATAGAAGGTAAAAAAACACTAAGTGTTAGGTTCCAAAAAAAATTTAAATGACAATGAACCCTATTTAAAACAAAAAGGTAAAAAAAGAGGTTGCTCACAAGTAAAGAAAACAAGAGAAGGAACACAAAAAAATGTACAGCGTTTTTCTTAAATGAGTGGGACCCACAAAAAATGTTGAGAATAGACGTTATGAGGAGTTGTTAAAAAGCATAGGATACGAGAAAATTGGTGCATAGAAAAAAGGATTTGCATTAAACGACGTCCCCACTTTTCTCTTAACAATACACGTTACAGAAAAAGGGGCAAAAATGGAAACATACCTCAAATCGTTAGGGTTTCTTTATGTAAAGGGGGGTTGCGTTAGGGCTTCTCGGACAAACTCAAAAAAATATGGAGGTAGCGACGGCGACATGTCGACGAACTGCAGCAAACCTTTGTTGCGGAACTGCAGCAGCGGCGATGTCGACGAACTTCAGCTATGGTGATGTCGTAGCTCTGATACCAGTGAAGGTTTACTAGGTATGTCGTCAATCGATTCTTTGGCGAGAGGACGAGAGAGAGATAGTAGAGATAATGGGAGAGGGCTCCGTATGGCGAGGTAGATCTCGGGATGATCTTCCCCTCCCGGTGGAGGTAGATATATATAGGGGTGTGAGCGTCCCCTCGCCAAGTCCGCCCTCTCCCCACGCCTACGATTTGGGTCCTCCGCGAGACCCGATCTCTGCAACCGTCGGCCGCGCAACCGCCGCCGACAGTTCTTGACCATGCGGTAATTGAACCCGTTCTTCACTCGTGTTCAAGACCACAGTCTTCATCCCATTTGGCATCGAGCTTTTGGGTGGAGAAAATCTGAAGGTTTATAGTCTTTACATATAAAAGGTCATTCATCTTGTTCTTCCACAAACTATAATTAGTCCCATTTGGACTAATCATGTGGCAGAATTAAAGTCTATCTTGTAATCTACCATACAAGCTTTGATACCACGTTGTAGGAGAAAAATGTTGTGATACCACTTTGTTGAGGAAAGAATGATCTTTCGTCACTATATTTGGGAAGAACAAATTAATCCTACTTAAAATTGCAGAAGCGTGAAAAAATCCTAAGCAGATAATAGAGACAAATATCTCCAAAGAACAAACCGAGAAAAACAATCAACCGCATATCACTACTACAAAAACAAGTGGAGATTTTAATCTAGAAAATTCCAAAGTGAATCACGGGATCAACACAACTCTAATTGACTCCATTATAAGCGGTGATAGAAGTTCTTTAATAAAAGTTCGATAGAGCTTAATCCTTTCAGTAGATATATCAACCAAAATAACTCCACCGAACACAAATGGAGATAAAGGTGTAGAGATATCATCAAGTAACGAAAGGTCGTATCATTTTCGTTCTCCTCCATGAAACCTCGTTGATGTCTTGTAGCCTTCGCCACATTTGAAAACAGGCTTTCACCGTTCAAGGAACATATAATGGAAGGAGGAGGTGGTCTAGGATCTTTCTTGAAGCCAGGCATGAACTCGCGAAGCGGAAGTGAAGTTAGGGATATAACCATGGAAGGACGTATCGCGATATATCGACGATATATCGGTATTGACAGGTCACCGATATATCACCGATATGGTCGATATTTGACCTTCCAAGACCATTGATGAGCCGCAAAATCGGCCCTTTAAGAGTGTGGAATTAGCACTTCAACATGTCGTAGCAGTCGGGCCGATTTTGGTCATCAAATAGACCATCTCATTGATATATGTCAAATAAGAATGCGATGGTCATTAATTTTTTTTATTTTACTTGGCAAGAAACCAAGGTCGAATTCAGGGACACGAGCCTCTCTCGTATTAATCGGCTTTAAGTCTATTTAATTAAGTGTTGAGTTAGAGGCATATAGGTCAAAATCATGCAGAGACAAAACAAGAAAATGCATTAAAAATAAATATGCATTTTTTTATCAATTTTTATCATGCGAATAGGTGAACATGCAAAGCGAATGATATGCCCAAAATAATAGTCACTTGAGCCATAAGAAAATTGCGAGTCAAACCGAGTTGAAATAAATAAGCACTCTATAATTATAAAGCAAATAGGCATGACAAACACAGATATCTGGACACTTAGAGAATAAAATAATACATTACGGATCATAGTGTCAAATCTAATTAAAGCATGCCATAATAAAGAGAATGAGAAGAGCTTCAAAATGAAACTGAAATCAACTCGATTGGGCATTCGTAGCTCAAGATATGCAACAAAGAAGCTAAGGGCATAACTGCAATAAAACATGAAAGGATAACTACAAAAAGGCCCCTGAAAAGGACTGAAATGAAAATAAAATAAGTCTAAGGACCTTCCCTGTAAATAAACCATACGTGCGGGGACCTTTCTGCAAATTGAAGAAGTTCGTGGGGAGTCTCTGCAATTTGCCCAAGAGGCACGTGCCAAGCACGCGCTGTCTCAGGCTCGGAATCAGGTTCGGTAGAGGCTCGATGGAGCTTCGGCTTGGCTTGGACTTAGGCTCGGGCTTGATACAGGCTCGGAGTAGATTCGGAAGTCCCAAGCCTGGAGGCTCGGGTGTTAGGCTCGGCCGAGCTCTGGTGATGACGCGTGGCTAGTTATCTGCCCTTGGATCGTGAGGATCCAAAGGCCACCAGTGAAGGCGTTGGTAGCCGACGTGGATGAGCAGGAGTCGTTGGATCTTGAGGATCCAACGGCCCCTGAGATCGATGATGTCGCTTCGTCTGGACCGTTGGATGGTCGCTGATATAGGACCATCCAACGGATGCTGTCCCGTCTCCTTCCCCCTGAAGCTAGCGGCGAGGTTGGAGCTCCGGCGAAGGAGCACCTCCTCCGCCGCTCCATATCTGTCACAGCGGACCTCCCCAGAGCTCCTTGGATGGATGTCGAGGAAGATGGGAGCTCGGGGAAGGTCCAGAGACTTCTGGCATCGATCATCAGAGCTAGGAGGACGACTACGAGGTCGATGAAATCGGCGCCGGCAGAGCTCCGACCATTCAAGTCTTCGAATACCTACAGGTTAGGAATGCATAGCCGAAGCATATAGGCGTGTGCGTGAGGTGAAGTGAGAGCTCAGGTGGGCGAAGGAAGAGGGGAGCTCGGAGCTCCTCCGCCGTGAGGGCGGAGGAGGTGGGTCGACAGTGGCTGAAGGTCTGGAAGAAAGGAAGAGGTGATCGGATATAGTGCGTGGAAGGGGGAAGCGTGGTGGGGCTTTTGAGATGAATAATGGAAGGTGAAAGCTACGGGAACGGCTTTGAGAATTAATGGAATTTAAGGAAAAAAATGCAGAGGAAGGAGAAGAAGCTTACCGGCGATTGGGGCGGAGCGGAGCTTGGGGGCGGACTCCAATGTGGAGCCCTGGTCGTCGCTGAACTCCGACAGCAACTCGGAGCAGCTCGGGCGGTTGCGATGCGCCGCAGCTCCGCCGTGATGGTCGGAGGGTCTCACCGGGGAAGACAGTCGTCTTCGCTCGATCTCTCCGCCTCCCCCTGTCACAGGGAGGCGGAGGAGGGCTGGGCCACTCCCCACGTAAAGGTGGACAGCCTGGAATGGAGGGGGAGGCGAGGTTTTTAAAGGGGAAGCCGGCGGTGCAGGAGGTGATGGTCGTGGGTTTCAAGGGCGAAATGGGTCGACTGGAAGGTGGTCGTGGGTAGTGGAGTGATGTGCGGAGGAGGTGGATGACAGGGGAAGACCGTGGGACGGTTGGCGAAGGGAGAAGTCCACGGGAGTGGCGGTGAAAATAGAAGGGGGGAGTGTGTGCGCGAGTTGGATCATGGGAGAGAGAGACGGAGTCTGAAGGTTGACGACGAAGCTCCACCGTTGGATCTGGAGATCCAACGGTGGAAAAGTGGGCGCGGAGCGACGGTCCTGATGGAAGATCGGGCGATGCAAACGAAAGGCTGCGCACACGCCACGTGTCGAGCTACGGGCTCGGCGCTTAAAGACGGCTCAGATGGGAAGTGAGTGCCGATCGAGCGGATGAGAGGCGTTAGTGGAATGGGCGACCGGGATGGACAATCAGGATTGCGATCGGATGGCATCGGTCGCGCCACGTGGTGTGCTCTAGGTGAGGCGCGAATGGAGGGTGATGATGATGAGCGGGAGATGATCAAACGGTCGAGGAGAGAGCGGGTGTGGAGATGACTGAGCCGTTGGATCAGAGGAGGATCCAACGGCTGAGGATGCAGGCGGCTGAAGACAAGAAGAAGCGGGCCACGTGGCACCCCCAGATTGGGCCACGTGGCCCAATCAGATTATTCAGACTTTCCAATTGATTTTTGAAGGGCTAGATGGTCGAATTTGAGAAAACTCAAAACATGAAAGTTGTAGATCTTGACGAGATCTAAAAGTTTCATGTTGACCAAAACTGAAAATGAGATCAAACAAAGACCCGAAATATTTTTGAGGGTATTTTTAAGTCGAAAAATACCACGAATTTTTGTTTTGTCATTTTTTTTTGTGATTTTTAATTTATTTAGGACTCTGTTAATTACAGGACATTAACTGGGTTTTATTGACAAAACTTTAAGCAAGGGGGTTAATTATAGAAAATAAAGATGATGAAACTGAGGTTCATCAACCATTTTATTCACAATCTCGGTTCGATGTTGGGGATGTGGCGTCGATATATCGTCGATATATCGACGATATATCGTATCGACATGATCGATATCGATATGTCCTTCCATGGATATAATCACTGAAAATGAAAGATGCTAACATCCTACCTGCTACAAGCTCTTTAAGTAATGGAAAAAGTGAAATGCATGACATGTTGTCCACCTCCTGCCACTAGCCTAGACGTTATTGCAGGTCACCATGTAATAAGGCACACACATGGGTTGGATACCATTACAGTTATACATTGTGCATGTCACCTGCTACTAACAAAACTAACTATGCATTGTCTACATTTTCATAAAAGAATAATAAAATCAAGATATACAGATACTTCGCACATCTATCTAACATAGAGTCAATCCTGAATCAGTTAGGAGCATGAATTATTTGAGAATGTCGAAGTATATATTACATGAGGATTGAAGATGTTGAAGGATATGGAGAAATCCTCAAGCGCATCACGGAAGCGTGATCGTCGTATCGGATACGACGAAGAACGACTAGTCGCACTAGTTGTTTGGTGCAGCGGAATTTAAAAAATTTTATTCGATGAAACCACATGATCCGAGAACCATTTTCAAATTGTTTCATCTATAACCACAACAAGTATAATGCAATACCTCTTGAAGCGTGGTTGATCAAGTCTCTACAAAAAGAGACCTCCTGTCTCAAGTCCGATCGTCGGAGTAACGGCTTGCGAGCGCGGGGATGAGTCGTGGTGTCCTCGCAGTCCAAGTTGATCCAAGCATGGTTGCTCCTGATCTCGTCGTACGAGATCAAATGTCTCCTTCGTGAGTGAAGCACTCCAAGTAGACGAAGAACCGTAGATCGTCGAAGCGGCAACACGATGGTGCGGGCGTCGACGATTCTCTCCACCAAGGTGGACGGCCACCAAGAAGAGAGGGAGAGAGAGGGTTGTCGAGTATGAGAAAGAGAGAGAGAGAGAGAGAGAGAGAGAGAGAGAGAGAGAGAGAATTGTGTGCTACAATAGCATGTAAAGAGAGAGCATGGTATGCCTCTCTATTTAAAGGGTTTTGGGATCCATGGATCTCAATCCATGGGACATATAAAATCAATGGATGAGATTGATTTATGTCAATCCAATGGTCAAGATTGTTGTTGGTAAAACCAACAACTTGTGATTTAATTTTGATTAAATATATTTGATAAATCAAATATATATTAATACCAAATTAAACCAACTAAATAAGGAGAGAGAGAGAGAACAAAGGAGATACACCTTCCCCTTTGGAGGGAGGTGACGGCCACCAATCCCTTAAGGGATTCGGTGCCGCCCCCTCCTTTCCTAATGGGAGGGAAATCTCATGGATTACCATGAGATTGCATATCTCCTTGATTTTTCTCTCTACTTATTTATCAACAACAATTTATTGATATTTTAATTCACCAAAATAATTCTCAATTACTTTTGGGAATATAGCAATCTTGACATTGAAATATTGTGAATCATATTCACAAACCAAAAGAAAAGGTAATTTACATTTTCAATTAATTAAACAATGTGTATCTAATACACATTAATAATTAATCTACTAATATAAATTATATTTAACTCTCTCTAATATATTATAAATCACATTTATAACATATTATGAATAATTGGATATTACTATCCACATTATTCTTATCCATAATAATTAAATCGCATTTAATTACATTGGATAATTTCTCATACATCATGATAATTAAATCACATTTAATCATCAACTTCTCTTTGCTTAGATCTTATGGAATTGTTCTTAAACCATTTAAGAACAATGTTATTACTCCTCAGATACTTGGAGATAAGGACAGGGCGATTGTTTTGTTCCACGTATAGTGACTTGGATATTGAGATCATATCTCAATTCCAGATCCCATGGACCTCTCATAGATGCTTGATTAAATCAAGACCGTAAACCTAATCTTCTCATTGCATCTGAATCTCATTTAGATCAATGTCCAGTATATGGACTAAGATTAGGTCACTTCTCTAATGAGAGGAGTCACTAAAATCCAGACCTGTTTCATCACTCCCTCGGAATGGAAGTGTCATGGTTATACAATCGTTTATGATCAAATCACCCTTCAGGTATTCCCACTACCTGTACATCCTGCATACTGGAAGACTTATGATCATCCTGAAGATATAGATCACTTTTGCACTGTCATCTTCATAGTCTGATCATCAAGTTTCTCAATCTTGGTCCTTGGGATATGGTATAGATCATATGCTTTCACAAAGCATATATCTTACCTTCAAATTCATATCATGCTTCTAAAGCATGATGACCATGCATGGAATTTGGTCAATCCCAATACCTCATGAGTGAGCTCATGTCTCCCGGTTCATAAGTGAACCTGTATGATCCCTTTGAGAGATCATATTACTCATATGCCCTTACATGCACACCAGCTCGCCAGTATATAGACCTTGGTTAGGTCATCAACCTATTGGTCTGCCAAATGTACATACTCAGACATATAGTAATATATCTGTCTCTAGTCAGAGGATGTTTGCCTGTGATGTGACAGTATTCATCATAGGTCTTTGGTTATCTCGATCTCGTCAAGTCAACTCATTGACTCAATTAATCTGATACCTCCGAATCAATATTCCCATGCAGAGGACCTGCATCAAGAGGTCGATCAGATATCAGTCTAATGAGATAGGATTGCCATCTCCCACTCAGACTGGAGATCACTACTTGTCAATCATTGATCTTGATGAGTCCTCTATCTAACTCCTTAGATATTCATCAAGCATCAGCCTCTATGATTCAATCAATGAATCATCAGCTGTATGATTATCAAGTTGGCCATGGTACATAACCCTAATTGTACAGAGGGACCTTATAGTGCATTCATTCATTCAATATCAGAAAGGGAGTGAAATATAATCAATAACTTTTATTGATAAATCATTAATTACAATAACAATTATTGTAGGAATGGTTCGCCTCGGGCTCACATTGTTAACAATCTCCCACTAGCCCTCAGAACCATTCAGGTACAATCCTTAAACCCATATTCACTACATGCTGGTCGAAAACCTTCTGTGTCAGAGGTTTGGTAAGAGGATCAGCAACATTGTCGGCAGAGGCCACCTTGGTGATGATGATGTCACCATGCTTTTGAATCTCCCGAATGATGTGGTATTTCCTTTCTACGTGCTTGCTCTTCTGATGCCATCTGGGTTCCTTCACCTGGGCAATGGCTCCCGTGTTATCACAGAGTAGCGGGATGGGAGTGTCAGAGGAAACTACGCCAAGCTCCTGGACGAACTTGCGTAACCACACCGCCTCCTTTGCAGCATCCGATGCGGCAATGTATTCGGCTTCTGTTGTTGAATCTGTTGTAGTGTCCTGCTTCTTGCTTCTCCAGCTCACAGCACCACCATTCAACAGGAACACAAACCCGGATGTCGACTTTCAATCATCAATATCCGATTGGAAGTCAGAATCTCTATATCCCAAGACTTGGAGATCACCATCTCCTTAGACCAAGATGTAATCTTGCGTCCGTCTTAGATATTTGAATATGTTCTTTACTGCATTCCAGTGTTGTTCTCCATAGCAGGATTGGTAACGACTTACCACTCCCACTGCATGGTAGATATCTGGTCTAGTGCACATCATAGCATACATTAAGCTTCCTACTGCTGATGCATAAGGGCATCTAGCCATGGCTTTCTTTTCCTCAATAGTTTGAGGAGCCATCCCTTTAGATAGGTGGATACCATGTCTTAAGGGTACGAATCCTTTCTTGGAACTATCCATACGGAATCGTTCAAGAATCTTTTTAATGTATCCATGTTGTGGCAATCCCAAAATCCTCTTTTCTCGGTTTCTGAACAACTTCAGGCCTAAGATGTAAGAGGCTTCTCCAAGATCTTTCATCTCAAAGGTATGGGACAGCCAAATCTTCACACTGGTCATCATCCCTGTATCATTCTCAATGAAAAGGATGTCATCTACATAAAGCACGATGAACACAACGGCGCTCCCACTAAGCTTCTTGTATACACAAGGTTCATCAGGATTCTGCACAAAATCATAACTCTTTATGGTTTCGTCAAATCTGATGTTCCAACTACGAGAAGCTTGCTTGAGCCCATAGATGGATTTCTTTAACTTGCATATTTTACCATCCTCAATCATGAAGCCCTGGGGCTGCTCCATGTAGATATCCTCCTCGAGGTATCCATTGAGGAAAGCCGTCTTGACGTCCATCTGTCAGATGTCGTAGTCAAGATATGCAGCTATAGCCAGCAATGCCCTGATGGATTTAAGCATAGCCACAGGAGAGAATGTCTCATCGTAGTCGATGCCTTCTCTCTGTGTGTAGCCCTTGGCTACGAGCCGTGCTTTGAAAGTCTCTACTTTCCCATCAGGTCCCATCTTTCTCTTGAAGATCCATTTACACCCATTGGGTTTTATCCCTTTAGGTGGATCCTCTAGGGTCCATACACCATTCTTATGCATGAAGTCAATTTCTGACTTCATTGCTAGCATCCATCTATCTATGTCATGATCCGCGAGTGCTTCATCAAATGAAGTAGGATCATTGTCAATTTCACTAGACACATGGAATCCATACCTTTCAGGTGGTGCAACCAACCTCGAACTCCTTCGAAGAGGTATGGGTGTTTCATCTTTATTTTCTTCTTCAGTTTCTGGTCTAGGAAGCTCAGAATCCTCAGGTGATTCAGTGGGTTCCTCTACTTCATTTTTATCTTGACCTTTAAGGAAATCATCCTCCAAAAATTTCACATCTCTGGAGATAAAAACCTTTTGGGTCTCAAGGTCATAGAGTTGGTATCCAATACCATCTCTAACATACCCAATGAAGTAACACTCACGAGTGCGAGATTCCAGCTTACTTGCGTCCACGTTCTTTGCATGGACCAAGCAACCCCAAACCCTCAAGTGATTTACACTAGGTTTGGTTCCATACCATAGCTCATGAGGAGTCTTAGGTACAGATTTGCTAGGAATCTTATTCAGGATATATATTGCAGTCTCTACTGCATATCCCCATAAACTAAGTGGCAAATGTGCTTTACTCATTATTGAATGGACCATATCCATGATGGTCCTGTTGCGTCTTTCAGCAACACCATTAAGTTGGGGAGTTCCAGGAGTAGTGAGATTGGAGACAATTCCATTCTCTTTGAGGTATTCCTTGAATTCATCAGAGAGGTACTCGCCACCTCGATCAGATCGAATTTGTTTAATCTTCCAATCGGTTTGGTTCTCAACCAAAGCCTTGAACTCTTTGAACTTTTCAAAGGTTTCATATTTATGATGTAATAGGAAGACAAACCCGTATCGCGAATGGTCATCAATAAATGTCAAATAATATCAATATCTATTTCGAGTCGCGGTACTGAAGGGACCACATACATCGGTATGTATTAGGTCAATAATACCTTCGCATCTTGTAACCTTGTTACGGAAAGGCATCCTAGTCATTTTACCACGAATACAATGTTCATAGATAGGCAAAGATTGAACCTGTAGAAAATCTAAAGGTCCATCCTTATCAATCTATTGATCCTATCAACAGATAAATGACCAAGCCTTTGATGCCAAATCATGTTTGAATGATTTTCATTATTCCTGCATCTTTTAGGGTTTTTATTAGTGGTTGTAACATTCATGACATGTTCATTAATGCGCAATTCATAGAGTCCTCCAGAACTCAAAATACCATCTACAATATATTTATCATAATGATTTATGACTAATTTATTACAGAACAGGAATGAATATCCACTTCTAACTAGCTTAGATACAGATATTAAGTTCCTCTAGACTTCAGGTACATAAAGACATTCTTTAAGTACTATCACTCTACCACTAGATAATGATAGTCGACAAGTCCCGACGGCAACTGCTGCAACACTTGCATCAGATCCCATCTGGATGACTATCTCCCCTTCTTCAAGTTTTCTAGTTTCTTGAAACAAATGCAACAAATTGCATACATGAACAGAAGCACCAGAATCAACAACCCAACTTCCTTCTCGTCCTACGAGAAAGCTGGTTTTAATGATAAAAGTAGATTTCATACCTGCTGGGGCTTTACCTTTGTCGACCGACTTCAGGTAATCCGGGCAATTACGCCTCCAGTGCCACGGCTTCTTGCAGTGATGACAGACGTCGGTTTTCTTTGACGCCATTAAAGTGGATGCATTGGAAGAAGAGCCAACACTTTGTCCCTTCTTCTTTCTCTTCTGGGTCGGACCCTTCCAAGAACCATACTTCCGACCGCGCTTCCCTTTGACCTGTGCAACCATTGCATTGCCAGTGGGACCATCCTTCTTCATCACGTCCTCTGCGGACTTCAATGCAGCAAGGAGAGCAGCACTTGTCAATTCCAACTTATTCATGTGGAATGACACCACAAAGTTATTGAAAGATTTGGGCAACGACAGCAGAATGAAGTCAGCTTGCATGTCTGCATCCATCGTTGCTCCAAGAGTCTCCAGCTCCAACAAGTACCCAAACATTTTGAGTACATGTTCACGGACCGAAGTCCCTTCTTGCATCTTGCAGCGAATTAGGTCTTTCATAACATTGTACCGCTGGGTGCGGTTAATGTCACCAAACATATCCTTTAGATTCTGCATGATCTCCTGGCAAGTACTCATCTCCACATGTTGTTTCTGAAGAACAATGGAGAGAGAACCCAAGATATAGCATCTAGCCAAGACATGATCCTCATCATACTTGTCATTATATGCTTTATCTTCCTTAGATTTAGGGTTCTCAAGCTTGTTTTCAGAGAGCACATAGCTGATGCGCTCCGCCGAGAGTACAAGCTCCAAATTATGGATCCAATCCGAGTAATTTGGTCCGGTCAATTGGTTGACCTCCACAAGCATGCTCAGTGGGTTCATGGATTTCATTTTCTGAAATTGAGAATGCACTATATTAGAACATATAATCATATATTCAATTTAGTTTTATTTGATCAAGGTATTTTAAATCAAATTAGTCTTGCTATGTCAACTATGAAAGTTTATTCCCTTATTCACTTTCAAAGTAGGAGATATACTTACCGATATATCTCAAGCAAGAACTGGGATCTCCTCCTTATCTTTGTCATATCCCAATAATATGAGAACCTATGACTCTAATAAAGAGAAGCGGGAACACATTCCCCATTGCAAGTTGAACTTGCATTTCTCAATTCGGTCTTTAATACCCGGGCCCACCACCCCTAAGGCGATGTTGACCCGTCATTAATTGAACCAACCGTCAACAGGAATACAACTCGCTATGCGCAATCCAATATCGCCCCAATAATATGAGGACCCGATATTGGGGTCACTACGCATACGTCCTTACTCTTTCGAGAAGCGACGAGCCCGATCCAAATGGATCATATGCAGGAGCTGTCACTTCGGACAGGCGTCTCCTACACATAATATCTGGCGACGAAACTCTTCGCCTTGACGGGAGACCATGGATGTCACTTATGTGATCCTCCACCGCTTATTCAAATTTTAATTAATTAACATGAATCATATTCATATAATTAATTATTCCAAGGGAATTATCAACTCTAATCATATTAGAGTATTTTGATTGGATATAACTAATTCAATCATATTAAATTAATTATCAATCCAATTCAATCAATCAAACTTGATTTTCTTACTTGAATATATATGGTATTATTCTCAAAGTACGTATTAATTCGTATTTTAATAATTAAGAAAAAATACATCTTAATCCCTCGGATATTATCCCGGCCCTACCCGCTGTCATGGCCAGTACCGACGGGAGTGGGACGGACCGCATACGTTGCAACCCGCTACCCCAGCGATCCCTGACTAGACACCATATCCACCTCGGGAAAGGATAATGCCAAATTGATTAATTTGTACTTGAGATGATCATCGATTATTCAACCGAAATTGTACCATATAGTAGAAATCAAAATATTTTTTATTATAAGGAAATTTGCTACTCAAATTCCCAAATCCTATTCAAGCATCAAGTTTGAAAGATTGTGATTTCCAATTATGATTTAGATCACATCTTAATCAATTAATTAGTTGGGGCCAAGTCAATTAGGCAAATAATCATGTTTCAATATTTCATAAATATTTTTCAAGATTATTTCACGAAATTAACAATTAATTTCACTAATTGACAATCACTTGGTTCTAGATTAGGAATGTAATTTCAGTAATGACCCCTACTCACTAAAATTAACATATCTCAATCAATTTAAATCCAAATTAGACAAACTCAATTTTAATAGATTGCTAACTTGATTTAGGACAAAAGACAAGTGATGTTTCACGCATTTCGAGGCAGATGATAACAGTAATTAACTCTTTAATCGTGTTAAAATCTACTGTACCCGCAACAGTGCATACATGTTCATTAAAACAACCATATCTAGAGCATACGAAATCCGATTTACGCAAACTCAGATCCTATGGTTTCCTTGTTTAATGGGGAACAAAATCCAAGTATTAAATTCATGTTTAAACAATTTAAATAGTGTCGAATTTATTTACTAAACAGATCTGCAAAATCAAATGCGATAAAAACTTTCGCGACCTAAACGAACCCAAGTCGTCCTCGGTTTTTCGAATCATATTCGAAACCGTCGACCTAAGGCTCTGATACCACTTTAAGGATACGGAGAAATCTTCAAGCGCATCATGGAAGCGTGATCGTCGCATCGGATACGACGAAGAATGACTAGTCGCACTAGTTGTTCGGTGCAGCGGAATTTAAAAAATTTTATTCGATGAAACCACATGATCCGAGAACCATTCTCAAATCATTTCATTTATAACCACAACAAGTATAATGCAATACCTATTGAAGCATGGTTGATCAAGTCTCTACGAAAAGAGACCTCCTGTCTCAAGTCCGATCGTTGGAGTAACGGCTTGCGAGCGCGGGGATGAGTCGCGGTGTCCTCGCAATCCAAGTTGATCCAAGCACGGTTGCTCCTGATCTCGTCGCACGAGATCAAACGTCTCCTTCGTGAGTGAAGCACTCTAAGTAGACGAAGAACCGCAGAGCGTCGAAGCGGCAGCACGATGGTGCGGGCGTCGACGATTCTCTCCACCAAGGTGGACGGCCACCAAGAAGAGAGGGAGAGAGAGGGATGTCGATTATGAGAAAGAGAGAGAGAGATAGAGAGAGAATTGTGTGCTACAATAGCATGTAAAGAGAGAGTATGGTATGCCTCTCTATTTATAGGGTTTTGGGATCCATGGATCTCAATCCATGGGACATATAAAATCAATGGATGAGATTGATTTATGTCAATCCAATGGTCAAGATTGTTGTTAGTAAAACCAACAACTTGTGATTTAATTTTGATTAAATATATTTGATAAATCAAATATATATTAATACCAAATTAAACCAACTAAATAAGGAGAGAGAGAACAAAGGAGATACACCTTCCCCTTTGGAGGGAGGTGACGGCCACCAATCCCTCAAGGGATTTGGTGCCGCCCCCTCCTTTCCTAATGGGAGGGCAATCTCATGGATTACCATGAGCATGCATATCTCCTTGATTTTTCTCTCTACTTATTTATCAACAACAATTTGTTGATATTTTAATTCACCAAAATAATTCTCAATTAATTTTGGGAATATTGCAATCTTGACATTGAAATATTGTGAATCATATTCACAACCCAAAAGAAAAGGTAATTTACATTTTCAATTAATTAAACAATGTGTATCTAATACACATTAATAATTAATCTACTAATATAAATTATATTTAACTCTCTCTAATATATTATAAATCACATTTATAACATATTATGAATAATTGGATATTACTATCCACATTATTCTTATCCATAATAATTAAATCATATTTAATTACATTGGATAATTTCTCATACATCATGATAATTAAATCACATTTAATCATCAACTTCTCTTTGCTTAGATCTTATGGAATTGTTCTTAAACCATTTAAGAATAATGTTATTACTCCTCAGATACTTGGAGATAAGGACAGGGCGATTGTTTTGTTCCACGTATAGTGACTTGGATATTGAGATCATATCTCAATTCCAGATCCCATGGACCTCTCATAGATGCTTGATTAAATCAAGACCGTAAACCTAATCTTCTCATTGCATCCGAATCTCATTCAGATCAATGTCCAGTATATGGACTAAGATTAGGTCACTTCTCTAATGAGAGGAGTCACTAAAATCCAGACCTGTTTCATCACTCCCTCGAAATGGAAGTGTCATGGTTATACAATCATTTATGATCAAATCACCCTTCAGGTATTCCCAATACCTGTACTTCCTGCATACTGAAAGACTTATGATCATCCTAAAGATATAGATCACTTTTACACTGTCATCTTCATAGTCTGATCATCAAGTTTCTCAATCTTGGTCCTTGGGATATGATATAGATCATATGCTTTCACAAAGCATATATCTTACCTTCAAATTCATATCATGCCTCTAAAGCATGATGACCATGCATGGAATTTGGTCAATCCCAATACCTCATGAGTGAGCTCATGTCTCCCGGTTCATAAGTGAACCTGTATGATCCCTTTGAGAGATCATATTACTCATATGCCCTTACATGCACACCAGCTCGCCGGTATATAGACCTTGGTTAGGTCATCAACCTATTGGTGTACCAAATGTACATACTCAGACATATAGTAATATATCTGTCTCTGGTCAGAGGATGTTTGCCTGTGATGTGACAGTATTCATCATAGGTCTTTGGTTATCTCGATCTCGTCAAGTCAACTCATTGACTCAATTAATCTGATACCTCCGAATCAATATTCCCATGCAGAGGACCTGCATCAAGAGGTCGATCAGATATTAGTCTAATGAGATAGGATTGCCATCTCCCACTCAGACTGGAGATCACTACTTGTCAATCATTGATTATGCTTGATGAGTCCTCTATCTAACTCCTTAGATATTCATCAAGTATCAGTCTCTATGATTCAATCAATGAATCATCAGCTGTATGATTATCAAGTTGACCATGGTACATAACCCTAATTGTACAGAGGGACCTTATAGTGCATTCATTCATTCAATATCAGAAAGGGAGTGAAACATAATCAATAACTTTTATTGATAAATCATTAATTACAATAACAATTATTGTAGGAATGGTTCGCCTCGAGCTCACATTGCTAACTGATGTGCCACACAATGTGATGTAGTTCATGCTAATACAATGTGTGAAATCCTTCTTGAGACATCAAATATATGCAACACATACATGTGCAGAGAATATCACGGACCAATAGTAATTGGATGACTTATCTCTGTTAGATTAGAAATGTATCAATATCAAAATATAAAAAAAACAGTTGAATCTGAATCAGTGGATGGATGGAGGGAAATACACGAGACTTTTATATTGGTGGGTTGAAAACGAGTAGATACGAATTATATTTGACTATCTTAAATAAGGTAAAACAAACATATACACAGACACATATGTGTATGTGTACGCATATGTGTGTATATATGTGTGTATTCAGCTACGGAGTGTGTTCGAATTTCGATACCATAAGAGAATCCCCAATTCAAATCTGTACCCGCATGAATGTTAAGTTCCAAACCTAAACATGTTTGAATATAAGACAGAACTGATTTGGATTCATTAAATGAAGCAGGTTGAAGTTGAGTACCTATCATTATGTACAAATTGGCATCCCTAAGTACATCTCAATCCTTGAGATTATGTTGCCAGGTTATCCCGAGTAACTTGGCTATCTGAATTTGAATTAGTTGTATGAACTTCACAATTTCTTTAGTATAATATTTCTTAATCATGTTCAAATTAAAAGTTATCAAAACATATTATAATTATAAAAAAAGTTAATATAACACAATATAACACAAACGATGTGACATCACATCACATTTACCATTCGAGCCTTCCTAACCATCCAAATAGCTATTATCCACATGAGAATACTCCAACCCGATCTATTGGTTGCCAGGCTACCTCGAGGTAATCTAACATACCCCCTGCTTTACCCCTGCATTACTTGGTTGGAATTAGTTGTATTGACCTCACAATTTCTTTGATATGATATTTTTTAACCATATTCAAATAAAAAGTAACAAAAAATATATATTATAATCATAAAAAATTAATATAGCATATAATCAATGTGACGTCGCATCACATTTATCATTCCAGCCCTCTCCAACCCTCCTAACTAGGGATGAGCATCAGGTCAAGTCGGGTCAGGCCCGACCTAGCCTAGACCGAGCCCAATTCTAATTTACGAGCTTGCGGGTCAGGTTTAAGCTCGTCGAATTTCAGCTTGTAGCCAAAGCCCGAGCCCGGTCCACTAGTACATGGGTCGGACCGGGTTGGGCCGGCCCTCTATATTAGAAAAATATTTTAAACATGAATACAGTACACATTTAATATGCAAATATACAAATTGCATATGTATTTATTCAAAACATGAACATAGTTGATGTCTAAATAGCATAGAATAATGGCGATTTAAAAAGAAATATCCCCTATGATATTAGAAATCATAAATTACATAAGAAAAAAATCATGGGCATATATACGGACCTACACTCGAGACAATATTCAGGTCGGCCCACAGGCTTCGGGCTCGGGCCCAAGCTTGCCTGAACCCGGCTCGAAAACTGGATCAGGCCAAAAATCAAGCCCAAGCCCGCCCATTTATCATTCGAGCTTGAGTCGAGCTCGGGCTTTATCGGGCGGGGTTGGGCTGACCCGAAAATATGCGCATCCCTACTCCTAACCATACAAACAGCTACTATTCACAAGAGGTTACTCTGACCCAATCCAATTCAACCCAGTTACCAAACAGCCCAGGAATGAGAGCGTTGTGTATTTTAACTAATTTACGAGGTACTAATTCAGATTAAAACCTTTTATTGCTAAATCACAAGATATGCAATCCCACCCTTTAAAGACGTGTAGGTATTCCTTGCACATTCCTGCATCATATACATGAAGGCCCAAGTACCCAATTTTATTCCTTACCATGGGTTTATTGGGATGCCGACATAGGAATTAGAATTGGCCCTCCTCTGGACATTGGAGAAATAAAGCTAAAAATTACTTAGAATTAGGGACGCAAATAGAAGGATATGGATATAGATGTTATCATATTCTTGTCTTTTACTATGGAAAATCAATATCTTGCGGACAGTGAAAATTGCAAAATATATTATTCAGTTTGGAAATGGATAATTATAATTTGAATAATATATTTAACTAACAGATACGGATAATCTGACGAGTGATATTGTCTCTTAAAACTTAGATTCAGAAGGAACATTTTAGTATAGTTGAATACATCAGCTGATTAAATTAAAATTGTATAAACTACAAATATAACAAAATTAAAAAAGAAAAGAGTAAATTACAAAAAAAAGTTTATAAACAATACACCTGATTTCAATGTCATACCTGAGTTTTAAAAGGTAACAATAGGATATCTGAACTTTAAGATTTGTCTCAATAAGACCCTTGATCATTTCGTCCTTCCAACCTAAAATTTCAGTAGTCAATGATCACATTGAAACAAATCTTAAAGTCTAGGTACCACATTGTTATCTTTTAAAGTTCATGTATGACATCAAAATTAGATGTATAGTTAGGGATTTTTTTTGTAACTTACTCAAAAGAAAATGAAGTGATATGTCACATCATTTAACGAGTTAACAAATAACTAAACAGTATAAAGATATATGTTTTTCTTCCTGTATTTAAAAATGACTCCAAAATGCAATTTATTACGTGCAACTACATAACAAATTTAGATATATATGCTTATGCACACATAGATAGAATAACATTCATATCAATATCCACCAAAAAATGTGTATCCGTATCTATAAAAAATAAAAATGTAAATAAAAATACAATAGATAATGTAACTATGGCGTAGTCTTTTAAGAAGACCAAATCATGGGAATAAGTACGATGAAACGATAATTAGGGATAAGGAATAAGAGGGTTTGGTTTCTTGTTCTTGTATTGGTTGGATAAAGGTGGGATAAGTGAGTATTCATATTTAAACTGTTTTCCTTCTTATTGAAAAAGTGAAATAAACATTGTTTATTGTGAAATAGCTAGTGGGAACAATTGACTAATAGTAATGATTTTTAAAGGGAGAAATGGAAATGAAATAGTTACAGAAAGTGAAGGAGAATACCCCCCCCCCCCCCCCCTCCAATATCTCTTTCTCTCAATTGCCTTCTAATACATTCAATATATGCCACCAGTATGCGTGTTACTCATTCGAGTTTGATTGAGATTCGTTCGATTAAAAAATTCAAAAAAATTGAAATAAAATGAATCAAATATAAATTTGACTTGTGGATTCACTTCCGAATCAAATTTGAATAAATCTAAATTCATTTATTAATAATTTGATATATATATATATATATATAAAGAGAGAGAGAGAGACATATATACATACACGCACATATAAATATGTGTATTTGTATGTATATGTATATATGTTACATATATGCATGCATACTTATGTGTGCGTATATGAATGAATTTGTGCATGTGGGTGTGTGCATATTCATATAGTTATAGTAATTAATGACTAAATATTTAATATTAAAAATAGAGTAGAAAATACTAGCCATAAAGTCTAGTAGGAAAGAACATGTGTTTAGTATGTTAGTCCAATTCCCCGCCTTACACTTATTTCCATGTGCCCACATTCCATGACCCTCTTTTTTTCCCTTTTCATTCTTCATTAAAGATCCATCAATCTTAGAGTAACGGTAGTGCTCCCACTTCTGCATGTGAAAACATAGCCATGTTATGTCAAGTTCCTCCTTCATTTTCTTATTTTTTAGTTACTCTTGCAAGGCAATCCTTGATGATGGCTATCATCACTAAGATGACATTGATCATCGCTCAATTTATATCCTTGCTAGGCAATCCATGTTCGTGACTTCTCTCCACTATATTAGTCGTTACTTTGTGCATTGAAAATCTTGTGTGATTCATGAATCTAGTTTTAAAATAGTGATGTTCATCATGACCTATGAACTAATTTATCTACTAAGTTATTTATTATTATTCTTGTTATTTCAAATACTCAGATCTGTTTGTATTAATTTTATATAGGATCTTGGTCTTATCTCGCTTCAACATATAATGGTGAACGTAATGTATTTCCTACTCTTATTATATATTTCAGCTTGCCCTGTCTGGAATGGTATCTCTTATACACTATAGTTAAAGTACCATCCATGAACCCTCACAAAAGCAAATGATGGTATTTCGCCTATGAAGGGTCATGGGCTTTTCTTCGAGGTTGAGCCTCGAAAGGCTTGTCTAATCGGATCATGCATCATCCTTGCTTTGATCCCCGTTTATCTATTGGACATATGAGCCCATGGCGAGCGATTTGAAGAATGACTGAGTTTGCATAATAGGTCGCTTCGTACAATTAGGGTTATGCACCATAGCCATCTTGATGTCAATGGTTGGATCATAAAGGCTAGTACAGGGTTGAATATCTAAAGGGTTAGATTGAGGACGCAACCACATCGTCAAGTGATTATCGAAAATAGAACTCCAACATGAGAAGGAAATGGCAATCCTTACTTCAAAAGTTGACATCTGACCGACCTCTTGATGCAAATCCTCTACATAGGAATAGAGAATCGGATGTGTCGAATGAGCTCGATCAAAGAGTTGACTTGGCGAAATCGAGATAACTTGAACATGTAGCATGTGTTGTTATGATATAGTGCATGTATCATCTAAACGAAGACATATGTATTATTGTATGTTTGAGTATGTAAGTTTGGCATATCGATATGTTGATGTCCTAAGGACTATGAGGATACTAGCATGACGATGTGCATATGATGACAAATGAGAAATATGATCTTGATGAATCTCGTATTCATCATGCTAAATTTGGTCATTTAGGCTCTGTTCCCCATCATTCACCTGTAATTAATCATTAATAGAATATTATTAGCATTCATACATGTGTGAATAATATCTGCATTTCATCATGCATAATTGCATTTAAAATCCCCAGTGTAAATTAGCCCAAAAAGCCGCTAACTTCTCATATTTTTAGTTAATTCATCCTAACTCCGATTAATCCAAAACTAACTCCATTGTGTAGATATTACTAACTTCATTAAATAAAAAATATAAAAAAATTACTAACTCCAATAAGTGTCAAATAATCCCAAAGTCTGATTTCACATCTGACGGACTAAAATGAGCATATCTCCCACATACAGTATCCGATTTTGGTCTACTCACCTTTAAAGTACTCCATTTTCAAATACCTTCAAAACAAGATCAATTTCGTAAAATTCGGAGCTCATTTGTGAAAGTTGGGTTTTGGGCCTCTTTTGCGCATTTTAACTTTTTGCTATTTTTGACTTGAGTTTTTATGTACATAATTAATCCTTTTAATTTTATTTCTTTTTCATTTGTGTCCTTTTATGAAAGTTTTAATAAGAGCTGTAAAAATTCAAATCCAGATTAAAACTGAGATCAAAGAAACTGACCAAGTTCAAGTGTCAGTTGTCAGTCTGTGCAAAAGTTGCGTGATTCTGACCTCTATTTTATTTTCATATTTTCTTATTTATTAAAAATCTTAAAAAATTAGATTAGTGTGTAATTAATTTTATTGTATGTTATCATATTTTTCTATAATTTTTATCCTCTTTAAAACCACCAAAAAATACAAAATCCCAAAAACCCGGTTTTCTATACACTTTGAGAACCACCAAAAATACCACTTCGCACAAGTGACCTCTTTTGCTCCCGGATCCTTCATGAAAGTTGTAGATCTCGACAAGAGAACAACTTTCCTGAAGAAAATTTTTGATTCGAGGTCTCCTAATACTTCTTTTCTATTTTTCTTTGTATTTAATTTTTGAAATTTTTTTTTGGGCACCACGTGGCCGCCCCTAGGCGTGCCACGTGGCACCCCACTCTCCCTCTCTCTCCAGCCACACCTGGGTCACGTGCCCAGCACGTGACCCCGCCCTCTTCTCCATCCTCCTGGTCGTTACGTGTCGCACCCTCCTGCCGTTTCTTCTCCCCCTCGTAACCGCTGCCGCGCCTGCCCCCTCCGCTCGCTTCACCTCCTGCCATTACCCGCGCCACCCCCTATAAAGCCATGCCCCTGCCCGACGCTCCGACGATCCGCCCTTCGTCCTCCTGTGCCGGTGACAGCGGCAACAACCCCAGGTCGGCGTGATCCAGAGGGAACCATGTCCTCTGCTGCCTTCCTCTGGTGAGTGGGTTGAGCTTCTTCGCGACCTCGCCGCGGCTGAAGCGAAGATCAGGAGCAGGCCTCTGCCTCCTCCAACTTCCAGGTACCCTCCTCCGCACGTCGTCACCATCGCCTGAACCCCCTGCAGCTCAACCGTCTCACGCCCCCCGGTTCCGCCAGCGCCCTCCGCCTCACCGTGCGACGCCTCGTGTTTCGCGCGCAGTCGTCGTGCGTCGTACGACCACGGTCGAGCTCCGTCGGCCCACCGCCTCTGTTCCAGTTGCTCAGCCGTGTGTCGGCCGAGCGCGACCTCGCCGCTCCTCCTCAGCACCGTCGTGCCCACGTGCGTCGGCCACCCCGCCCCACTGCGCCTCGCCGTTGAGCGGCGTCGCCCGCGCTCGCGCCTCCGCGCGCTGGCGCACCTCTCCAGGCCACCACCCTCCAACGTGTAGCCCTCCGCCTCGTGGCGCCGCCTCACCGCCGCGTCTCCACCTCCGGCCGCCTCCGCCCTCGCGCCGTGTGTCGGCCGAGGGGCGGCAGCATCAGCTCCTCCGCCTCCTCACGGAGGCGCCGCTCCGTCGCGCAGTCGCGCCTCGCCTCCATCGCCGTGCGCCTCCACCGTTCTCCCGCCTCCCTCGCCAAGCCATCAACCGTCAGATCGGGCAAATAGCCCTTGATCCGACGGTCCTCGAGCCGCCACGCGCCCCAGCCGAGCCCCGAGGCTCGGGAGCCCCGGGCAGCCCTCGAACCATAGGCTCGGACGCCCGAGCCTCTAGCCCCGCACCCGAGCCTCTCCTTCGGTCGTCGAACCTAAGCTCCGTACCCGAGCCTGCGCACGCACGTGCGTCACACGTGGTTCGGGGGTAAATTGCAAAGGCCCCCTAGCACTTTTAGAAATTGCAAAAATACCCCCGCCAGGGGTAAATTTCAGAAAGGCCCTCAAGTTTTTATTAATTACAGATAAGTCATCCCAGGGAACTCTTTGCAAAGAAAACTTTATTTTTATTTACATTTTAGTCCCTGGAATTTCATTTTATCATATCTTTGTCATATGGACTCCGATTTTAGCATATAATATGTCGTTTCGAAGCTATTTTCTTGCTCTACAATTTAGCATAGTTTGTGAATATATCTGAGGTTGTTTACTGTCAATTATTATTTGAGGATCATCATTGACTTTTGCAGGCTTATTTTGACATACTTGTACTTGAGAAATTAACGATAAACCTGTTGCAGGAGTTCTGTTGAGGATTTCAATTTGATTGACCCCTTGTTTTATTGTTGATTATTCCCAATGATTTAATCTTTACAGGGGACAAATCGAGGATCAATTTATCTAACTCTCGACTTATCTGATAGATGATCAATTTTGAGGAGCATGTTCATTGATTAAATCTATTGTTTTGTAACTTGGAGTTGATCAGTTTTCTGGGCGTTAATGATCTCTTTTGATCTGTGATAGTCTTTTGAGAATCAATCGATAAATTTAATTGAGATTTGAATTTTATACTTCATAGATCCTGAGCTTAATCATCTCTGTATATTTACTTGCATTTGCATCTTGTTGCATTGTATAATTTTTTTTTTGCAACACAGAAATTAATCGAGCATTTATTAATTATTTAATTTGATTTAAGACCACGCAACTAAAAATCTTCGTTCCCTGTGTTCGACCTTGGTAGACTTCCCAAGTAAAAATACTCCACAACATTCAAAGATAGTGGTTTTTGATCGACCGAAATCTGCCTCCTATACTACAATTTATCGACTATTAAAGAGGTGAATTTCGCGTTTATCAAATGGCGCCGTTGCCGGGGAACGGCGAAATTTTAGGGTTTTGAATCATTTTTTATAATTAATTTTTGTAAAATTAATTTTTGTGTCATTTTTTTTCTTTTTCTGCATTTTATTTTGCATTTCTCTCTTACTTCTGCTACTAACCGCAAATTCTCTCTTCGCAGACTTCTGGGAGCTAGATTTTGATATTAAATCAAGGATCTGTGATGAAGACTGAATTTTAATTTTGTGAGGGAGAGTTAGTATAGATTTTATTTTCTGCAATATTCTCAGGGTCCCTCTCTTTGAACCCTTGTAATAATTTCAGACTAAACATTCTGTGGTGTGTCGGGTCTGTTTCAACCCCTTCTGTGTGGTTGGGACCCGACTTGAGTGGCGTAGGACTTAGGCACATATACGCTTGCTTGTTATTATTTGATTGTGCTTGTAATTCTTAGGCCACACTCTCACTAATATACGCACTATAGATCGTTCAACATTAGCCAAATTCTTAAATCAATTCTTCCCGCTAATAGAACTATCTGTTTAGGGTGTTTTTCATCTGTGCATATCATTTAGTGTAAATTTAAATTCCTTGTCTTGCATCCCGCATGAAGAACGCGAGGATTCACTGTAAGTCCTTCTCTTAAGCATGTGTCATTGATTTACGTTGCATCGGCTTTTCGATCCTCCCTCCTCAAAGTTTTATAACTTAGGATTTAACGGAATTGGGACTGCTCGTTAGGCGTGAATTTCTGTGCTCACATAAACTTCAGTGATAACCTTAATTTAAAATTGGGACTGCTAATCAAGGTGACTGTAAACAAACTGACCTAAAATTAACCTGTATCTTGTGGAGAGAAACCCACTCATTGTATGTAAGGACAAAAGGCACACTTAGGATAGAGCCAAAATTGAGAAATTTCACAAAGACTATGTTTTTAAAAATAATTAGCTGCTTTTCAGTGAGGGTCTCTGGTAGCCGTTTTACGGTACAACTTCCCTTAGCAGAGTGGGTGGTTTAGAGGACACCACGGAAGGCACCGTCCTCAAGCAACACGGGTAGCCATTTAAACGGTCCGAACTTCCACCTATACTGGCTGAGAGTAGATGCAACTAGTTGTACAAACTCGGGACAGTCTTTGAGAAATATTTCAGTACCTAACAGCTCCGCTTAATTTGCAAGATTGTTTTGCCATTAAATTATAACTGAAAAGATAAGCGGCCGAACCCTAACGTGCCTTCACCAGTGTTGAGTGGGTGAATCAACGTGTTTGTTTTGTGTTTGATTTGTGTGCGTCAAATACCTTGCAATTGCAAGCAAATCGTGGTTCGCTGATCATTCCATCCCTCTTGACAAGATGTCGGCACAGTGGTCTTCTTTCCCGATCTCCATGACCATGTCCCGATATTCTTCTTCTCACACTCCTCAGGGGAACCTACCATTCAAGTCAAGTTCTCCTCAGCCATCATTCTCTGCTCACCCATACATCCCACCCTATGACCACACTTCTTCTTGGAATAGACATCTCTCACATTCGGACAATCTTATGGACATAAGAGAGAGATCAGAATCAAGGATAAACAATAGAGTGACCGATATTGATAATAGAACACGATTTCCGGTCACTAGGATCTCACAGCCTCTTAAATTATCCCCTACTCAAGATAACTATCAATTTTCCTTTGACAACCCACGAGAAAACCAAAGTCAAGGAAATACAACTCATGACCAGACCATAATGTTTGTGAACAATCAACACTCTACTCGAGGTTACATGCCAGAATCACGACACATGTAGACTGATTATTCAATCACTAGTCATGAGATGTTTGAGGATGAGATTGCTCGGATTAATCATAGAGCAGACACTTTAACTATGAGAATATATGATCTCATCCAGTCAATGCAAAATTCAGAAGAAGTGAGGCCACCACCATGCGAACCACTGGACCATCACAATCAGACACAACCACTGACCTCTGACTCCCCGACTGACCATATTACCGAAAATACCAAAAAATGAAAATTTTGAAAATTCAAAAAAATTGGACAATTCTGAAATGAAAGCATTTTGCAAGAGTCTGATCTTAGAGCTTCCATTAATCAAAGCCATAGAATATGTGCCCGATCTTAAAAGATTTGTGAAGAGTCAACTGAACCCCAAAAAGGCGGGCAAGAAACGATCCAGGACTGAATATCACGTCATATCTATGGCTAGCTCTTTGGTGATGAATCATAAAATCAAAAGCCGAAAAGTCAAGCGGTTGACTCGGATCACATGTGAAATTGAGGATTATATATTCACTCATGTTCAGTTGGACGACGACTCCACATTAAACATCCTCCCGAAGTCCGTCTTTAATCAACTTAAATTCGGACAACTCAAAAAGACTAGGGTGATCGTTCAGTTACCCGATCGATCTACCAAAAGACCGCGGGGGATCATTTCTGTCGTCGTAAACTTCCGAGGGAAAGAACATAAGGTGGACTTTATTGTCCTTGACATTGAGCACCCCGGAAGGATGTCTGAGTCTCCTATTATTTTGGGAAAGCCGTTCTTAACCTCCGCTAAGGCGATCATAGATTGCGAGACACAGGAAATCAAGTTCCCCAACTCGGACCACAATGAACATGACCCCAATGACACATCCTGCTCTGAGGAAAACCAACTTGAAACCAACAGTTATGATCAGGAGATAAATATTTCACATTATCAGACATCTCCACATGACACACTAATACAAACCCTAGGAGAGTCACCTAAGGGACTGACTGTTGGACAAACTTCGGATTCTAACCACCTTATTACTGCTCCTAGGAAAAATCAAGATTTTGGAGCGTATGAAGAATTGGACCATATTATTGAGGAACGTCACGATTATCTGAGTGGACCAATCTTCGAGTCGGCATTAATTCATGAGATACTTGAACCATATAAGGAACCGACTTCAAAAATATCCGATGTCACCAAAATTCACGATAATCCAGAAGTGACATCAACACCCCAGCCATAAACCACAAGATCCGCAAGAACAATCTCCCTCGACCGAAGCAGTGCATGACCCTTCAAGAATTGGTCGACTTTTATGGGGATTCATCTGATGAGGAACTCACAAATGCCACTTCGGTTACTGTTGAACGGGAATTTTAGGGATTGGTGATTAATTGATAAATGTCGGTCATTGTTTTTCCCCAAAATCCCGCGTCAACAAAAAAATATTTTTTTATGATTTTTGCTACTTATTAACCTGTATAGCGGACAGGGTCGAACTCAGGGAGGCTACAATTCCCGAGGTTTATTCAATTAATCAGAAACTAATTAAAAGAAAACAGGAATCTCAAAGGACAACTATCCTTGGTTTTTGTGAATTTTTTATCTTTTTTAGTTTTTTTATATTTTTTTATTTCTATTTTTTTATATTTTCTGATTTTTAAATTTTTATGATTTTGATTTTGCAAAATTTTTTTTTAATTTTCAAAAATAATGCGAAGCAATAGGAATAAAAATCAAGAACAAACACACACCGACTCTTTTTGCAACTTTCAATTATGCCAAAAATACTCAGAAAAATTTAAAGAAAATATTTTTGGGTTTTAAAAGTTTTGAAATATTTTTAGGAATTTTTGTGGAATTTTCAGATGTTTTTGTATTTTTCTAAAAATCAAACAGTGAGAAAATAAGAAAATGTGCACAGCCTGGAGTAATTTGCAATTTAAAAATCTTTTAAATGCCCAAAACTCCTGGAAATTATTTTTAAGGCAAAGTAGAAACCATTATCTACAAATAGGAACTGAAATCACAATTTTTGGATTTTTGTAGAATTTTGTATGATTTTTATAAGATTTTTGATATTTTTCAATTTTTTTGGTTTTTCTAAAGAATCAATGCGTGAAAATTGGTCAAAAATTAAAAGACAATGAAATCAAACTACCCTAATTTTTTTAGAATTTTTATAGATATTTTCGATTTTTTATGAATTTTTGAATTTCAAGAAGAGAAAAAGGCACTGTTTTTGAATTTTTAATAATATCAAATGAAGAAAAAATGCAATGAAATTTTTATGCTAAGAAGATAATCACATCAGGAGTATAGCACAATTTTCTCAATTTTTTTGGATCACAAATAACATTTATTTCAATGAAAAGACAAAGCCAATTCAATATTCTGCAGTTCAGGGGCTAAAATATAAATACTGCAAATGTTTGGACTGAAATGTAAAGATTCGAATTTTTTGTCTCAAATAAATAATAAAAATAAACAGAGGCAAGAACTTCTAAATTACCCAATTGACGTGTGCTGTGCACGTGATCTATTTGGACTGCAGGGGCTCTTTTGCAATTTCGTGAACTTCTGAGGGTGTGAACGTAATTTCTCCAACTATTTTTTTAATCAAAACCCTAAGAAGGGTTCTTTCGTTTGCTTTGTTTTCAAGTAATAAGGCAGGGCCGCCAATGGGGCACGATGGGGGCTGCCGCACCCCCTTCTTCTTCGGCGGGCTGGAAGGCGGCGGAGGGGCTACTTGCAGGTGGTCGATGGCGCGCTGGAAGGAGCTTCAGAAGCGGAGGGGGTGCCCAGCGGCGGTGGAGCGGCTTCACGGACGAGCGCGCGGAGGCGTTCTGGTGGATCCCGCGGCGGTTGATGGCAGAAGAGGCGCGGGGGCGGTCCGATGGCGGTGGTCTTCAACGGCGGAGGAGGATCGCGAGGACGGCGGAGCGGTCGCCCCGCGCGGCGGAGGGCGCGGCAGATGCGGGCGGTCGGTCCTGGAGTGGGGCGACGCGGAGCGGCCTGCTGGCGGTGGGTGGCTCTGCCGCCTGCGGGCGGTCGGGAGGTCGGTCCTGGGCGGCGCTGCCGCCTGCAACTGCGGCTGAAGGAGCGGGGCTTGGCCGCCCACTTGCGGCGATGGAGCGAGGTGCGGGCGGCGGGGGTTGATGGCCCTGCCGCCTGCGGTTGATTTTTTTTATTTTTTTATTTTTTTTATTTTGTTGTAAACAGTGAATAAAAGAACAGAAAACTTTTTTTTCCTTTTTTTTGTAAATCCGAAAATAAGGAAATAGCAGAAATAGGAAAAGATTTTTTTTATTTTTTTTATTGTTATCCTTGCAAAACAAATGTTATAGATAAAGAGAAAAAAAAATTTTTATCCTGCAAAACAAATGTTAGGCGTAAAGATTTTTTTTATTTATCTACACATAGGAATATGGACGGGGATTCGGCGAAAATGGGAGAATGAATCCGATTCTCCGACCACCGTGCGTGGTTGGAGTTGATAGATTGTGGGAGATAGAAAATAGAACGTGGAGAGCTCGAGATCGTGAGATGAAAAATCGAGTCGGTGGTGGAATAAATCGAGATGGAATGTTTTAAGATCTAGAGAAAAAAATGACAATGAGACGAAAATACGAAAAATAAAACTACGATTAAACTAAGATAAAAATGCGAAGAAAATTTGGATCTCACCTTAGGAGCGGAAAATAGACCGTGATCGCCTCGACAAGGCCGACTCGCTGTCACCGGACGGCTTGGAGGCTAGGCAACTTCCTCGACGAAATTTCTCTCGGAGATCGGGCTCCTCCCTCTAAAGATTGATCAGGTTGGAATGAGGGAGATGGAGCCATATAAATAGAAAAGAGATGAATTTTGAATTTTGAAGAAGATAAGAGAGATTTTTGAATTTTTTTTGGTGGGAGAGATAACATGAGAGATAAAATAGAAGGATAAAATTATTTACAAAATTATCTAATTTTTTTGAATTTTCGTCACTTTATTTATTGGAATTTGAAAATGTTATTTTTTTATTTTTTTATGATGGTTGGTTAAAAATTGCAACTATATACATATACTATACACATATATGACATTATATACAAGGATAAATGGGGAAATTAGCCTTTTTTGTTTTAAGAATTTTATTAAATTTTTTTATTTTTATTTTATTTTTTTTATTTTTTTTAAGTAATTAGTAAAAATATTTACAAATATATATACAAATACAATATACACAAAATACAAGGGAAAATTGCACAAACCACCCCAGAAAACCAACTTTTCAACCGTAACTCCAAAAATTATAAAATCACAGTCATTTTGAAGATAATTTAATTTAGATTTCAATGGAAGTGATATTTGTTCAATTTAAGATCATATGGAGCCGGAATTGATCTTTCAATTAGTGCTTAGTGGCTTTTTCCAAGTGTGGCTACTTTTATTCTGTACATGATTTAATTGTGCAATCAGTTTTATTAATTAGGACCCATTTTTATTTACAACTTTGATTTTGAATGTTATTTGATTTGGGGTCAATTAAGGTACAAATAAATTAGTGTTAGTTTTATACAGATATACACAAAATAAGTGAGAAACACATTTTTTTAGATTTTCTGGTTGAGGACCCTATCTCCCCCTACTTTATTCCTGGTCGATCAGGTCAAGTCTTAACCTTCTCTCGGGGTTCGGATCAGCCTGTATACAGTCTTCCTTTTTTTATTTTCTTTTCTTTATTTTTCCTTTCTTTCTTTATTTATTTATTTTAGGTTAAAATTAGTAAGAAATGTACAATATTTACACACAAATGCAAGTTAGTAAGAATATGGAGTTAGCGTTATATACAGGTGTTTTATAAGGGATTTTAAGCTAAAATAAATGAATAAAGATGACGAATCGCAGATTCATCATCCCCCTATGCTTTACCTTTGCTAGTCCCTTAGCAAACACTTATTTGAAAGAATAAGTGAAGAAGAAAAAGAAAGGGAAAATAAAGAAAGTAGGACAATATTGAGCATTAAACTTATCTTCATAAAATTGTAGTTTGGAGCTCTGTCGGACCTTTGGATTATTTGTGTGTCGGAACTTCTGTGAGACTTAGAATTTTAAAACCAACAGCCTTCAAGTTCTACACATCATTGTCACAGTTTTGGCCCAGAAGTCATCTTAGATCGATCCTCTTCCCAAAGCATACCCTATGAACATTGAATAATCGACTCATGTGTGTGAAAAATTTTAGCTCTTCCCATCCAGAATGTCGGACTACCATGCAAATCTCCTCTCCAATAACTCGTCCTCGGGGAGTCAGGTATTTCCTTCTAAGGTCTGTCGTGTTGTGTTCAAAATCGAATTTGGGGAGAAGTTAGAAGAATGAGAAAAGAACTGGAGGGTGGTTTGGTGTAGTCACCTCTCCTTGTGAAGCTGGCCAGTGTAGCCGAGTCTCCACCAAGATCTGCAGGTTTTCTTGAAGCTTGGACCTTTTTGGTCAGATTTTTATTTGGTAGTAGCTTCTTTGTATTTGGAGTTTTGGTGGTTCTGCTTGGATCTTGTTGTGCCCCTACGGATATAGAATCTTTTTTTTCCGTACATGTTTTGGGGTCTTAGAAAAAATTGTGCCCAGCCGTCCATCCCTTTTCCGAAGCTTTATTTCAACCCGTTACTCCGGTCTTTAGATTTCCACGCTACCAGAAAAGAAACTCACACAGTCTTCCAACATCCCGTCTGAGTTGAGCTAAGTGCATAGTGCGGGAGTACAAATTAATTCGCTATTCCAGAGTTGTACCCAGAATGAAGAGACCGGGTTAGACACTAAGAGTCAAATGTTGCACATTGTCATGTGGAACTCAAAGAATTAAGTCAAAGACCTGAAGCTTCTAAAATCCTATTTCTCGGTGAAGTTCCTCTTAGAATTAGGTGGATTAAGGTCCAACTAAGCTCCATTCTTCAATTTTATTCCAGACATAGTTTAAATATCAATACTATCCAGAAAAATGCACATGCAAATGCAGACTATGAACAATGCAGAGAGTTTTTTTTAAGGAATGATGCACATGTGAAAAGAACCATTTTTTTAAACAATTTTCTAATTTTAAACTTTTTATGTATTTTTGGAGAAAAATGCAGAATGCAGATGTGAAAAAAAAAATTTTTTATGCAAATTTTTTATGATTTTTGGTTTTGTAGTTTTTTTTTAACGGAGAAAGGGTTAGTAATATATACAAGTATATACAAGAGACTTTTTTTTGTTTTTTTTTTATGTTTTTTTTTTGTTTTTGTTTTTGTTTTTGTTTTTTTTCCTCTCTCTCTCTCTCTCTTCCCATTTTTTTGTTTGTTTTTTTTTGTGTTTTTTTTCTTTTTTGTGTTTTTTTTTTGTTTTCTTTTTTTTTGTTTTGTTTTGTTTTTGTTTTGTTTTTTGTTTTCTTTTTTTTGTTTTTTTCTTTTTATTTGTTTGTTTTTTTTTTGTTTTTTTTGTTATTTTTGTGGATTTTATAAAATATACACATAACCCTCCAAATAAATATATTTAAAAGTACGAGTTATGTCTAAAGTATATATACAATATATACGACACCCCCCTATACTTAGCTCGAACTATGTCCTCATAGTGACCAGAGAGCGACAAAGGAAGACATAACTCGTGCTAAGCAAAGAAAGGTGAAAAGACTCCTATGCTACAACGACTCAAAGAAAAGATAAAATGAAGAGAAGTTGGTGATCCCCCCCTATACTTAGGATCAAGTAATCCTAAGTATAGTGGAATGTACAAAAGGGAAAAACCGATGAAGAGAATGTACAGACTCACAAAGACACGATATGAACAACATCACCCCCCCACCCTATACTTAGGGTAGAGTATCCCTAAGTATAGGTAACAACAACAAGGGTGATAAACAGGACGAATATGAACAACACAAATCCTTCACCCCCCCTATACTTAGGATAAAGCACATCCTAAGTATAGCATATATACACACACACACGGAAAAGGGGTGAATGATAAAACGGGAGAAGACAGAGTGAAACGAAAGGATATACAAGAGGAGTGGATGTACAAAGGTTAAGAAGGTCGAAAGTGAACCTTCTTGCGGGACCGCTGAGCTATGGATTTGACAAGATGTAGGTCGATATTGGGATCATCGTTAGACATAAATTGAGTAGGATCGACCAAAATTATATCCTCAGCGGTTTCAGATTGTGCAGGCCTAAACCGGTTATTGGAAGTAGTGTGATCATGTCCTGCCTTGGAAGTCTCGCAAACATCAAAGTAGAATGGCTCGAAATCATTATCAGAAAAAGTAGGATCAATTTCAGCCTGTCGAGCCTCTACTGGATCATCATCTTTATCAAAAGGCCCAAATTCCTTTATAAAAGCAATCAAATCAAATTTGGCCTGATCGGTCTCATCTGAATCAAGGTGAATAGGAATGGACTCATCAGTGAAAGTAGTCGAATCATGTCCTTCCTGTCTAGTCTCAGAATCTGCCTTCCGCTCTAGGGTGTCTATCGTGTAAATCCCGCGGATGTCGTCAATGCATCGCCACATACCAGAAGAGGGAACTCCAAGGTCTATGCTTTCCAAGTCCTCCTCCTTGAAGAGGAATTCTCGGGTCTCAGTATCATCCATCATATAGCAAAAATCTCTGGTATTATCATCATAATCAAAGTCCTTGGGGTTGTCTAACACGGGTGGGCTCTCATGGGATGCGGGTTTCTGGATGGTAGTGGGTGTAGTGATTAACACATCGCTCCCTACATCAGAACGGAAGCGAATCTCTCCTGAACCATAGTCAATAACGGCTCCCGCAGAGGCAAGGGAAGGCCGTCCCAGGATGATTGGAGGGTGCTCCACAGGGGTGGAGGTCTCCATGGGCATTACAACAAAATCCGAAGTAAAATCCATGTCCTGAATAAGAATGACGGCATTTTCTAGAATACCCTTCGGCCTCTTGATAGATCCATCAGCGAATTGAACTATCATCCTGGTTTTCTTGAGAGGCCCAAGATGAAGAGACTGTACCATAGAGAAGGGTATTATATTAATTGAAGAACCGCCGTCAAGAAGAGCGTTATCACAAGAATAATTAGATATGGAGCAACTCACAAGAGGTGTGGTCGTGTTCCCTTTCTTAAAATATGGACGGTGAGAGATGGCGTAGGCAGTGGCCATGGTCAAGATATGATGCTCAGATCTTCTCCTTCGCTTTCTTTTCTTGTGTTGAGGAGTAGATAAGTCTGTCATGGCCTGTTGAAGTGGGGCTTTAATGATCTCATGAAGGGTGGCCACCACTTCGGGTTTAGTCAACATTTTTTTGAATTTTTGGACCTCATCCATACAAGGGAGGAGGTCGGAATCAGCATTTACATGAGGATTGCCAAGAGCAGTCTGTACAGTGGCATCCTCGGGATCTAGGTTGGGACATGGCTGTGTGCGTAAATGATCGGGCATTTGGGTTCTTTTCTCACAAAATGAATCAATAATATGTCTCCCAGAATCTTTTTGTATTTTCAAAATTTTCTCATTTTTTTGTGTTTTGGATGATTTCAATCTCTCATGATTATCCTCGAGTGAATCAATATCCTCAAACATTAGAGCAGCGTTCTGTCTCTCATTTATGTTAATAAAATTGGAAATCTTCGAATTCATATGCTCCACCATTTGATTCAATGTGTTAAGTGTGGAAATCATGAAAGGTGACTCCAAAATCCCAAGATCGGGTGGGTTGAATGAGGGTGGGTGAAAATCAAAGTCCTCCGTCTCCTGAAATAATGGGTTAGGTGGATATGCACAAACATCAGGAGGAAGATCCTCCTGGAAAAGAGAAGGTGGATCGTCTGGAGAGTACGAGGTATCTGCGAAGATCGGATTAGAATAACTCCAGTCGGCCATCTTCGAAACAAAAGATGGGAGAGCACGAGGGTCAAGCCAAAAGATATGGAGAAAAAGGCGCAAATGCACAGAAAAGATCTGGTATGCACACAAACAATCAAACGCAATACAGACCCCCAATTCACCAACTCAACGCAATGTGAAGACCGTGAAGGTTCGGTCTCTTAATCTTGTATGTTTTAGAGTTAGGTGATAATCACAAAGTTGTACAAACACTTAGGCTGAATTATGGGATTTGGGCACTAACCTTAGTGTGTACGCGAGCAAGTTAAAACGAATACAATGAGGGGGTTACTCTCCCCAAAACAATGATTTTTTCTTGTATTTTTTTAGGGTCGAGTTTTCTTTAGCAGTCCCAAATTTTAGGCAGTTATCACTTGGTTAAAATATTTTCAAAAAATCGCCTACCGAGTGTCCAATTTCCTTTTTAACTTATGTGAGTGAAAACAAGGGAGGAGATCGGAAATGCCAATGCGCGGTTAAAAACGATGATGCATGCAGGGGTTAGAGATGCGTACCTTGTCGCCAGCACTCTACATGCAAGTGGTCCGCGCAGAATTTAAATACAGAAAATAAACTAACCTATATGCAAATGCAAGTGAACCGTCCTAGATGATAACTTCTATTAACGGGCAAGAACAAGTTAATTTGACTAAGTCCAATTTACACTCTACTCTATAGGCACAGAAATTCTTGTTTAGGGTGTTTGGACCTAATTAATTACCTGGCTCAAGCAAATTAATTAAAGAAATCAATAGGTGGCTTTCGAAATCCGCGGAAAACAAAGAAAATAAAGGCGATGAAAACAAAACCGATGAGGTCCCCCAAGTGCACCGGCACTTGGCGAAACAGACCCCGCAACAAATGAATGTCCGTTTACAAAGTTCAAATGATAGAAAATCTCTCTTCTCTCTCTCTTTTTTTTCTTTCTTTTTTTTCCGGCTCTTTCAATTTTCTTCTCCTCTTCTCACGCTATCCTGCGGCTTGGTGAAGAATCAAGCCGCCTCCACGTCGTTTGGGTGCTTCGGCTCTCCTAGGATCGCCTCCTTCGCTCCGCGGGCCCTCGCAAGAAAAAGAAAAGAGAATGTGTAAGAAACACAATTTTCAAATATGAGAAAATGATGAAATGAATGTAATGGATATGAACAATGGAATAATGTGGCAAACAGATAAACAGGTATTTACAACCAAGAATAGCAGGTCAAAAGAGAAACCTAGCTACCCTCGCCGTGCCTCCCCGGCAACGGCGCCATTTTGTTGAGCCGGAATTTTCAGAGATTGGAAATTTGTTGGTGAAAATGTGTCGTTGCTTATCCCCAAAAATCCCGCGTCAACAAAAGATATATTTTTTTTATTTTTGCTACTTATTAACCTGTATAGCAGACAGGGTCGAACTCAGGGAGGCTACAATTCCCGAGGTTTATTCAATTAATCAGAAACTAATTAAAAGAAAACAGGAATCTCAAAGGACAACTATCCTTGGTTTTTGTGAATTTTTTATCTTTTTTAGTTTTTTTATATTTTTTTATTTCTATTTTTTTATATTTTCTGATTTTTAAATTTTTATGATTTTGATTTTGCAAATTTTTTTTTAATTTTCAAAAATAATGCGAAGCAATAGGAATAAAAATCAAGAACATACACACACCGACTCTTTTTGCAACTTTCAATTATGCCAAAAATACTCAGAAAAATTTAAAGAAAAATTTTTGGGTTTTAAAAGTTTTGAAATATTTTTAGGAATTTTTGTGGAATTTTCAGATGTTTTTGTATTTTTCTAAAAATCAAACAGTGAGAAAATAAGAAAATGTGCACAGCCTGGAGTAATTTGCAATTTAAAAATCTTTTAAATGCCCAAAACTCCTGGCAATTATTTTTAAGGCAAAGTAGAAACCATTATCTACAAATAGGAACTGAAATCATAATTTTTGGATTTTTGTAGAATTTTGTATGATTTTTATAAGATTTTTTATATTTTTCAATTTTTTTGGTTTTTCTAAAGAATCAATGCGTGAAAATTGATCAGAAATTAAAAGACAATGAAATCAAACTACCCTAATTTTTTTAGAATTTTTAGAGATATTTTCGATTTTTTATGAATTTTTGAATTTCAAGAAGACAAAAAGGCACTGTTTTTGAATTTTTAATAATATCAAATGAAGGAAAAATGCAATGAAATTTTTATGCTAAGAAGATAATCACATCAGGAGTATAGCACAATTTTCTCAATTTTTTTGGATCACAAATAACATTTATTTCAATGAAAAGACAAAGCCAATACAATATTCTGCAGTTCAGGGGCTAAAATGTAAATACTGCAAATGTTTGGACTGAAATGTAAAGATTCGAATTTTTTGTCTCAAATAAATAATAAAAATAAACAGAGGCAAGAACTTCTAAATTACCCAATTGACGTGTGCTGTGCACGTGATCTATTTGGACTGCAGGGGCTCTTTTGCAATTTCGTGAACTTCTGAGGGTGTGAACGTAATTTCTCCAACTATTTTTTTAATCAAAACCCTAAGAAGGGTTCTTTCGTTTGCTTTGTTTTCAAGTAATAAGGCAGGGCTGCCAATGGGGCACGATGGGGGCTGCCGCACCCCCTTCTTCTTCGGCGGGCTGGAAGGCGGCGGAGGGGCTACTTGCAGGTGGTCGATGGCGCGCTGGAAGGAGCTTCAGAAGCGGAGGGGGTGCCCAGCGGCGGTGGAGCGGCTTCACGGACGAGCGCGCGGAGGCGCGCTGGTGGATCCCGCGGCGGTTGATGGCAGAAGAGGCGCGGGGGCGGTCCGATGGCGGTGGTCTTCAACGGCGGAGGAGGATCGCGAGGACGGCGGAGCGGTCGCCCCGCGCGGCGGAGGGCGCGGCAGATGCGGGCGGTCGGTCCTGGAGTGGGGCGACGCGGAGTGGCCTGCTGGCGGTGGGTGGCTCTGCCGCCTGCGGGCGGTCGGGAGGTCGGTCCTGGGCGGCGCTGCCGCCTACAACTGCGGCTGAAGGAGCGGGGCTTGGCCGCCCACTTGCGGCGATGGAGCGAGGTGCGGGCGGCGGGGGTTGATGGCCCTGCCGCCTGCGGTTGATTTTTTTTTTATTTTTTTATTTTTTTTATTTTGTTGTAAACAGTGAATAAAAGAACAGAAAACTTTTTTTTTCCTTTTTTTTGTAAATCCGAAAATAAGGAAATAGCAGAAATAGGAAAAGATTTTTTTATTTTTTTTATTGTTATCCTGCAAAACAAATGTTATAGATAAAGAGAAAAAAAATTTTTATCCTGCAAAACAAATGTTAGGCGTAAAGATTTTTTTTATTTATCTACACATAGGAATATGGACGGGGATTCGGCGAAAATGGGAGAATGAATCCGATTCTCCGACCACCGTGCGTGGTTGGAGTTGATAGATTGTGGGAGATAGAAAATAGAACGTGGAGAGCTCGAGATCGTGAGATGAAAAATCGAGTCGGTGGTGGAATAAATCGAGATGGAATGTTTTAAGATCTAGAGAAAAAAATGACAACGAGACGAAAATACGAAAAATAAAACTACGATTAAACTAAGATAAAAATGCGAAGAAAATTTGGATCTCACCTTAGGAGCGGAAAATAGACCGTGATCGCCTCGACAAGGCCGACTCGCTGTCACCGGACGGCTTGGAGGCTAGGCAACTTCCTCGACGAAATTTCTCTCGGAGATCGGGCTCCTCCCTCTAAAGATTGATCAGGTTGGAATGAGGGAGATGGAGCCATATAAATAGAAAAGAGATGAATTTTGAATTTTGAAGAAGATAAGAGAGATTTTTGAATTTTTTTTGGTGGGAGAGATAACATGAGAGATAAAATAGAAGGCTAAAATTATTTACAAAATTATCTAATTTTTTTGAATTTTCGTCACTTTATTTATTGGAATTTGAAAATGTTATTTTTTTTATTTTTTTATGATGGTTGGTTAAAAATTGCAACTATATACATATACTATACACATATATGACATTATATACAAGGATAAATGGGGAAATTAGCCTTTTTTGTTTTAAGAATTTTATTAATTTTTTTTATTTTATTTTTTTTATTTTTGTTTTAAGTAATTAGTAAAAATATTTACAAATATATATATACAAATACAATATACACAAAATACAAGGGAAAATTGCACAAACCACCCCAGAAAACCAACTTTTCAACCGTAACTCCAAAAATTATAAAATCACAGTCATTTTGAAGATAATTTAATTTAGATTTCAATGGAAGTGATATTTGTTCAATTTGAGATCATATGGAGCCGGAATTGATCTTTCAATTAGTGCTTAGTGGCTTTTTCCAAGTGTGGCTACTTTTATTCTGTACATGATTTAATTGTGCAATCAGTTTTATTAATTAGGACCCATTTTTATTTACAACTTTGATTTTGAATATTATTTGATTTGGGGTCAATTAAGGTACAAATAAATTAGTGTTAGTTTTATACAGATATACACAAAATAAGTGAGAAACACATTTTTTTAGATTTTCTGGTTGAGGACCCTATCTCCCCCTACTTTATTCCTGGTCGATCAGGTCAAGTCTTAACCTTCTCTCGGGGTTCTGGTCAGCCTGTATACAGTCTTCCTTTTTTTATTTTCTTTTCTTTATTTTTCCTTTCTTTCTTTATTTATTTATTTTAGGTTAAAATTAGTAAGAAATGTACAATATTTACACACAAATGCAAGTTAGTAAGAATATGGAGTTAGCGTTATATGCAGGTGTTTTATAAGGGATTTTAAGCTAAAATAAATGAATAAAGATGACGAATCGCAGATTCATCAGTTACTCAAGACAGGGAGATGAAGACTGTCCAACTTCCTCCCAATACTTTCCAAGGAAACAAACCGACCAAGAAAGTCACCTTTGACCTTACACATCAGGTGATTTCTGAAGAGTCCTCGTCAGATCATGAGGTGGTTCATCAGATAAGTGCAATAGGTACAGCTCTGATCCAAGGTCACTTACTTCTGATCGACAAAAGTTGGAGATCCTCTGCAGACCACTACTATTCTCTTGAGGACGGCTCCGACGATGGCTGGTCTTCTTCATCGGCCCCCTCTTCATCACACTCCACATCTCCATACTATCTCCCTCCACACTCCCGCAAGAAGGTCCGTCGTAAACCTCCTTGATCTTGTACATCCACAAATCTACCCGGTTCCCCATCTGTATTTATCCAATTATATTTAGGCTGGCCTGAGCCTAAGTATAGGGGGACCGCTACCATTGTTTATACATCACTTCTCTTCTTTTTATCTCATATATACTGAATACGAGCTATGTCAACATTTCACTTTGTGCCATGAGGACATAGCACAAGCTAAGTATAGGGGGTGTGTTTGTATATATTTTATCTACTTTATCCATAGCTCGTACTTTAATCGTTTTTATCTAACATCGGGGATGGGTACAAGTAGTGTGTTTAATACCTGTTTTAAAAAAAACAACAAAACAAAACAAAAAAAACCAACAAAAACTTTCTGCAAAAAAAATCCTTTTTGCATCCAAAAAACTCATGGTCTTGCATTTCATCAAGCATTTCATGCATTCCTTGGTCGATATATTCCTGACACATTCACTATCACTCAAGGCTTGAGGATTTTTTAGGACACTTGATTTCTGAAATCTTGAGATTCTGAGTTAGCCTGCCTTAGTCATTAGGGTTTTTAGAACTTAATAATCCACACTTCCCTAGTTTGAAAGATTTGAGCGCTATATTGCACTCTTCATCTCTACCATTCAAAAAGAATATGATCAGCACAATCACTCCCACAACTGCATGATTGATGAGATGAGTTGAGATATCACTTAAGGAACTAGGACTAGAAATTTGAGTTTAGACCCGATCTGATGATATTCGAGGATGGGATAAAGTTAATGAAGGCTTCAGAAAACCTGAGTGTCAGCAAAACACTAGCCAGTATGTGAACAAGATTCATATGCTATCTTTCTGATATTGACCTAAGTGCCAGGGTGTGATGAAACTTAAGGAAAATTGTTGATCAGTGTGCACCAACTTTTGGTAAAAGCAGTGGAGCTAGCCAACAAAAGAAAAGAAAAAGAAATGTCAAAGAAAAGCTCTATCATCCAAAGTCAAATTCCAAATGAGCTTCCACCAATGGCGAGCGCTCCCAAACATTTTCAAAGTGTCCACTTGGACCAAGCGCTAATTAGTACCAAGGAGTCGGGCTGACACCATAAAAGGGCTCTACATCGTAAGCGATACAAGTCTGGGTGTCAAAGGTATCTTAGATACTCAAAAGAGACACACCCCGGTGTACTCCCAGAAAAACAAGTACAGACGACTCCAAATTCTCTTGACGGACACATTGATCAACAAATAAAATATACGTGTGTTGAGTAATAAGGCACTCGAGAGGCACCTTGTTCCAATGTGAGGGAGAGAAAATTAGACACAATCCTATGTCCTCCGAAATCTGGCCGTCCATCTACACTTTCAAGTCTGACAAACTAATGAGACGGTTGACTGAAGAAAGAATAGACTTATTCTCTAATGTTGAGGATTAGTTCTAGAGGAGGATCTTTGGGACTGGAACTTTGAGTGATGCCCCGACTCGACTCTCACGAAATGCAGTACACTTAAAATCATATCCTTATATTATATGTACAAACAGAGAGTCTGAAAATTAGAGAAGTTGGATTCCTTTTGACTAAAGCTTGGGTGAGCTAAGAATTTTAGGATCACTCAAATTAAGGGTCTTATCTGAATTAAGCCTTGAAAATTCACTTACACAGTCAGGGATGTATTCAACTAAGTCATTCATTCATGCTCGGGGACGAGCATGGTCTAAGTATAGGGGTATGATGAATCTCGTATTCATCATGCTAAATTTGGTCATTTAGGCTTTGTTCCCCATCATTCACCTGTAATTAATCATTAATAGAGCATTATTAGCATTCATACATGTGTGAATAATATCTGCATTTCATCATGCATAATTGCATTTAAAATCCCCAGTGTAAATTAGCCCAAAAAGACGCTAACTTCTCATATTTTTAGTTAATTCATTCTAACTCCGATTAACCCAAAACCAATTCCATTGTGTAGATATTACTAACTTCATTAAATAAAAAATATAAAAAAATTACTAACTCCAATAAGTGTCAAATAATCCCAAAGTCTGATTTCACATCTGATGGACTAAAATGAGCATATCTCCCACATACAGTATCCGATTTTAGTCTACTCACTTTTAAAGTACTCCATTTTTAAATACCTTCAAAACAAGACCAATTTCGTAAAATTCGGAGCTCATTTGTGAAAGTTGGGTTTTGGGCCTCTTTTGCGCATTTTAACTTTTTGCTATTTTTGACTTGAGTCTTTATGTACATAATTAATCCTTTTAATTTTATTTCTTTTTCATTTATATCCTTTGATGAAATTTTTAATAAGAAATGCAAAAATTCAAATCCAGATTAAAACTGAGATAAAAGAAACTGACCAAGTTCAAGTATCTGTTGTCGGTCTGTGCAAAAGTTGCGTGATTCTGACCTCTATTTTATTTTCCTATTTTCTTATTTACTAAAAATCCAAAAAAATTATATTAATGTGTAATTAATTTTATTGTATTTTATCATATTTTTTCTATAATTTTTATCCTCTTTAAAACTACAAAAAAATACAAAATCCTAAAAACCTGATTTTCTATACACTTGGAGAACCACCAAAAATACCACTTCGCACAGGTGACCTCTTTTGCTCCCGGATCCTTCATGAAAGTTGGCTCGATAAGGCGAACAACTTTCGTGAAAAAAAAATTTGATTCGAGGTCTCCTGATACTTCTTTTCTATTTTTCTTTGTATTTAATTTTTGAAATTTTTTTGGGCGCCACGTGGCCGCCCCTGGGCGTGCCACGTGGCACCCCACTCTCCCTCTCTCTCTAGCCACACCTGGGTCACGTGCCCAGCACGTGACCCCGCCCTCTTCTCCTTCCTCCTGGTCGTTACGTGCCGCACCCTCCTGCCGTTTCTTCTCCCCCTCGTAACCGCCGCCGCGCCTGCCCCCTCCGCTCGCTCCACCTCGTGCCGTTACCCGCGCCACCCCCTATAAAGCCATGCCCCTGCCCGACGCTCCGACGATCCGCCCTTCGTCCTCCAGTGCCGGTGACAGCGGCAACAACCCCAGGTCGACGTGATCCAGAGGGAACCATGTCCTCTGCTGCCTTGCTCTGGTGAGTGGGCTGAGCTTCTTCGCGACCTCGCCGCGGCTGAAGCGAAGATCAGGAGCAGGCCTCTGCCTCCTCCAACTTCCAGGTACCCTCCTCCACACATCGTCACCATTACCTGAACCCCCTGCAGCCCAACCATCTCACGCCCCACCGGCTCCGCCTGCGCCCTCCGCCTCACCGTGCGACGCCTCGTGCTTCACGCGCAGTCGTCGTGCGTCGCACGACCACGGTCGAGCTCCGCCGGCCCACTGCCTCTGTTCCAGTTGCCCGGCCGTGTGTCGGTCGAGCGCGACCTCGCCGCTCCTCCTCAGCACCGTCGTGCCCACGCGCGTCGGCCACCCCGCTCCTGCTGTCGCCTCGCCGTTGAGCGGCGCCGCCCGCGCTCGCGCCTCCACGCGCTGGCACACCTCTCCAGGCCGCCACCCACCAACGTGCAGCCCTCCGCCTCGTGGAGCTGCCTCACCGCCGCGTCTCCACCTCCGGTCGCCTCTGCCCTCGCGTCGTGTGTCGGCCGAGGGGCGGCAGCATCAGCTCCTCCGCCTCCTCGCGGAGGCGCCGCTCCGTCGCGCAATCGCGCCTCGCCTCCATCGCCGCGCTCCTCCGCCGTTCTCCCGCCTCCCTCGCCACGCCATCAACCGTCAGATCGGGCAAATAGCCCTTGATCTGACGGTCCTCGAGCTGCCACGCGCCCCAGCCGAGCCTCGAGGCTCGGGAGCCCCGGGCAGCCCCCGTACCATAGGCTCGGACGCCCGAGCCTCCAGCCCCGCACCCGAGCCTCTCCTTCGGCCGCCGAACCTAAGCTCCGTACCCGAGCCTGCGCACGCACGTGCGTCGCACGTGGTTCAGGGGTAAATTGCAAAGGCCCCCCTGGCACTTTTAGAAATTGCAAAAATACCCCCGCCAGGGGTAAATTTCAGAAAGGCCCTCAAGTTTTTACTAATTACAGATAAGTCCTCCTAGGGACCTATTTGCAAAGAAAACTTTATTTTTATTTACGTTTTAGTCCCTGGAATTTCATTTTATCATATCTTTGTCATACGGACTCCGATTTTAGCATATAATATGTCGTTTCGAAGCTATTTTCTTGCGCTACAATTTAGCATAGTTTGTGAACATATCTGAGGTTGTTTACTGTCAATTATTATTTGAGGATCATCATTGACTTTTGCAGGCTTATTTTGACATACTTGTGCTTGAGAAATTAACGATAAACCTGTTGCAGGAGTTCCGTTGAGGATTTCAATTTGATTAACCCCTTGTTTTATTGTTGATTATTCCCAATGATTTAATCTTTACAGGGGACAAATCGAGGATCAATTTATCTAACTCTCGACTTATCTGATCGATGATCAATTTTGAGGAGCATGTTCATTGATTAAATCTATTGTTTTGTAACTTTGAGTTGATCAGTTTTCTGGGCGTTAATGATCTCTTTTGATCTGTGATAGTCTTTCGAGAATCAATCGATAAATTTAATTGAGATTTGAATTTTATACTTTATAGATCCTGAGCTTAATCATCTCTGTATATTTCCTTGCATTTGCATCTTATTGCATTGTATAATTTTTTTTGCAACACACAAATTAATCGAGCATTTATTAATTATTTAATTTGATTTAAGACCACGCAACGAAAAATCTCCGTTCCCTGTGTTCGACCTTGGTAGACTTGCCAAGTAAAAATACTCCACAACATTCAAAGATTGTGGTTTTTGATCGACCGAAATCCGCCTCCTATACTACAATTTATCGACTATTAAAGAGGTGAATTTCGTGTTTATCAGATCTCTCAAAGGAATCATACAGGTTTACTACTGAACCATATGACATGAACTCACTCATGAGATACTCATGACATATTAAGATAAATTGAATTTCAACTTCGACCGTCTAATCTTGGAAACGAGATAGGATTTAAAGGTATGATATATGATTTTGGAAAGCATATGATAGATACCGACTCCCAATAATCAAATTAGAAACTTACGGGTAAATCCACGAATGAGAATCCAAAAAGGGATCCGAACTGACCATCTTGAACCTATCAGAGCGAGAGGTTATGAGAGCATGACAACAATCAACATAGACCATTGGATCACACTTTTCGATAATGGTAAGGATTAAAGTTTTAAACCCACTTCATTACCCTGCCCCCATCCCTTTGTATCCCCACCTCCCCTTTCCAGAAGTTGTTTCTTCCTCATTCCATTCCATCGTCTCCCTTCTGCAGCGCCCTTCCCACCCCCCTCGCATGTGGCCTTTGTAAACCCCCTTGGATGATCTCTTGACCTCGTTGATCCTCGCTTCCATCTTTTTCTGGTGGCTAGCCAGAATGTTGCTCCTCACTTCTTTGTTTTTTCGGTGGCTTGCTGGGGTGCCGCTTTTTGTTTTTATCTTTTTTTCAATGCCTTGTTGGGGTGTCGTTCCTCGCTTCTATCTTTTTTTGATGGCTTACCGCCCCTCGTCTCTATCTTTTTTTCGGGTGGCTTGATGGGGTACAGCTCCTCATTTCTATCTTTTTCAGTGGCTTGCAAGAGTGATGCTCCTCGCATCTATATTTTTTCTGGTGGCTTGCTGGGGTGCCGCTCCTCATTTTTATCTTTTTCCGATGCCTTGCCGGGGTGTCGTTCCTCGCTTCTAAGTATCAAAATTCCTAAAGAAGCAATTACTGGCAATAAAAAATCAATCTTGGAAATGCAGCAGATAAAGGTTGCAGTTCTTGAAGGTTTACCATAAAAGAACAAAGAACTCTAATGTATTATGTCTATCTTAAACGTATTTTCCAATGAAAGGATTTATATGTAATGTGGCCATCTGGAGTCGGTAAAATTGGAGGTATACTCCATTATATTGATACTCTAATTGATACGTGGCGGGCTGGGAATTTGGTCTGTGCCCATTGCCCTGTAAATCTGTATCATGATATTGAGCTGAGACATTATGACCATTTGGAGCTACTTCATGGACATCATCAGCTATGGGAAGTTGCTCATCATCTGCATTAGACTCTGCAGCTTCTGCATGTAGTTGATCAAACAGTCCAGTAACAATACTTTGTTGTTCTATAACTTGAGAGTGCATAGAAATATAAATCTTGTCAGCAAAAGTTAGACAGGCATACTTGCAAAAGGCTATGTAGGAAAAGGGTGTGTGTTATAGAGAAATAAAAGAATGCATGCTTAGGAAAGCACGCATAACGATCCCATGTAAGTCTCTGACTCTGTTCAAGGAAGACACATCAGAATGGCTTTGATTTTCCAAAATTACAACGTATCTGATGTATTAATCAAATATATTCTCATCAAAACTTCCGCTAAATTGCATTTATATTTTATATTAACAGGTTCAACTAATATTTTACTTTCTACAGAAATTTACAAGACTTGTATATGTTGGACATGCGAACCCACGGCGAGCCATTATGCAATAAATGTTATTGTGAATATCATTCCCTGATCTGAAATGAAGAATGAATAATTTACATAATAGGTCCCTTAGTACAATTAGGGTTGTGTACCATGGTCATCTTAATGATCATACAGCTGTTGATTCAATTATTGAATCATAAAGGCTGGTGCTTGGATGAATATCTAATAAGTTAGATTGAGGACTCATCAAGCACCGTCAAATGATTGTTAAGAGAAGATCTCCAGCCTGAGTATGGGATGGCAATCCTTTCTCAATTAGACTGATATCTGACCGACCTCTTGATGCAGGTCCTCTACATAGGAATAGAGATTCAGAGGTGTCAGATTAGTTAAGTCAAAGAGTTGACTTAACGAGATCGAGATAACCAAAGTCCTATATCATATGCTGTCACGATACAGGCACGCATCCTCTGACCGGAGACAGATGTGTTACTATATGTCTGACTATGTACATTTGGCAGACCAATAGGTTGATGACCTAACCAAGGTCTATACACCGACGCGCTGATGTGCATATAAGGGCATATGAGTAATACGATCACTCAAAGGGATCACAAAGGTTCATTTACTGAACCGGAAGGCATGAGCTCACTCATGAAATATTGGGAAGAATCAAATTCCGTGCACGGTCATCTCGCTTTGGAAGCTTGACTGAATTTGTAGGTTTGATATATATTTTTTTGGAAAGTATATGATCAAGTCCTAGGTATTATATATGCTTTTGAAAAGTATATGATCGATACCAACTCCCAATGACCGAATGAGAAACTTACTAATAAAACCCTGAAGTAGACAGTATAAAATTGATCTAATACTTCTGGTTTATTCTGGGTCTTCCAGTATGCATGATGTACAGGTATTGGGAATACCTGAGGGTGATGTGATCATAAACGAGTGTATAACCATGACGCTTCCATTCCTAAGGAGTGATGAAACGGGTCTGGATTTTAGTGACTCCTTTCAGTAGAGAAGTAATCTGATCTTGGTCCAAATGTTGGACATTGATCTGAATGTGATTCAGATGCAATGAGAAGATTAAATTTGCGGTCTTGATTTAATCAAGCATCTATGGGAGGCCCGCAATCTGGATTTGAGATATGGTCTCAATATCCAAGTCACTATACGTGGAACAATACAATCGCCATGTCCTTATCTCCAAGTATTCGCGGAGAAAGCGCATTATCCTTGAAAGGGTTCGGGATAATTTCATTGTTGATAATATGTATCCGAGCATTGAGAAAATTGATAATTAAATGTGATTTAATTATCATGAATAATATGAATTTGATTTATATTATAAGGAGAGTTATCTAAGATAATTGAATGTGATTTAATTATCAAAGATGTGAATAAATGTGAATGCGATTCATATTATTTGTGCACACGAGAATAGAGATCCAAGATGATTAAATGTGATTTAATTATCATGGATATGAATAATGTGGATAGCAATATCCATATTAGTCATATATATTATAAATGTGATTTATAATATATAAGAGAGAGCTATTTGTAATTTACATTTGTTAATTAAATATTGATGTGATTTAAATTCACATTGGACAATTAATTGAAAATGTAATTCACATTTTATTTTGAGTTGTGAATTTGATTCACAATTTTCCAATAGCAAGATTGCAATATTCACAAAATAATTATGAATTATTTTTGTAGAATAATTTACAACAAGTATTGTTGTAAATCTTGAAGATTTCCATAGAATAATGTAATCTCATGAGATCTCATGAGATTACATGAGATTGCCACCAAATCCCATATTATGGAAAGAGGCAATCTCCATTCCATAAATCTCCATACTTGATTGATTTAATTTTGGGATTGATTTATATTATCTAAATTAAATTAATTGTTGTTGGTTTTACCAACACAAATCTTAGCCATTAAAAGAAACACAATCAATGAGAGCCATTGGATTTGTGTTGTCCATCCATGGATCCCAAAATATTATAAAAGGAGAGGTACCCCTTTGCTCTTCTTTGCACACAAAAGATAACATAAGTCTCTCTTTCTCTCTCTCTACATGCTTACTCTCTCTTCCTCTCATGTGGCCGTCCACCATGGATGCCCTGGAGAGGTTCTCCATCGTCGCAGCATCGTCGTTATGTTGCCCGATGGTTTGCTCGTGGATCTCTGTCTCCTTCGGTGCGCCTCGCTCGTGAAGAAGACGTCAGATCTCGTGTGTCGAGATCAGGAGATCTGCCGCTTGGATCATCAACATGGATTGCGAGAAGCACACGATTCATCCCCGCGCTCGCAAGCGTCTCCTCCGTCGGATCGGACTTGAGACAGAAGGTCTCTTCATTTAGAGACTCGATCGCAACCACGCTTCAAGAGGTAATCCTATTACTTGTTTGTGGTTTAGACGAAACGATCCGAGAAGTGTTCTTGGATCATGTGGTTTCGTCGAATGAAAAAAAATTATTTCCGCTGCATAGAACAACTAGTGCGACTAGTCGTTCTTCGTCGTATTCGATACGATGCTCATGCTTCCGTGATGTGCTTGAGGATAATACCATATCCTTCAGTATATATCTATTCCTTTGTTTTGATTTGCCCTAACATCTTCAAATCTGTTTGGAGGAAAAAGAACCGGTGATATACCCTCCCTCTCCCTCCCACTCCCTCTCTCTGCCCCCTCCCCCCCCCCCCCCTCTCCCTTCCCCCCTCTCTCTCACGAGAGTTTAGGCTATTCACAGAGTTAGATTGAAAGATCGAATTAGCGGGTAAACGGAGTTAGATTAAATCATGTTACCGTTAAAAAATGTCTATCTAGATGGAGGCTGTAGGAGTCTCTGTTTCTGACGAAATTCGAATGGTGTATATGAAGGATATAGAGATGAATATACATAGCGATATTTTTTGAAAAAAAATTAAAAAAAAAACATCAATCCCTTTAGTTGACCGCGTTTCACAAGTTAGATTAAATCCAAGTCAACTTCTCGCATGCCCTTTATACTGATCCAGGCTTCTCGTTTTTCTGTGTAAAAAGTAATAGTTCCTATTACTTGCTTTCTGCAGCTTTTCTTAATTTTAGCATTTGTATTTTTCTTGACATTGACAGAGATGTATCTGTGGCCTTTTTAAAATCCAACGATAATTACTGGAGCAATTCAAGTAAATCGGATAAGATGCGCCATCTTTAGACCAAAAGTAACAAGTTATTGTATAGAAATCTTGCACTGCAAACTTCAGATGCTAAGTAGCGTAGTCATTAAAACTGAAAAGTGAAACAACAACAACAAAGCCTTTTCCCACAATTAAGTAAGGTCGGCTACATGGATTCTTTGCCTCCATTCAGATCTATCTTAGATCAACCTCGGGCTTATATCCAAAAAACTAAGATCCCTTCGTATAGTCTCCTTCCAACACTTTTTGGGTTGTCCTTGCCCTCTCTTAGTCGGCTCAACATCCCAAAACTCGCATCTCCTAACCGGTACATCAGTTGACCTTCTTTAATGACCAAACTATATTAAGCGATTTTCTCGCATCTTATCCTCAATCGGAGCTACACCAACTTTCTTTCTGATTGCATCATTCCAAATTTGATCTTAATATGTGTGTCCACACATCCACTTTAACATTTTCATTTCTACTAGAACCATTCTCTGCACATGTCTATGGTTCACAGGCCAACATTCAGATCCATAGAGCATAGCAGGTCTCACAACTGCTTTGTAAAATTCTCCTTTAATTTTTAGTGGAATTTTCATATCATAGAGAACAGCAGAGGCTCCTCTCCACTTTAGCCAGCATGCATTTATTTTATTAGTAACATCTCCAGCAATTTCCCCATCATGTTGCAAAATAAATCCTAGGTATCTAAAAGAATCTATCTTCTGAATGTTATCGTCACCAATCTTCACCTCGATTCCTTCACTATTGTTTCCATCAAATGTGCACTTCATATATTCAGTCTTAGCCCTACTTATACAAAAACAATTAGTCTCCAATGCATGTCTCCGACCTCAAGCTTCTCGTTTACTCCATTTCTAATCTCATCAATCAACACATATCATAAGCAAATAACATACATCAAGGTATCTCATCATGAATGTGACTTGTCAACTCATCCCTGATCAAAGTAAAAAGAAATGGACTCAAAGGTGAATCTTGATGTAAACCAATGTTGATGACAAAATAACCAGTCTTCGCAGACTGGATCCTTACACAAGATAAAACCCTATCAACATATCTTTTATGAGGTTAATGTATAGAACAGGTACTTGTTTCTTCTCCAAAACTCTCAACAATATCTCTCATGGGACAAAATCATAAGCCTTCTCCAAATCAATAAAAATCATATGGAGGTTCTTCCTTTTAGCTCTATAAATCAGCATTGTTCTCTTCAGCAAATGGATGGATTGAGCGACCTGCCATTAATCCGAATTGATTTTCTTTTACTTTGGAGACTTCCCTCAACCTTCTTTTGATCATATCTTCCCAAAATTTCATAGTATCACGCATCAGCTTGATATCTATGTAATTTGAACAATTTTGAATGTTTCCTTTGTTCTTATAAAGAGGCAACACAATACCTTCAAGCATTTTCTTGTTTCGTCAAATAACATTGAATAGCTTCGTAAGCCAAGTCAAACCATGCTCACCTAAAACTCTTCATACTTCTACAGGGATGTCATCCAGTCATACACCTTTCTCAGATCTCATAACCTTCAAAGCCTCCTCTACTTCCTTTCTTTGTATCCGTCTATAGCTTGCACGATTCAAGTAACTTTCACTACTAATTAGATCACCCAAAGTAATCTCTCTATTTCCTCCCCAGTGAAAATTTTATGGAAATATTGCTCCCATCGAGTATCTATATCTTTCTGAGTATAGATATAGATACTTAATGCATCTCACTTGAGAAAGGTCTTTGGTCTTCTTTCTCATTCTTTGGCCGACCTAAATATACCCTTCTGGCCCTCCTTCGAATCGAAATTTTTGTACAAAGCTTCGTAAGCTTTTGACTTAGCTTCGCTTACAGCCTTCTTTGCTTCTTCTCGACAATCGTGGCCTTTGATCTGCATCTCGACGATGTGGTCGTTGAGCGCCTCATCGTAGAGGGCGGGGGTGGAATGAGGCAGGCGGAGGCATCGGAGCGTGGAGAGCGTGGGCACCATCTCTGGAAAGTGCTTGCGCCGGCGCCGACGGGGACGGGTGGGGTCAAGCTGCGGAGGGGGAAGGCTAGATTGGGGATTTCGGTCCATGGAGGTGGCGAGGCGAACCTAGGCGGATGGGGGAGGAAGGGCAAAAGGTTTAGTAGTTGGAAATCACGGATTAAATTTTTCCTATCTCGAAAAATCTGAGAGTTTATTTTGTTTGTTGAAAGATAATTTAATTTAAATTGTTCCTATCAATTGTATAAA